>WOXC01008722.1:0-439682 GCA_011680675.1 Gymnobelideus leadbeateri | reverse complement strand
GAGAGAGCAGATTGGAGGAAGCGATATCTTGTGGAACTGCTATTCTGGGAGGTTGGGTAGGGGAATAACGGGGGGAAAATGATTGTAACTCAAAATCGGGCGGAAATGAATGATGTAAAACAGAAGTTAATAAAGCATTTGTTTAAAAAAAATATGATATGATACCCAGAATTTAAAAATTTCAGATGTGGTCTGGCCACTACAGGGGTATTTGTTCTAAATATCATCCTTCTACTAATTCACACTAAATTTTATTCCTCTTTTTAGCAGCCTTAGTCCATACTTATCTCATATTAAGCTTGTAGCTAACTCGCTACTTTCTTCCATATCAACTGTTTCCAAGGAAGGTATTATCGTCCTATAAACATACATTCTACCCACTAGGCAAGTTTGATGTTCAAAGATTCAGGATTCACTTGACTGGGACTATTTGACTTATTCTCTTATTTACTAATGTTAGCATGGCCATATTTTCATGTTCAAGGGAATCATTTTAAAATTTAGTTGTGATATAGGATGTTCAGAGAGTAGAAAGGGGATATTTAAACAGAGACAGCTAGATTGACTGATAAGCTTAGCCCCTGACACCAAAAAAATTCTACCAAGACTTATGTTTATCCTTATCTGGATGTAGATAGATGGATAGATACATAGATACATATAGATATACATATGTGTATGCATGTATATATCCATGTTTGTACAAGATACACATATCTTATTATGCACCTATATATATATATATATAGAGAGAGAGAGAGAGAGAGAGAGAGAGAGAGAGATAGGTATATATATATATATATATATATATATATATACATACACATACATATATATATATACGTTCACACTATTCGATACAGTGCTGGAAGTGCTAGCCATAATAAGTAAGACTAGGGGAAAAAATTGAAGGGATAATTACAGGCAAAGGAGATACAAATTATTTTTTGTTTTGTTTTTGTCAATGATATAATGGCTTATTTAGAGAATGCTAGAGAGTTAAATAAAGAGTGCAAATTAAGGGTTATCTTTTTTTTTCATAAAAAATGTGGGAATTTGTTTTACTTGATTATACATATTTATAATAGTTTTTATTTTTCTAGTTTTTTCAGAGGGCATGGGGTAAAGGGAGGAAGAGAATTCAGAATCGAAAATAAAATAAAATTGAATTTTAAAAAGAATGAGAGGGATTGGGGGTGGAAACAAGATAGCAGAGTAGAAACAGGACTTCTGCACAGCTCGGGCTTCCACCTCCTCCAATACATGCAAAAAATGATTCTAAACAAACTTTAGAGCTACAGAACCCACAAAGTGACAAAGAGAAACAAATCTCCTGCTGAAGGAAGCCCAGCAGGAACGGTCCATCACAGGGTGCTGCAAGCCTAGCTCAGTCCCAACTGAACCTTGGTTTTAGCCCCAGGTCAGCCCCAATCAGCAGCAGCAACTGGAGCAAACTTCACAAGAGTAAATCACCAGCAGCTGTAGTGTTTTCCAGATTTCTCAAACCACAAATACCAAAGACAAAGTAAAAGGTCAGTGTGGAACTTTGTTGGAACAGGGGGAGAGCAGTCCAGCTGCTATACCGGGAGCAAGAAGCAGCAGAGGCACAGTAGCTGCAGCTGCTGCCACATGGGTGCTTCTGGAGCTCCTGGCCTGCATATTGTAGGGGGAACAAGTGACCATTCAGAGGATAGTCGCTATTGCTTTGACCTGCTTGGATCTGGATTCCAGTCTTGGGTTGTGGTCTGGGGTGTGTGACCAGTGAGCCAGAGTATGTGGGGACTGTAGAGAGGGCACCCATCTAATAGCTCTAGCAGCTGCAAAAACCCCAGTGATTTGGGACATAGCTCTCTCCATTCTGGAAGCAGAGTTCTACAGTGGCAAAGAGCTCAAAAATCAAGTAATTGGCTGTCAATTTAAGCAAGCAATGGAAGCACAAACAGACCATAGAATCCTTTTTTGGAGACAAAAAGGATCAAGGCATGGAGCAGGAAGAAGACACTGAAATCAGAATGTCTGCATCAAAAGCCTCCAAGAAAAATATGAATTGGTTACAACAGGCCATGGAGGAGCTCAAGAAGGATTTTGAAAATCAAATAAAAGAAGTGGGGGAAAAATTGGGAAGAGAAATGAGAATGATGTGGGTAGGGGAATAATGGGGGGAAAATAATTGTAACTCAAATCTGGCGGAAATGAATGATGTAAAACAGAAGTTAATAAAGCATTTGTAAAAAAAAAAAAAAGAAGACTACAGCTTTACAGATAGGAAAAATTTTTAAACAGTCTTAGAGCAAGGGTTCCTATTCTAGGGTCCACAGACCCCAAAAGGATTTGTGAATAGATATCAAGGGGTCATGAAACTGGTTGGGGAAGAATACAACTTTGTTTTTTAGTAATAACTAATTGAAATATAGAATTTTCTTTAATTATGAATGTAGACAACAAACATTATTCTGAGAAGGGTACAACAGACTACTAAAAGTACCATCCACAGCACACAGAAAGGTTAAGAACTACTGTTTTAGAAGTTTCCTTCCAAAAAAGGATCTTTTATTACTATTAAGCTCCTATATTTCTGAATAAATGCAAATAAGAGTATTCAACGAAACTGTGATTAAGAAAGCAAAATGAACCATAAAATGAAGAAATGTACATTCAAAAAACATTTGCAATTATTATGGAAGACATCTTGGGCTATGTCCAATTGGATCTGATGCAAGAGGAAGCGGATAACTATTATAGGCTTTTAAAATTTATTTTTATTTATTTTGCTTTTTTGAAGGCAATTTGGATTAAGTGACTTGCCCAAGGTCATAAGGCTAGTTTTTTGTTGTTGTTGTTTTTTTTTTTTTTGGTGTGTGTGTGTGTTAAGTGTCTGAGGCTGGATCTGAACCAGGTCCTCCTGACTCCAGGGCCGGTGCTCTATTCACTGAGCCACAAAGCCACCCCACTATTATAGTCTTTTAAGTAGATAAAGGTCCATACAACTAACTTTGTTAATTAAGGCTTACAAAGTACATTCACATCTTATTTAAAACTTACAACAATCCTATAGGATAGGATGGCTCTAGTTTACAGATTATTTAATTCGAGATTTAGAAATGATTTGCCCAGCTACCTCTGAAAAATGCAGTGATGAAATTTTTTTTTGTATTTATGGCATTTATTTATTCTGTGAGTAATCTATGACTTCTGAAATACTTCTTATTTTTATGATAGTGATATTTGCAAATATAATCTATAATCAGTGCTCTGTTTAAATAGGCATTTTTTAAAGATCTCATTGGATAGATGCAATCTATATGCAAAACAATATAAAATCAATGAACTAAATACTGACGCTTGGGATAAAGCAGTATGGTCAAAACCTAATGTTTCTACAGTAAGTAAAACAAAATTTATACTATAATTAGCATTTACTAAAATAATATAGAAATTCTGGGGTTTTTTGATGTCATAGTTTGCAAGAAATGTAGAGGACTAGAAGCAGTCCTGCTATGTTATATAATTATATATACTACAGAGATGGTGCTAACTGGAACTAGAAAAAATAAGACAGAATAGAGGAGACTTTGGAAAACAGAAAGAGGAGATTCAAGATATTCATAATCAACACTTCGATTAACTTGATAGAAATGTTTTATTAAATAATTTTAAAAATAGGTTGTTGGATTATCGATAGAAGCCAAAGCATTTACAAGTGACACAAAATATTAAGTCATATTTCTAAAGCTAGAAGGCTATACTGTGCAACTTCATTCGATAAAGAAACTCAAGTACTAACTGGCTAAATGACTTGTCTCAGGTCACATAGGTAGACAGTGGAAAAACCATGATTAGATTGGAGGTCTCTAAACCCTCAAGTCCAAATGTTCTTCCTACCACACCACATGACCCATCTACCCAAATAAATCTGTTCTAATGGCCAAAGGAGTCTCGGTTGCTTTTTATCCCATGGTTATAGATCCCTAAGGTATTTCCCCTCACCCCTCCTTCCATGTATACTTGGCAGAGAAACTTCCAAGTAAGAGTCATCACTTGGAGAACACATGTACTCTTTGACTCTTGTTGCTACTGCCATAGAAGGAATGAGATACTTCCACTGAGGAGAGACCAAAGAAACAGTTTATAGGACATTTGGAAGATTATGGAAAGCCTTCCCATTAACTTCCACACTAAAAACACAAATAAATTCTTATTAAACACATACTATGTGTAAGGCAGTACCTACAATGACAAAAAATAAAGAATCCCTTGCTTTTAGGCGTCTTATATTTTTATTGACAAGATAGAACATATACACATATAAGTTTTTACAAGGCAATTCTGAACAACAAGAGACTAGCAACTTGCAGGTTTCATAAATATGGTATTTGAGCCAAGCCTTTAAAATAACACAAGGGAGAGGATTCTGGGAAGATAGAGTAGATCAGAAAATTCCAACTTTCCAGATTTCCTCCACAAATAAGATAAAATAGCACCTCAGGGCAAATGTAGAGGCAAAAATAAACAAAAGTTAGGGCAGAAGAGTGGTTTTCCCGGGACAATCTGAGAAGATACAGAATTTGGTCCTGGTGAAGTATAAACACCTCTAGGCTAGTTCCACTGAAATAGCCAAGTGGTGAGTCCTGGGGGTAACTGGGCTGGGAGGTAGCCTCTGTCCCAGCCATAGGAATTTTCACTTCCTGGACAGTGTGTGGGGTCAAGCATCTGCTTAGGGGAAGATTAAGAGAACTTTTGCTGATAAGGGATGCTAGGTCCAGCTGTGCAGCCAAGATGAGGTCCTGGGCAAGAAGGAACCAGCACAGCTCTCAATAAGTACAGAAGCAGTGGGGGAGATGCCACTGGCTGTGGGTACTTACAGGAGGGTAGAGTTCTTGGCTTCCAGTTCCAGGCTAGAGGGGAGAACTAAAAAAGAATCAGAATAGAAACATTATCCCCCTTGCCTCAGAACTAGAGGTGATTACAATAAATAAGCTGCTATTTAAAAAAAAAAAAGAACAGGCAAAGGAGAAAGAACCCAATCATAGAAAGTTACTAGGGAATAAAGAAGACTGAGGTTTGTCTTCAGAGGAGGAAGTTGAAGCAAAAAAAAAAAAAAAAAGCCTCTTCTACCCCAGAGTAACATCAAATGGTAAGCTACCCAAAAAGAATTCATAGAAGAACTTAAAAAAAGTCTTTAAAAATTAAATGTGAATGACTGAGGAAAAAATTTAAAAAAAATAATCCAAGTAAAACAAGATTATAAGAAAATCAACCAACTAGAATTGGAGAAGGGGAAGCCACAGAAGTTTTAAGAGAGCAAGAAATGACAAAACAAAATATAAAGAATGGAAAAAAATAGAAGAGAAAGTGAAACATCTCATAAAAAAAACCAAACAACTGATCTGGAGAGGAAAACAGATCAGGAAGAGAAAACAAGAATAATTTGACTACCTGAAAGCTATGATTAAAAAAAGAATCTTGATACAATACAAAAAATAATTAAAGAAAATTGTCCTAAAGGTTAGAACAAGAGGGGAAAGTAGAAAAAAAAAACCCACCTATCACCACCTGAAAGAGATCCTGGAAGGAAAGCCTACAGGAACATCATAGCTAGATTTTAAAACCCCCAGCTCAAGAAGAAAATATTATGGGCAATAAGAAAAAAAAATTCAAATATGGCGGAGCCACAATTAGAAGCACACAAGACCTAGCATTGGCTACACTAAAAGACCACAGGTCTTGGAACACTATATATCAAAGAGTAAAAAACTGGGGTTGTGGCTGAAAATAACATATCCAGCAATGTTAAGCATAATTCTGAATAAAAAAAATGGATATTCAAGGAATTGCCAGATATTCAGGATTTTGTTGCAAAAAGACTTGAAATCAACAGAAAATTTGACAAACAAGATCCAGAGAAATATAAAGTACACATCAAAGACTAATTACAAGGGACTCAATAAGGAAAGACTGTTTACTTTTTATATCAGCAAATGTAAATCATATGTCTAAGATTATTATTAGTAAACAGGTAGTTCAAAAGAAACACTAGGGTAGAGCTGAGTATGATGTATCATCTAGGAAAAGGCAAAAAAAAAAGTAATTCCCTTTACAAATGAAGTACAAGAGGAAGAACTGACATAATCTATATGGGGGGGTGGGGCTGGTAGTTCTGGAACCCTACTCTCATGGGGAATGCATTAAGGAGGAAAACAATACACACACACATAGAGGGGCATAAAAGTCTTCAGACATAAAAAGCTAAGAGGATAGGGAAGGGGGAGGATATGAGAGAGATCTTAGAGTGGGGGGGGAGAATATATGGGAGGGATTTTTAGAGTGTGAGGGGGAAAGGATAAGGAAGGGATCCTTGGAAGGGGGTAGGTTAAGTAACATGAGAACAAGGTAGTGGGTAGAAGTAAAGCAGAGGAATCAGGAGGGATAGGAAATAAGAAATACACACAAACATAAAATAAAGATAAAGATCAGGAGTAGAATTTACCATATAAAAAAAAGTAGGGGTAGTAATCACGATCTCAAATCAAAGTTAATGATAAAAAAGATTTAATCAAAAGAGAAAAATAGGGAATTATATGTTAGCCATATTAATCAATATTGTTTTAGACTATTTAAAATAACTAGACAGCACAAGGTTGGAATATGCTGTGGTATAGAAAATGATGAGTTGGTGTATTAAATATGTAAAGACTCGGACTTATGAAGGAGATGTTATCCACCTTCAGAGAAACAGAGGACAAATAAGCATAGTATGGTCTTACATAGATGTATATGAATGTGTGTGTGTGTGTGTGTGTGTATGTATGTATGTATGTATGTGTACTTCCACACTTATTACCCGGGAGGGGGAGAAGATGGAAAAAAGAACAAAGTAAAAACTGGACAGTAGAGAATAAAAGAAAACCTACAAGAAAGGATGAATACCTCTGAACACAATGTGACGTATTTATTATACAGGCTTTCTTGGAATGGAAATTTATTGCTTTATGTTTTGAAGCCTATCATGTTCTGCTGTGTACATGGCAATCCGTTTTTCCTTTTCTTATTCTGTATTTAAGTTTAAAGTAAATTAAAAAAAAAACTCAGTTGTGAATACAAGACCATCCACTCAAAACAACACAAAGTTATACAATGATTCTGAAAAGTGGAAGAGGGATTTTGTTCACGGCACTGGGGGGCCTATGGGGAAGGGAACTTATGAAAATGCTTGAGACAGGAGATGCCTATCAATTTTTTGGGAACAGGTTTGTAGTCTAGTTAAGCTGGAATAGTGTGATAGGGAGTGATATGAAATAAGGCTGGACAGGTAGGATGACAACAGATTTAAGGATTTAAGTGATGGGGCTCAAGAATTCCTATTTAATTAAATAAGGATGTACAAAAAATACTTTGAAAACCTCAAAACATTATACAATTCACCTTTTACTATAAAATCACAGAGGCAAGAGGGAATTGCTGAAGGTTTTTGAAAAGAGGCATGACAAGGTCAGATTTGCAGCTTAACATTATGGATATGATAGACTGTTGAGGTGAGAGAAAGGTAGCTAATACCAATCCGGGAAAAAAGGTAAAAAGAACATGAAGCAGGGTGATTGCTGTGGGTGAAAAGAAAGAGACAGCTACAAGAGATGTAACACAGAAAATAGTTTTTTAGGACTAGAAAGGGTTTGAGAAGCCATTCAGTCCAACCCCTTCATTTGTGGAGGCAGAATTAACAGACCTTGGTAACAAACTTGGTTTGGAGAGTGAGGGAGAAAGCCAAGGATGATGATAGTGGTGGTGGTAGCTGACATTTATATACATTATTAAATTGTAGCCTAACAACCTTGAGACATTATCCCTATTTCAAAGACGAGGAGACTGAGACCCAGAGAAGTTAATTGACTAAGTCAGGGTCACACAGTCAGTGTCAGAGGCAGGATCTGAACCCAGATCTTACAAAATCCAAGTCCAATACTCTATTCAGGGAACTATACTGCCTTTCAAGTATGATACCAAGATTAAAACTGATCCCTCTGAGAGAAATAGTTTGGTGGAGGCAAAGGATAAGAAGCTGTATTAGACTTGTTGAACTTAGATGCAGGTGGAGCTCTATAGCAAGTTAGTTAGATATCTGGGAGTAGAGTTCAGATTAGGAATGAACATCTAGACTGTGAAGATGGGAGAGATGAAAAGTAAACCCACAAGACAGGATGTGTTCACAAAGGCAGAATGTAGAGAAGAGGGCTCAGGGGAGAGGCTTGGGGGACTCCCTCTCTCCTCAGGGAGTGGGAGATGGATGAAGTAGCAAATGCATCTGATAAAATACTGTCAATTGGTAGGAAAGAAGCACAGAACAGTGTTACAGGGAAGAGAGTATCTAGGAGGATAGGCAAGTGTTACAAAAACTACAGGAGGTCAAGGATAATCAAGGCTGAGAAAAGGTCATTGGAGAGTTGAAGAATCATTTTGTAACCTATGAAATTATACCTGCCTTGGCTCTGCTTTCCTGATATCCCTCTCTAGGGGCAGCCAGTAACCTATGGAATAAAATCCAGGGTATCTTCCCCCAGGAAGATTATATGTCTTTTAAGTACTTCATCCTTAACTGTACCTGTCTTAAAAAAAAGGTGATTTGAAGCCACATTTTGTTGCCTGCCTAGGAGCCAGAGCTGCTAATTACACGTGAGTTTAGAAGCCAGTTTCAGTACAGCAGTGGAACTGGCAGGCAAATTATGAGGGGTTGAGTGAGTGAGTAGTGAAAAACTGGAGATGGCAAGTAGTTCATTAAAGTGTACCTTGGGCCACATTAACCTATGGTCACCTAGGGAACTTTGCCCTCAGGTCCCGCCTCCTTTGCCTGCACTCTTTTTACTTCCCTCCTCCTTGGTCCCCAATCTGAGGTATAAAAACTATTAGACTTCTCCAAACTCTGAACTAATGTGATGCATAGTACCAGAAACCAAACAGTCCATTTACCCTGTGCCCACTTTCTGTCACTTTCACAGTCTCAGTGCCATTTCCTAGCTTTTTTTTCTTTCTTCTTTTATATTGTCTATATACAATCAGACTCCAGGGTATATTTAAAAGGGAAATAATTATATACAATTCATAACTAGTATAGGAGGGCAAGGTCCTCCTAAGTACCAGTAAAATCAATCAACACATTTATTAAGCACCAATTTTATGCTAGCCATCATGTCAGAGGCTAGGGATATAAAGACAAAAACAGCATTTGCCCTCAAGGAGCTCACATTTTATCAGAGGAAAATATATAATATACACACATAACATATACATGTATGCACACATATAACACATGTATGCATGTATACAATATGATCCATGGGGTGGGGGCTTGTAGCACTTGGTGGGGGTTGTGGAAAGAGAGAAGAGATGGGTGGATTAGGTAAGGTCTAATATAGAAGGTAGTCTTTAATTTAAGGCAAGCTTAAATGTGACAGAAGGAGGGAGTACTTTCCAAGCAGGGAGGACAGACAGGGAGAATGGAGAAATCTGTTTGGTCCCAAATTAGGTTCCTAAGACTTTACACCCAATACTTTCCTCAGTAGCAGTAGTCCTACTGGGTCTTCTACCTCATAGCTCCAGATGAATAAGATTATCCTGGCAGATCACACCCATTCCAAATTTAGAATTTTTTTTCCTTTTACTTATTTTATATATATTAACATGGTGCATGATTCTCTACCCCTCCAACAACATAATGTAAGCTCCAAGAGTTAATTAATTTTTCTATCTCCCAATGCTTGGCACATATTAGGTGCTTAATAAATGCTTGCTGACTTGATTCCAAATCTAATTTTCCTCTCAGACAATCAGAAAGCTTCCTAATGGTTTAATAACCTTATAGTTAGTGTACCTACAATATCATAAACTCACTTAACTAAATGTGGAACTTCACTTCCCATCAAGGAAAAACAAGAAAATACAAACAAATAAATAGAATCATTCTCATAATCCAACTACAACTCTAATCCCTTTCTTTCAAAAATAACTTATTTTAAAAGTGCTTTATAATGGAAACTATTATTTTAATAGAATTTTTCTCCATTTTAGCCCTTAAAATAACCCTTAATCCTTAAAATAGTACTAGTGTAGCAGTTGTAAATTCTAATCAAAGATACAATAATATTTAAATGAAAATACATGCTTTGTACACCTGGCCTTTAGCATTTTTTTCCCCTTCCTGTTCATGAATTCTGAAAGGAGTTAATATCAGCAAGAGCTGTGGACCAGATGCTTACATATGGAATGTTTAAGTATGAAGGATGGGAATGGTAGTCAAGCAACATGGGAGAAATGTGAACTATCCAAAGCACATTAAGCTCAGTCAGAAGGCATCCTGGAAGTCAAGTCCAACTGCTATTTAATATGTGAACTGCTTAAATGACATAAGACAAGTACTTGCAGAAACTTTAAATGAACATTTCAAGTGACAGAACTCAAGACATCTCTTGAGGCAAAGAAAGGAAAAGATATTATCTGAGGAAAAAGAATAGTGACTTTTCATTGCTTGGGCAGGCATATATTTATATGCATTAAAGTTATTCACTATTCCTGTTTTCCTCTATTCTATCTCATACAGCCATAACAGAAGAATGCATTGGGCTGGTGGCCACAAATCTTGGCTAGTACTGTTTTGCTTTTATGATTTTAAGTAAGTCTCTTTGTGAACTCTATTCTGTCTGCAAAATGAAGAATGAGGCTACATGATTTCCAAGATCTCTAGCACCTCTAACAGCAAGACTAAGAGCTTCCCATGTGTCAATACATACATGTTAAAAGAAACATTTAAAGATAAACTTGAACACAAAATTTAGTTATTTGTAAATTAATGCTTTATTGAAAGACAAAATAAATGAGGCATGTGTAAAAAAATTTTTATGGAATAGGTGCCATTTCCCCAACATCACAAAAGCAGTTGTTTCTAAACTAAGAAGCAGAGTTTAACAAATAATATAATACTCTCTCACTGAAGATAACTAGTATGCTGCAATAAGTTTGATCTTAAGTGCTATTATCCTGGAAAGGACTTAGAATGTCAAAGTATTCTGGTCATTATAATTCTGCCAAGTTTTAGAGAAAACAAATAGGAAAAATGATTTTAAATTGAATTCTTATAATCCTAAATAACCTCCTCCTTGTTCCTTTCTTAATACTGCAAAACAGCTATTGCTCTTTTCTAATCATTATCATTCTATTGTCAAAACTACTTTGCCCCCTAAAAGTTGCTCTTCCTTAACCTTTTCCAGTAAACCCTAAAGGTGGGAATAGTCTTTTCTGTTGGTGTTGCAGAAAGTTGATTCTGGAGTGTACACTATGATCTTATTAATGCTATGACTAGCAACTTAATGGATGAAGCCTCTCCTTTGGGTTGTGGATCACAATGAATCCTGCAAAGACAGAAAAAGAAAACCAAATTACTAGGATACCAATTATGCGTACTTAAGGTACAAAAACTTAAGCATTATAGATATTAGATGATGGAATATAAAAAAAAACAAAAACCAACTATCCTTTAAGGGTTCACATTATTCAAAGGTTCTTCATCCCTAGGAAATAGTTGTGAGGCATTCCACAAACAACAGAAAATGAAGTCATCAATGAAAGACAGTATGCAATTTATTTCAATATTAAGAATTTGGGGGGAAAAGAGAAATGCAAGGGAAGACCTAATGTGTATTCTGAGATAAAACTCAAGAGCTTACCCCAAAAAGATCCCAACACACTCACATGAAATTTATTCTTTAAGTAAACACTCCCAGATGACTTGCTACAACACAAATACAACATTATATACTATTTCAAGGGACTGAGTAGCAAGGTTACTGTATGTGGAGCTACACATGGCCAGGTGAGTTTTTTAGTTAGCAGACAGCACAGCTGCCATAATTTACTATACTGAGACATTGGTATACTATTGGAAAACAATAAAAACAAACAAAAAAACCCCCTTGCTTGATGGGGGCCAGAGTTAGAATTTCTAAGGTTAAAGTTAAGAAATCAGATAGAACTTAACTGTTATTGTTTAATAAAGCACAGGCTTGTTTGTTTTAATAATTTGGTCAAGTATACTTTTTACTGAGTGGGTTAAAGGCATTCACTGTAATAGCCTATTGCTATCACAATAGGAGAAGCTTAGGTTATACTGCTAATAGGTTAATATCCCTATAAATTGTAAATAGAAGCAGCCCATCCACTCATACTCAAGCCACTCATTTTAATGCCTCATTTTTTTCTTTGCTCCACCCCTTTCACTGCCAAAGTTTCTGCTGTGGGAGTTAGGGTGAAAAAACCTGGGGAATCTCTGAGTTTGGAAATGGAAGAAAGAAGTGAAAAGTACATATAGCTCAGATTACAGTAGGGCTGGTCTACTGGCCTCATACCCAAATATATTACCTGGTCCAAACTTTTCATCTTATAACTGAGGCTAAGTAGGTTAAATGAACTGCCCAAGGTCACAAGACTAGTAAACAGGCAAACCAGAATTCAAACCTAGGTCTCAGGAGTCCCAGCTCAGAGCTCTTTTCACTACCAGCTGTCTCTAATGGAAATGTTGTTTATTAGACATCACAACCTCTCAGTAAGAGATCTTGTGCTTGAGGAGCATTTGTCTGCCCCCTCACCCCCCATGACAGTTCTCAGAGTAAGGTACAAGTCTAAAAGCTAACAATTATTTTCCATAACAAATCCTAATGTATTTATTAATGGCTGTTTTTTGGACCTTGACTCAAGTTCAGAAATATCATGAAGAGTGTCAGTGCTAATCTCCATCAATGATTAACAAATAAATATATTATGCCTGCTCTGATAATTCTCTGTTAGGAATCTACAAGCTTCCTAACCAAGCAAGAATTAAATATAACTAAAATGTGTATGATTTACTTTGGGAAAAGGTAAGTAAACAGGCAAAATTTATCTCCAAAATTTAATATCATTTTGATAGGCTAAAAACATCTCATGAGGACAACTGTCATTTTAAAACAAACTACTCTGCTAAATATCAATACAGATATATTCTACCCATTCACTAATTTTAGGGCTATCAGCCAGTTCAATAACATTAGCCATTAGATCAAAATGTCCCCATAATTTCTACAATTCTGATATAGCAACTGTTGATATAAAACATAGTTAATACCAAATGCTATTCCATTAAAAGAAAATAAAAATCAGAGATCTTTGCCCCCCAAAACGTTAAAAGTAAATATAGGATCTGTATTAAGTACAATACCTTCAGATAATGAATGGGCTTTCAGATGACTCTCTTCACTAGCCTCTGGCTCCAGGTTCCTCTCCTCTTCTACTAAAGCAAAACTTAGCAATGTTATATCTGAGCAACTAATAAGGAAAAGCAATAGAGGCTATTTTTGTCCCCCAAGATAGTATGTAGAACTGTTTAAAAAAATTAAGTGGGCAGATTTGCTTTACTCCTCCACATACTTCTATTGCATCATGAGGTTTGGAGGACAGAGCAGGTGGGGAACAAAAGTTAACTGAGATTTATCTACTATTGTTTTGAAGGAAATCTGTTCTCATCAATCCATTAAGACCTTAAGTCTCAATACAATTCTGGTGGTGAAACGATTCTTCTCTTGAATTCTAATTCTCCATATTAAAATGAAAAAGCCAGTTTTATGACATTTATCTTTGTAGAAAAAGTTTAAAGTAGGTAACACTAAAATAAGAAGGGGAAGAAGTAAATCCAGTAATTGCTGAATCTGAAAATTTTACCAGGGATTACCCAGGTATTAACAGAACACTGTAATGTTTCCTGCTTAGAAATCACTTATTTGGGGAATATACTCAGACTTGTTAAAGGAATGCTACAATAATTTCAACAGGTTATTAATGTAATAAGAGAAAACAATAGGAAAACCAAACATAAAAATGACAAAAATACAAGCAAATTAAGATAGCCAAGCAGACAATTTGGTAAGTTAGCACAGTTGATTTAATTAACCATATGGAATGTAATATCAATCTACAACATTTTTTTCTCTTCTTCAGCTTTCTCCCCTCAGGAAAATATCTAAAGTCACAAAACTGTGTCACCTGCAAATTTACTTGAACTGAAATGGAAATTTTCAAAGACATACTCTTATTAATAGGTAGACAAGACAAATAATACTGTTTCTGAGAAATTTTAGTTCTGTATTTCCTATTATAATTAAAATACAATGGCTAATTATTCAAAATGTCAGTTATTATTTGTTATATATATTATTTGCTATACATATCTTCAACCCAAATAACATGTATTCAGAATATTAGTACTTCCTAAAAATCACTAACTCTACAGATAAAATCCCATTAAAACAAATCATTTTTTACATTAAAACTGTGCTCATGTTGCAGCCAGCAGATTAGCCATACTAATAACGGCTTCTGAATTAAAATGACACTACCTTTTGCATATAAAAATGGAATCCAGGACATATTTTAAGTTATTCTAAAATAATATTCAAATTATAAATATATAATAAAACAAATATATAATATAAATATAACAATATATGATATACTATATAATATAACATAATATGATATAATAATAGCAAAGTAGAACCAAATCAAAGTAATGCTTTTTCTATGGTAGATGTGAATTTAATTTAAAATGACTGACAGATACGAAAACAACAATAGAAATCCAAAAAAGGCAGTTGTGTCTAGAAATACTAGACTGTTGTTATACTCCTGTGTGCACTCTAAGACTGAGAAATTAAGCTAAGAAATGCTATCTGTCTGACAGTGAGCTTCAAACAAGCAACTTGGACTTTTTTTGAGATTTCACTTTACTCTGACATTACTCCTTCTATAAAAGGTTATCTTTTTATCTCTATATACCTTGATGCATTTTCATGCTAGATTTTAGGTTAGATTTTCAGGTTAACACATGAACATTCCATCCTTCACATATGAAAATTCCTCTTGTCACCTAGATGTGCTCTTTACCCAGGGCCTTTTGGGACCAACATCACACATTTGGAAGACTGATAGCTACATTAGAACTCAAAGCTGTAGCGATGTAGAGAAAGACAAGATGGGTGGGTGGAGCCAAGATGGCAGAGTAGAAACAGCACTTTCAAGGCTCTCTCCCCCCAGATTAGCTCCAAACTATGTAAAAGGGGGCTCTGAACAACTTCTGGAGCCCCAGCACCCAAAGAATGACAGAGAAGCTAACCTCCCGCTGAAGACAGCCCAGCAGCCCTGGAGGAAGGGCCAGTGGCAGCGCTCTGGGAGCCGAGTCCAGGCCTGAGTGAGCTGCAGTTTTAGCCCCAGGGCGGCAGGGCCAGCAGCCAGCTGGCGGGACCTCAGAACACCAGCAGCTGTGGCGATTCCAGAATGGTCAACACAGACATGCCTAGGACAAAGTGAGAGGTTAGTGTCCTATGGACTTTGGGACCAGTATTTGGGGAACGCATTGGCTTCCTCCCCTGGGGGCTGGAAGCCGCTGAGGAGATGCCATTTTGCAGTTTTCAGTGGCGGCTCCAGCTCCTGGCCTGCGACCTGTAGGGAGATCCAACGATCAGTCTGGGGGCGGGGGGAGGGTAACTGCTCTTGCTTTAACCTCCCTGGATCTGGATTGTGGTCTGGGGGTGAGGTCCTGGGGCGAGTTTCCAGCTTGCCAGAAACGGAAGTTGTCCCCCAACAGGTTCAGGACAAAGCTCCCCTGTCTGGTGGCAGAGTTCTACTGTGGCAACAAGCCCAAAAGTCAAGTAATTAAGTGGCAACATGCCAAGGTAAAGGAAACAAATTAAACAGAAAAATGCAACTTTAGACTCCTATTTTGGGGGCAAAGAGGATCAAAGCATGGAACAGGAGGAGGTCAGTGAGGTCAGAACTCCTGCACCAAAAGCCCCAAATGAAAATACAAGCTGGCTACAGGCCATAGAGGACCTTAAGAAGCAGATAAGAGAAGTGGGGGAAAATTTGGGAAGAGAAATGAAAAAGATGCAAGAAAAGTATGAAATAACAGTCAACAGCCTGATTGAGGAAAATAACACCTTAAAAAATAGACTAACTCAAATGGCAAAAGAGGCTCAGAAAGGTAATGAGGAGAAGAATGCTTTAAAAAGTTGAATTTGCCAGATGGAAAAAGAATCTCAAAAGCTCACTGGGGAGATTCATTCCTTCAGAGTAAGACTGGAGCAAATGGAAGCTAGTGACTTTATGAGAAATCAAGATACTATTAAACAGATCCAAACAAATGAAAGAATAGAAGGCAATGTGAAATATCTCATGGGAAAAACCACTGACCTGGAAAATAGATCCAGGAGAGATGATTTTAAAATTATTGGACTACCTGAAAGCCATGATCAAAGAAAGAACCTAGAAATCACCCTTCAAGAAATTCTCAAGGAAAATTGCCCTGATGTTTTAGACCCAGAGGGCAAAAGAGAGGGTGAAAGAATCTACCAATCACCTCCTGAAAAAGATCCCAAAAAGAAAACTCCCAGGAATATTATAGCCAGGTTCCAGAATCCCCAGATCAAGGAGAAAATACTACAAGCAGCCAGGAAGAAACAATTTCAATATTGTGGAAACACAATCAGAATAGCCCAGGACCTGGCAGCTTGTACACTGAGGGATCGAAGGGCATGGAATATGATATTCCAGAGGGCAAAAGAGCTGGGACTGAACACCTACCCAGCAAAACTGAGTGTTTTATTTCAGGGGAAAATATGGTCATTCAGTGGAATAGAGGACTTTCAAACATTCTTGAGGAAAAAACCAGAGTTGAATAGAAAATTTGACATCCAGACACAAGAACCAAGAGATGCCTGAGAAGGTAATCAGGGAAAAGAAATCAAAAGGAACTTATCAAAGTTGAACTATTTACATTCCTATATGGAAAAACAATAACTGTGACTGATGAAACTTCTCTCAGTATAAAAATAATGGAAGAAGGGTGTATGGTCATTTGAATACATATGTGAATGTGTGTATATATGTTTATAGGTATACATGGATAGAGGGTATAGGTTGAATTTGTTGGGAAGGGATGATATTTAAGGGGTGAAATTATGAGGTGAGAGAGGCAAGTGGCAAGAGGAGATGGGGAGAGACAGGGTAGGGTAAACTATCTCATGTAGAAGAAGCAAGGGGAAGTAGCTGCAGGGGAGGGGAAGAACAGGAAGGCAAAAAGGCAAAACCACATTCTCATTGAATTTGGTTCAGGAAGAGAATGACATACATACTAAATGGGATATCTCAACCTGCAGCAGAATAGGGGGAAGGGGGATGAGAAGGGGGATGAGAGGAGGGATGATAGATGGGAGGCCATTCTTGGGGAGGGGAGGTTGGAAGTACCCACTTTAGAAGAGGGACAGGATCAAGTAGGGAATGGTGGGGGGTGGGATGGGTGGGAGTGAATTATAAACAGCCTTGTACAATATATCTACTATGGTAATATTTTGTATAGCTATACATGTACAACACATACTGAATTACTTATCTTCCCAGAGGGAATGGGTGACAAGGGAGGAAGGGAATGGATCTGAAATTCGAGGTCTTAAAATTAAATGTTTCAAATACATATAAATACTATTATTAAAAAAAAAAAGAGAAAGACAAGATGGCTGGTCCATGTAGAAATGAACCACAATCCTGACCTCATCAGCACTTTGAACTAATCAACTAAGCTATAATAATAGCGGTATTTGGTTGATCAAGTTACAGTAAATTTACAAAAGATAATGCTGTATCACACTTTCTTCAAAGACTCAAAAATATACTTGTGCATTAATATCATCATGCAATGAAGAACTTGATATAGGTGAGCAGAAAAAAGGGCCCAATTAAATTTGTCATAAGTTGTTCTGTTTGTTCAAATCACTATTTCACTCACTAAAGCAAACATTCTAACCATGTTTTTCTCAGAAAGGCTCTAACAACAATTCTTCAACTAATATAACAAAGGTTCAGAAATTTAAAAATAGGATGGAGAGACATTACATGTTATCTGCTCCCTACCATGCCCCAATGAGTTTAGGGCTGGGGTGGGGAATCTGTAGCCTTTCAGGTCCTTGGGTGCAGCCTTTTGACAGAGCCCAAGTTTTACAGAGCAAATCCTTTTACTAAGGGGATTTGTTTAGTTTAGTTTGAATTTAGTCAAAGGGCCTTACTTGGTGGTCTCAAGGTCACAGGTTGCCCAACCCTGGTTTAGGGGATTTATTTTCAGTTCCTAGCACAAAAAATATGATTAATAAATGAATGCTGAGTTTTCATTTGTTAATCATTATACAGAGGCTAGTCATGGTGGATGATATATATTCCTTGAAAAAAAAAATCTATGCCAATGAAAAAAAGTCTTACTATCTCTACTTTTTTTGAGACAGGAAATTATTCTTTCAACAAGGTGTCCTTGAAATCACCTTCAAATGTCCCTTCAGTATTTTATTTGGAATGTTTTATTTTCTTGAATGATATGCTTCACTTCCAACACTTTTTAATCCCATCTAAAAAGAGAAATTGTTTTAAGGTTTATCTTTGGGGTTATTGTGTTGTACTATGCTGCAAAATTCTTTTCAGACTATACTACTGTGAAAGGTCCCCTGAACTTGTCTTTTTGAGTTGCCGTATTTTCTAGAAACTAGACCCAGAACATGTAGGAGACTCTGAATGTGTCAAAGATGTAGCTCCCCCTGAGCTAAAATAATTTGTTTTTGCAATCCAAGCTGGACTCCCTGTGTGTCCTTGGGAGGCAAGATAGGCACCAGCTAGTCTGTGCCAGGTTGGGATAATGCTTGGGCAGCAGGGGTCCTTTGCAGATAAGCAAACCTTCTTATCTTCATAGTCTAGCACAGACCTGCACACCTTGTCAGTAGGTAAGTGACAAAATTAAAATAGGCTAAACTTCTAAGGATAGATTAATGATGGTTGGTTGTGTGGGACACATGACAAATAGAGTGTGTGCAGTGGCAACTCACCTGTCAAGTTACATGATGGGCACAATAGTGACTAGTGGAAGGCAGGTAAGCAGGGCTCAGACAAAGCACTCATTACATCTTTACTTTCTTTTACAACCTCTACATTTTTGGCCGGCTGCACGAAATCCTTTGGCAGGTTGCAAGTGAAACCCATGTTGCACAGGCCTGGTCTAGCAATACCCAAAAGAAAAGAATAAGGCTTTTGCTATCATCACCTTGCTCTTTCACGTGGTGAATAGTTTTGTCTCTTTTCCCACCTTTGCCACAGTTCCTCCTCCCATGTCACATCCCTTCCTAGTATTTCCTACTCTCTTTGTCCTGTTATTATAAAAAGGTAAACTTCTGTAAATTCATTTTTATTGAAATAAACCTGGTTTTCACATGAAGTCTTGTGATGTTGTGACTGCCTGCTGACACTACTAACATACAAAAATAATTTTATGGAAACAAACTTTATCTTTGTTGAACTCTTCTACTTCACGCTACACCAGTATTTGTCACTGCTGGGAACAGTTTTCCTTCCTTCAAGCAGACATCCATGGGCTGATTTGAGTTTTTACTTTCTTATAATTAAAACCTGATGGTTTTTTGCTATGACTCTTGAAAAAGGCATTTCTTTTTTTTTTTTTAAATCATGTACAGTTACATTCATATTTGGTCATATCCCACATAACTACCTTGTTACTGATCTTCCTTATTACAATTCTCTCTATAGTAAATTCAAAATGCTACAGACTACATAAGATCAACATTGGAGCAAATTTTTTTAGTACAAGACATTGAGGAAATCACTTTATAAAGTCAGTGCCAGGGGCCAGCAGTATTTCTGACATTATACTTAACAATGCTGTATCAGGCTTTAGCCAGTTACATGTATGATTTGATAAGTGTTACATGTGAATCATTTCAAGGTGGCACTAAGCCACTGGTCTGAGAGCCAAACACAAAGATTTAAAATATGGATCAGAAATTAGAACACTGGAAGAAAAAAAAAACCCACAAAGTCTTAAAGGTCATCTTATCTTACTCTTTTATTTTATTAGAGATCAGGAAACCGTGGCCAGAGAAGGGAAGTGACACATTTAATACATAAAGCTTTCTACTCTACCATAACCCCCTAAATTTTATTTTGCAAGCATAAAATGTGCCTCTTTCATAATATTAACACACAAAGTCCAACATACTTCAACTCATTATATGTGGTAGATTATTGCTGTGTACTAATTTTACACAGGTAGCTTTAATATTTTTTTTTAAGCTTGGTTTCCTAGTGAATATATTTCTACAAATTAAAAATCACTACTCGCAAAACATGATGATGGTTCCATAATCCTTATAATAATGGATTAGGATCTAGAATGGGTGCTTATATGTACCATGCTGTTATACCCTTATACAGATGTTTATTATTCCAGGAACAGAAAGCAGATATACTATGAAGACTTGTTTATAGATTAAAAACCCAAGCAGAACAAATCTCAATATAGAAATTGTTTAAAATTTAAGTTTAAAATTCAAGCAGATTTTTTTAGTTATGGACTAATTATCAATCCCTTTTGAAGCTTAAGAAAATTTCCTTTAGCACCTATCCAAACAACATTTTTAACAGTGTAATATAAACCCTCAACACTTTATTTGCCCATTCAAGCTAAAACTCAAAGCACAAAAGCCAGATTCCTATATTCCTTTCTTTCCCTTACAGAGAAGTTCAAAGTTACAATTCCCAGTCTTTTGAAATTGAAAATTCCTACAGCAACCTTAAAGGCAAAATAAAACTCTCTCTCTCTCCCTCCCAAACATTTTAAAAATTGCACTACAGCTAATAATCAGCTACTGATTCATTTATACTTTAAAAGAATTGGGAGAGACTTGCTTAAAGAATAGGACCAGGATGTAGATATTGCATTCCAGAATTGAGAGAGGATAAGAATTTCAACCAGTTGTACAGATCAATGTAAAGAAAGTTTTGGTGAGTAATAATCCTTAAAAAGTATAATTCATCTTATCAATATTGAGGTATTCCCCTCTTTATATTTCAAATTTAAGGAAAACAATTTCCCAACAGTTGTTCCATAAACCTATCTTTTCAATACTTTTATTCTTCTGGTATTGCTATAAATCAAGAAATTTTCATAAAAATCAAAATTGTGGGTTATTATGAAAATGTAGAGACCCCGAATGGACAAAAGTAAAAGAAAACAGAAATCAAGAAGCTGAGTAAAGGACATCAAAGGGATATATGGCTAGAAAATGTAGTAAATCATGGCCATGCCTGAGGGATAGTAGATAGATAGCCCTAGCATGATGTTAATATCCTCAATATGATTAAGAGCCTTAGAGGGAGCTCCCTAGGATTTTGGTTAGATCTCCTTTGGAAGATTTGCAGGAAGGACATGAAAAAGAGCTGCATATGATGAGAAGGCATGGATGAGTTGCAATCTGGAGAGAGTACTTGTATATTAGTAAGATCACAGATTCACTGAAATACTTCATAAATAGCAAAACCAATCCAAACTATTATCAAGTACATCTGCAGAAATATTTTACAAGTACTGTATTAAGCTTACCTATGTTAGAATCCAAGCTGCCACCACAGTCACTGGATCAAAAGAACATCTCCGGGTGAAATGCTCTGTGGGCACACACTACAAAACAGCACTCCAGATTCCATTTCAAACTGCAGCCAGTTAATTTTTCCAGTTTCTCTATAGAAGTTCTACTTACTGCGCCATCATCCTTCCCTATTACCTACAATTCAATCAATCTCATCTCCCCCTTTCCCCCACTGTATTAGTTTCCTTAAGGACATCTCATCTCATCATTTTAGATGTAACCTATTTGCTCAGTGATGAAGTAAACAGGACTCCAAATTAGAAAGGTTTATGTTAAAATCTTGACTCACTACTAGCTGTGTGACCCTGGAGACACGTAACTTAAACTCTCTTAGCCTGTTTCATGGTAAAATGAGAACAGTAATAGCACTGGCTTCAAAAGGTTTTTGTTAGGATCAAATGAGATAACAGGTCAAAGCACTTGGCCAACCTTAAAATATTACTTAAACAACTACCCATCATTTTAGAAGCATTCCACTGTGTTCTTCATTCTTAGGTTTTTCGTAAATATGGTTGAAATTTTTGTTCCAATATGCCTGTATTTCTCCTGAGGACACCATATTCCCTGCAAATATCTTCACAGGAGATCTTCCCTCCCACTAACCTCAATATAGGAGGGCCAAAAGGAGAGGTTTTCAATTCTTCATCACCAATTCCAGATGAATCCTCCATCTCAATGAACTAAATAATCATTCCTCCCTTGAAGACCATGCTATACACATCTGACATTTTCTCCACTCTAGTTATCACCTAACAACTTCCACAGTCACTATTCCAACTTTTCTCTTGGGTCTCAGGCTTTCTTCACCACAAGTCCTACATGAAACCTACATGGGACCTTCAATATTCATGCTTCTGAACCCTCTAACATTCTGAACATATATTATTCAATTTCCTTAAATCAACAGTCTTTTATTCTACTTCAGCTTACTACAGTAAGTGTCAGCCTAGTGGTATCAAACTCATTCTTCCCAATTACATTTTAATCTAGTACAGTAGACTTCAGTCTTAGATCACACTATCTCATAGAACATCACCAACCACCTTCACAATTCTTATCTTGGAGATTCCATTTCTGAAGCATACCATCCTATCTGTCCCCTCTCTAAGATTGTAAGGCAGCATAGCACAGTGGAAAAAGTGCTAGACTTAAGAGTTCAGAAAGATTTAGGTTCAAATTCTGATTCCAATATTTACTACCTATGTAATGGTGGGCAATCAAAACACAACTTGCACAACTTACCTGACACCCCTATTCTGAGGAAAGGGATGGATACACACACACACCACATTAATTGGGCCATTTTTATGGGTCAAATATTGGAGATACAAACATGAGAGTCCCTGCTCCAAGAAGCTTACATTCTAATAGGGGGAAGATAGTACATACAGTGGTTTGGCAGCTAGGGATAGGCTGGAAAGTCAATGGGTTGTGAGCAGAACAAAAGTTTACTAATATCCTTTCAAGAGGCAATATTAGTGATTTGATTACAGTTTTCAGAGAAAAATAAAAGGGTGGGGGAAGAGGGTAAGCAGGAGGTGACAGGGTAGAAAACAGTTGGGATATAGCTGAAGATGAATAGTTAACAAGAAATTCAGAGCTTACTGGCTTAGTTCTTCCTAAGCATGGTCTGTGAAGTTCCAGTTTGGAGGGTGGAACAAGAGAGGCAGCAAGATAGAAAATGGATAGGTTTAGTTAAAATGAGGCTGCAAGGTTCTAGGGAGCTAAAAGTTGAGCTATATTATTATTACTCATCAAGTTCTCTATAGTCATCCAGTTTATCCCCTCTACTTTGATTCTACCCACCTCCATACCCCAACTTCTATACTAGTCTGCCACTTCAGCGATTCACTAAGATTTACCTACAATGCTCCCAAGAACAGGTCTGTTGTACAACCCTCCTCAGTTTCTGGCTTTCCTAGATGCTGGGTACCCCTACCCCATCTGATTCCTCTGGGAAATCATGAAATATTATTTCACTTTCTATAAACTTGTGGAGACTATCTTAAGTGGCCTCTACTGTTTGATCATCTTCCTAATGTACTTTTTAAACTTCTCAGGTAACAGTGCCTTTTAAAAAAATTTACTTTTTTCCAATTAATAAAATGCACTTTTTCTCCCTTCCACCTCAGCCCCAACCTCCCACTAAAAAAGAAAAGCAAAATCCTTGTAACACACATGCAAAATCAATCAAATTCTCATACTATGTCCAAAAAATGTGTTTCAATTTGTACCCTGAATCTTGTCTCTGGAATCATGGTTGATCACTGCTTTGATCAGAGTTCCTAAGTATTTTGAAGTTGTTTGCCTTTTACAATGCTGTACTGTATAAACTGTCCTCCTGGTTTTGTTTACTCCACCATCAGTTTATAAATGTCTCCCCCATAACAATGTAAATGCCTCATTCTCAATATCATCTTTTTATGTTTCTCTTGGCTCCAGTGTTTAAAGTTTTTACTCAGCTTTAGTTTTTCTTCATAAGGAAGGAATCCTTGGATTCCTTTATTTCATTAAAGATACACTTTTTCCCCATGGGATTATACTCAGTTTTGCCAGCTAAGTTATTCTTTGCTGTAAACCTGTATCTTTTGATGGGGGGGAGGGGAAGAGAAGGAATATTCTAAATTCCATATACTACTAAATCTTATGTGATCCTCAGTACTTGAATTCCTTCTTTCTGGCTTGTAATATTTTTTCCTTTGACCTGAAGGTTCTGGATTTTGGTTATAACATTCCTGGGAGTTTTCATTTTGGGATTTCAGAAAATGACCTGTGGATTCTATTTCTACTTAGACTTTCGGTAGGGATATGGATAGTTTTGTAATTTCTGTGAATATGGTGTCAAAGTTCAGTTTTTTAGGAGAGGAGTGGTGGTCATAATAATTCACTGGTAATAATCACAATAACAATGAACTTGTTACTGTGCTTACTGTGTGCCAGTCACTGTGCTGAGCATTTCACAAATATAATCTTTTCTGATCTCACAACCATCCTGAGAAGTAAATATTACTATTACCCCCATTTTATTGATGAGGAAACTGAGATAAGCAGAGGTTAAGTGACTTGCTTTGTGTCACACTGCTGGAATCTAAGGCAGGATTTGAACTTAGGCCTTAATGACTCCAAGCCCAGCACCCTGTCCACTGAAGCATTAGGCAGACCAATGATTTTTAAATTATCTCTCAACTTTTTTTCCAGATCAGATTTTTCTTTTTTTTTTGGAGATACCTTATTTCTATTTTCCTCCCAGTCTTTGGCTTTGTTTTAATATTTCTTGGTTTTTTTTTTTCGTGGAGTTTTAACATTTAAAATAAGAAACAACACTTTGCTTCAGTATTTCCAGGAATTCTAGTTGAGCATTGTGTAAAAGCTGTAATTTTTCTTTGAGGCTTTATTGCTGGATGTTTTGGAGATATTATCTTCTAGGTTTGTGTAGTGGGTATAACTTTCATAACATAAGAATCAAGATGGAATTTTTTTGTTTGTTCATTCTTCCAGTGTTACTTCCCAACTTTGAGCTTTGTGTTACTGCCAGATCCTAAACGTTTTTTTTCAGGTAACGTCTGGGCCCTGTTAGGTATTCTAGGTAATTCTCCTGGGTCTTGCTGCTTTCTCCTGGTTGAGTGTGTGTTACTCATGGATATCAGAGGACCTACAAGCTTTCAGTGTGTCAAGTCAGTCCCACTCTTCTGGGATGTCTTTTTGCCCTAGTAAACAGTGAGCTCCTGGTTAGATATTATCTTGTTAAACTGATCTTATAGTGCCAGTCTGACCACGATAACCTCCATTCAATCAACTCTAGTGACTCTGTATTGCCTCTAAGATCAAATATAAAATCCTATGTTTGGCTTATAAATCCCTCCATAACCTGGACCCTTTCTTCTGAAATATTTTCTTACAACCCTTCTTTGCCCCCTTGCCCCCCCAAAAAGGTTGTGTAATTTTCCTTATGAATTAATCTCAATATGTAACTTCTTGCTGAAAAAAGAGCATGGAAGATATAAAGAACATCAAATTTGTAAGGGACCTTAGAGATCATTTAGTTCAACATCTATCTGTGGAATATTGTACAATATTCTGACATATGCATGCACTCATGAAACCTCCACTTGTAGTTCTCCAATGATGGAGATCTTTTTTGAGCAGCTCTTAACGTGATCAACTTTTTTCAATTCTAAGAAGCTGAAATCTTTTTTTGCCTCCCACCCAATGCTACTAATACTGAAATATGGAGTTAAAAAAGGAAAACTGCGGGCGGCTAGGTGGTGCAGTGAGTAAGAGTGCCGGCCCTGGAGTTGGGATAACCTGGGACCGGTCCCAGCCTCAGAAAATGAGCACCCACACATAAATAATGACTGGCCGTGTAACCTTGAGCAAGTTACTTAACCCCAATTGCTTTAAAAAAAAATAAAAAAAAAATAGAAAATAAGGGGCAGCTAGGTGGCGCAGTGAGTAGAGCGTCGGCCCTGGAGTCAGAAGGACCTGAGTTAGGATCCGGCCTCAGACACTTAATGCACACACAAACAAAAACCTAGCCGTGTGACCTTGGGCAAGTTACTTAACCCCAATTGCTCTCCAAAAAAAAAAAAGCAAAAAGAAAATAAAAAAGGAAAATTGGTGTTGTGGAAATACTGAATTTTAAGAAAAATACCAGTTCTTTTACTTAACTATGATGTGCTAGACATGTCACTTAGTTTTCTTATCTTTGGGTCTTAGTTTCCTTGTCTGTAAAATGAAGGAATTATTCTAGGTGATCTCTAGGGTTTATTCCAGCTTTAAGTGGAAGATCTTGAGTAAAATCCCTCTTTCAAATGAAAATTCCCCAAATACTTAAAGGGAGTTATCATGAACTCCTAATTCTTCTCCAGATAAAAAAATCTGAGTTTCTTCAACTTATTCATAGATAAGATGTTTCAAGATCCCTCCACCATCCAGGTCATCCTTCTTGGAATATATTTTAGCTTCTCAATGACTTTCCTAGTATGAGGCACCCAGAACTGCACATGATATTCCACATGTGGTATAATCTGGGGGAAAAGTACAGACAACCTCCTTCCTTCTGAACACAATTTTTTTTTAATGAAGCCTCAAGTTGCATTAGCTTTTTTGACTGCCATATCACACAAAAAGTCACTGATGGCTCATCTTAACAGGTTCTTGAAGGCTATGCTAGTGAAATACATGCAAGTCTTCTGGCAGGGCCTACAATATTAGAAATTATCTAGATAATAGAAAGCATGACTTCTGAGAATCAGCCTAAGCACAGAATGAATGAAAAAAGCAATGATTATTAAGCACTATGCCACCAACTGTGATAGAAAGTCAAGATAAGAGAACATCCAGATTTAGCAGCTTGCACTCTAAAGGATCAGAGAACTTGGAATATAATATTCCAGAAGGCAAAAGATCCAGGCTTACTACAAGAATAATTTACTAAGCAAAACTGAGTATAATCCCAGAGGGTGAAAAAGGGACCTTTAAGAAAATAAGAATGCATCTCTCTCTCTCTCCATACATATATATGTCTATATAGGAGGGTATATGGGCGTATGAATACATATGTGAATGTGTGTATATATATGTACAGGTATACATAGACAGAGGGCACAGGACCAATTCAATAGGAAGGGATGATACTTAAAAGGTAAAATTAGCAGGTGAGAGAGGAATATAATGAGAGGAGATGGGTAGAGAGAGAATGGGGTAAACTATCTCATAGAAGAAGCAAGGGAAAACAGTTACAATGGAGGGGAAGAACAGGAAGGCAAAAGGGAATGGGTCAACCTTACTCTCATTTAATTTGGCTTAGGGAGGAAATGACATATACACTAAATAGGGTATCTCACCCTATAGGAGAGTAGGGGGAAGAGGATGAGAAGGGGGACAACGGAAGGGAGGGAAGCTCGGGGGGAGAAGTTGGAAGCACCCACTTCTGAAAAGGGATAGGATCAAAGTAGAGAATGGAACAAATGGGAGGTGGGATAGGATGGAGGGAAATATAGTCTTCTACAATATATCCACTATGGAAATGTTTTGCATAGTTGCACATGTACAACCTATATTGAATTGCTTATCTTCCCAGTAAGGGTGGGTGACAAGGGAGGTAGGAAAGAATCTGGAATTCAAAGGTTTAAAATCAAATGTTTAATATATATCTATATATATATCTATATCTATATATATATACACACACACACATATTATATTATTATTAATATTATTTTACATGTAACTGGGAAATAAGATATACAGGCACTGGGGCATAGAGATCCACCATGCCCTACTGGAAAATCGAAGGGGGGATGGGGGAAGATAGGGGAGAGAGCATACTGGAGGAGGGGATATTCAGGGGAATCCCTATTTTGGGGTGGTGGGTAGGGGAAAAACAGGGAGAAAATTTGATGTAAAGTAGAAGCTAATAAAGCATATGATAAAGAAAAAAAAACAAAATAGGAATGCAATAGGAATTCTATTCATTCCTAATGAAAAAACAAAACAAAACAAAAAATAGCTGAACAGAAAATGTGACATACAAACCTAAGGGATCAAGAAACAAATAAAAACATAAACAGGAGAATGCAATCACAAGAGACTAAACAAAGATAATATATATATATATATATGCTTTTTGGAGGTCAATTGGAGTTAAGTGACTTGCCCAAGGTCACACGGCTATTTTTTGTGTTAAGTGTCTGAGGTTGGATCCGAACCCAGGTCCTCCTGACTCCAGGGCTGGTGCTCTATTCACTGCACCATCTAGCTGCCCCCAACTGCTTATATTCTTGTATGGGGAAATGATACATATATCCCCTAATAATTCTATCATAACCAGGGATTAGGGAGGGACTATAATTAGAAAGAGGGCCTTGTAACGAATGTTATGTTTTGACAATGTGAAGAGAATATAAAGGGAGGGAGAGGGGACTACACTGGTTCTGCTGGTGGGAGGGAGGAAGAATAGGGAAAATTATCTCACAAATGGGGTATACAAGTATAAGTTTATGTAATAAGAATGAGGGAACAGGAGGGGTGTAGCCAGCAACCCCTGAATCTCATTCGCATCTGAACTGGATTAAGGATAAAAGAATAAATAAACACAAAAACACACCTTGACACAGAAATATATTTCACCCAATAGGGAAATAGGAGGTAAAAGGAAGAAGAAAAAGTAATCAGAAGTATGCATGGGGAACCTAATGAGGTGACAGAGGAAAAAAAAAAGGAAAATTATAAGAGAATAGAATGTAGGGAAATACACAATGAACAATCATAACTATAAATGTAAAGGGGGATGAATTCACTCAGAAAACCAATATAGATAATGTTAGACAGTATTGGAAATCAACAATACGTTTTTAAAAAAAAAAACACATGAAACAGAAAGCTATATATCTATATGCAAATATACATATACACAGAGTTAAAATAAGGGGCTGGAACAGAATATGCTTCAGGTGAAGCAAAAAAAAAGAAAGAGGGAGCAATCATAATCTCAGACAAAGCACCAAGCAAAAATAGACCTAATTAAGAGATAAAAAGGGAAATTACACTTTGTTAAAAGGTACCAAAGACAATGAACTAATACCAATACCAAATATGTAGGCACTTTGATGGCATGGCATCTAAGTCCTTTAAAGAAAAATTAAAGAGAGTTGAAGGGAGAAATAATAAAACTATAATAGTGAGTGTGTGTGTGTAGGGGAGGGGGCTCAATTTACCTTTCACACCTAGATAAATCTAACAACAACAACAACAAAAAAAAACCAAACACAAAATCAAAAAAGAAATGAAGGGCCTGAAGAGAAATTTAGAAAAGTTAGATAAGATAGACCTCTGGAGAGTATCAAATAGGAATAGAAAGGAATAAACCTATTGCTCAGTTTGCATGGTATCTTCACACACACACACACACACACACACACACACACACACACACACACACACACCATGTACTAGGGCAGTAAAGCTTTTCTATATTAAATGAATCTTTTACCAATCATAACGTAAGAAAAGATATTCAATAAAGTGTCTTTGAAGCAAAGATTTTAAATTAATTGTAAACTAACTTAATTCCAGAGAATGGGTAGATCAAAGAATAAATTATAGAAGCAATTAATAAATTTCATTAAAGATGAGATCAATATACCAAAATTTTACAAGTATAGCAGTACTTGGAGTGAAACTTATATAGTATCTTAAAACTCCTTCATCAATAAAAAGAGAAGGAACAGATTAACAAACTGGGCATACAACTAAAAAAAACCAAACAAACTAGAAAAGTAGCAAATTTGAAATCCCCAAATAAACACCAAAAGGATTAACACAATTAAAGGCAGAGAGAGAACTTACAAGCTGTGTGACCTTGGACAAGTCACTTAACCCCAATTGCCCTCCAAAAAGAAAAGAGAGAGAGAGAGAGAGAGAGAGAGAGAGAGAGAGAGAGAGAGAGAGAGAGAGATCGATCCACTGGATAAATAAAACCAGAATCTTGTTTTGGAAACAACAACAAAAATAAAACAGAAAATAAGGCAACAGCTAACTTGATTTTTAAAAAAGAAAACCAGGGATAGGTGGCACAGTAGAGAGAACAACAGCCCTGCAGGCAGGATGACCTGTATTCAAAGCTGGCCTCAGACGCTTGACACTTAGTAGCTGTGTGACCCTGGGCAAGTCACTTAACCCCAATGTCTTGCCAAAACAAACAAATAAAACCCCAAATTACTAGTATAAAAAAGGTAAATTTGCAATGAAGAAGAAATAAAAGAAATTACCCAATTATATGCCCCCAAAACTAACAGACTAAATGGATGATTAGTTACAAAAATATAAATTGTCCAGATGAAAAGAATCAGAAAGAGTACTGAAATAACCCTACTTTAGGAAAAGAAATCAAACAAACCATAAATGAACTTAAGAGAGGGGAGAGGAACTAATCAAGAAAATGTATGAAACAGTTAACAGCTAATTCCAATATAAACTATTTGGGAAAAAAAAATAGGAAAAGAAGGAGTCCTATCAATGTCTAAAACAAGGAGGGTCAAAACAGGAAAAAAACTATCAATAACCCTAATGAATTTGATGTAAAGAAACAACTAAAATATTAGCAAGGAGACTACAGAAATATAACATAAAGATGATACATTATGACCTGGCTAGATTTATACCAGGAATGCAAGACTGGTTCAATATTAGGAAAACTATAAACATAACTGACTGTATTATGAATAAAAGCAATCATATCTGTATAACTGCATTAACAGATGCAGAAAATATTTTGACAAGATGATTCCTGTTTAAAGGGGGTGAAAACCACACCAAGAATAGGAATAAGTGGAGCTTCCCTTAAAATAATGTGTAGTACCCATCTAAAACCAAAAGCAAGCCTAATCTATAATGGGGAAAAGCTATGGGCCTTTCCTTTAAGAATGGGAGTAAAGCAGTGATGTTCATTATCCCCATTACTATTCAATACAGTGCTAGAAATCCTAGCTACAGCAATAAAACAAGAAAAAGAAATAGATGGGGAAAAGCATAGGCAAAGATGAAACAAAATGATCGTTTTTTGCAGATGATATAATGGTTAACTTAGAAAACCCAGAGTCAACTAAATACTAATTAAAAGAACAATTGGGGTGGCTGGGTGGCACAGTGAATAGAGCACTGACCCTGGAGTCAGGAGAACCTGAGTTCAAATGTGACCTTGGGCAAGTCACTTAATCCCAATTGCCCTGCCATCCCCTTCCAAAAAAAAAAAAAAAAAGAAAAGAACTAACAATGTCCGTCAAGTTGCAGAATATAAAATAAACCCACACAAATCATTAGCATTTCTGTTTATTAATGAATGACATCCAGTAGGAAGAGACAGAAACATTCCATTTAAAAGAACTATAGATAATATAAAATACTTGGGAGGCTAATCTGACAAAATATACATAGGAACTAAATAACTATATTCTTTATACAAATAAAGGCAGACATATAACTGGAGAAATATTACTATTGTGTAGGCTGAGTTACTATAATAAAAATAACAATACTACCAAAATTAATTTGCTTATTCAATGCTATACCAGTCGGAACTATCAAAGCTAGAAAAAAATATTAACAACACTCATCTAGAGGAACAAAAAGTCAACAATATCATGAGAATCAATGAAAAAGAGTAGAAAGAACGGGGTCTAGCAGTACTAGATCTCAATCTATACTACAAAGCCATAATCATAAAAACAATTTGGCATTGAGTAAGAAACAGAGAGGAAAATGGTATAGATTAGGCACAATATGCAGAACAAATGGATTCAGTGGCCCAGTGTTTAACGAATCCAAATATGACAGCCATTGGGGTTAAGAACTCACTATTTGACCAAACTGTTGGGAGATCTGGAAAGTAGCCCAGCTGAAGCTAGATATAAACCAATGTCTCATGTGATATACTAAGATAAGTTTCAAATGGATTCGTGATTTAGAAAAAAAGAATGACATAAACAAAATAGAGAAGCATGGAAAAAATTAACTGTCAGATCTACAGATGGGGAAGAACTCACAAAATCAGAGACAAGAGTTTCACAGGAGATAAAATAGACAATTTTGATTATATAAAACAAAAAAAATTATGTATAATCAATTCAGCTAAGATTAGAAGAGAAACAGGAAACTTATTTTGTTCATTCTCATTTTCATATTTTAATGTCTTTTTTCATTTAAAAAATCTTTGCAGGTATTTTCCTCTGATAAAGGTCTTAATTCAAAGATATATGGGAGGCTATTTCAAATTTATAAAAGCTATTCCCTGATAGATTTTTAGAGCACAAAATCCAAGCTATCAATAGTAATGTAAAAAATGCTCAAAATTACTGATGAGAGAAATGCAAATGAAAATAACTCTGAGGTATTGTCTCATGGTTTATATCTAGCTTCAGCTGGGCTACTTTCCAGATCTCCCAACAGTTTGGTCAAATAGTGAGTTCTTAACCCCAATGGCTGTCATATTTGATAGAAGATGACAAGAAAGGAAAATGGCAAATGCTAGAGAGGATGTGGAAAAACAAGTACACTAAGGCACTGTTGGAAGAATTGTGAACTAGTCTAACCATTCTGAAAAGTAATTTGAAATTATGCCCCCAAAACTGTACATACCTAGTGATATCGCTACTCTGTCTATACCTTAAAGAGATTAAAAAAAAAAGTGAAAGGATACACAAAGTTATTTATAGCAGCTCTTTTTGTGATTGTAAAGAATTAGAAGCTGAAGGGGTATCCATCAATTGGGAAATGGTTGAATAACTTAATGGCATAGAAATATGTAACATAGTAATATGAATTATATGTGATATATAATTAACTATAGTAATAGTAATTGTACTATTGTGTAGTAAGAAATGATTAAGGGGATGGTTTCAGAGAAACCTGGGTAAATTTGTATGAACTTGTAGGAAGTGATCAGAATCAGAACAATTTATACAACGAAGGCCTTAGGAACTCTTTTTAACATAATGACAAAACATAAATCCAGGACTGATGATTAAACAAACTAATCCATATCCATATAGAGAGGTGATGGACTTGGAGTACAGATTGAGGCTTAGACTTTTTGTTGTTGTTGTCTTTGATTTTTGAATATGGACAATGTAGGAATTTGTTTTGCTTGACTATACATATTTATTTGGGGGATGGGAGGGTTGTGTTGAATGAATGGAGGAGGTGGTTGTGAGACAATTTAGACCTGAAAATATGATAAAACTAAATTACAAAATAAAGTTAGTAGAAATGTCTAAACCTGATTTAAAAAAATACATAGTTGAAATCAACCTTATAGATGACACTATTTTCCAGGAACTCAGGGCTCCATCTTGGGCCCGTGTAAAGGAAGACATAGTTTCTAGGAAGTGAGGTGACTTATCTTCTGTCCTCATCTGATTTCATCTGACATTTTATTTGCTACTTGTCAACATGGTTTTAAAGAAGGACATTTGATAAAACATTGTGGAGAGTGTCCAAAATAAGGCGAAACGGCTAATAGAGGGCCCTGAGTCTGGAAAGGAATTGAGGATCTTTATTTAGCCCTAAGAAGAGAAAAATTTAGGAGAAATATGAGAAGTCTTCAAGTTTTGTCATGTGGAAGAAAGATTAGACTTGTACTGATTAGCCCCAGGACAGAAACAAAAACAATGGAGAGGCATCAAGTTTAATTAAGCTGGATGTTAGGAAAAACTTAATTTTAGTTGTCTTAAAGTGAAATGGACTGCTTCAAGAACTGAAGCACTGCCCCCTCTACTTTTCTGTGAGAAATGTTATTTTAGCTGAAAAGCTAAAAGACCTAAGAATATAACTACACATAGCTAAAAATAATTTTTCCCAAATAATGACAATTTAAAAATATCTTGTCAAGATTTAGTTTCATACCATATATTATATATATTTTATATATATACATATATGATATACACACACATATAGATGAAACAGCAACAAATAGACGTCTTTATTCAGTTAAGCTTCAGAGGTTTTTAGGATAATTGTACAAGGGCTTAGAAATTACTACCAACAGCCTTTCCAAACAAAGTTGTGAAAAATGTTATTTTATAATAACAGCAGAGGGGCTCCCCATCAATGTGTCAGATATTTATGAGGAAGCTGTGTAGTTATTTCAAGGAATTTGTAAATGCATGTTCATATCAAGCACAAGTAATTTCAATAGAGTAAGTAGCACTGATGGTTTAGAGGTTTTGCTGGTATCTTTTAACAGGTAATAAAAAAAATTATGAAATTTCTGGCTGACTTCTGGCTATATATTTGTTCTGAGTACCTAGAACTTGTCCAATAAAGTTGTGAAAAACCCCTTGCCTTTTCCCACAACATATGTTTGCAAAAAGTGGATTTTTTGCACTTGCTTCACTGGTATCTAAATAATGAAGCAATCTGGAGGAATCAAATCTAAAATTGAAATTTTTATCTTATCAAACAAGCTTCCATGTTTTTTCCCAAATGTATATGGATGCTATTGTAATTGATTAAATTACACATTCACTTAGAAACTGTTACGGAATACAAAGTGGCTTTCTTTATCAGCATGTATTTTCTCAATCAATAGATAAGAATAGAACTCATAGAAAAGAACCACTACAAAAAAAAAGTCAATTATGAGCTGAAAAAAAGGATACTGAACCATTCAAAATGGTGGATGAGTATTATAACCACTTTAGAGATGAGGAAATGTAATTGGACATCATGGTTAAAAAAAGTGGTTCTTGGTGCCTTATTTTGACCACTAACAAAGATTTCCAAAATCATACAATGTTAGAGATGGAAGAGACTTTAGAACTCATTTATTTGAACCATCTCATTTTACCGATGAGGAAACTGAGGCCCAGAGAGATTAAATGATTCATTCAAGATCACAAAAATGAACAGCCCTCTTTGTTTAGCCCAAACTTGCTGATCTGTATGCCTTGGGTTAAGAAACTGACTCATTCACCTTGGTTTTTAGCTAGTTCAGGGATCTGACAGACTATATCCTCTGCTGCTGCCACCATACTTTCAAGGGTAGCCACCAGCAACCCATACCATCTTTCCAGTAGCTTCCCTTTCTGACACACTATTGATACCCTGAATATTTTAAGAGGGTTATTCACAGGAAGAACAAAGAGAAAGAGAGAGAGGGAGGGAGAAATAGTGTGTGTATGTATATATACTAGGTTAAAGAAAACCTAAATGTATTTATCTAGCAAATTATGGGATGAACTCAAGTTTACTGATCTAGCCTACTTAGAGCCCCAGAAGATCACAATCAAGCTTGACCCTGAAACAAAACTCCTTTGCACAAAATACCCCTTCTGCCAATTTGATATTGGCCTGTTTGTTCTAGACAGAGCTCATTCATCCATCTATAATTCTAGCCAATCAGGAAGTTTTCCTGTTTAGCCGTGGGCTTTCAGAACTCAAACCAAATCAATCTAACCAATAAATGCTTACTATGTATGTGTATAACAGTAGGACCATTTCTATTTATTCACTGAATAACCACCTCACTTGGAAAGGGAAAAAGAAAAGTGATTTTTAAAAAAAGGATAATCAATTTTTTTCATTACCTCAGAAATTAATTTAACTTGATAACCTATTTATCTCTCAAATTCATAACACTCTTTTCTTCTTAAAACTTTTATTTTAGACTAATGCCGGAATACAAATACGAAACAGAGAAAAGAACACTCTTCTCCTTTCAATCACTGATCCACCAAGACCAATTATGAATCATATCTCAGCCCGCTTGTTCTGCTCTTCCCCACTCTGTCCCATTTTCCTATCATTTATTTCATCCAATAAAATCCAATCCTTCTGGTGCCTTGACTTGTCATACATGTCTGAGAAGGAAAATCCTTTTCTTTTTGTGAGGTTATATTTTGGGTTGAGTTTTGGTGCCAGTGGAAAACTAATGCAACTCCTCCTTCTTTCCTTTCTCAATTAGTTTAAGTACCTGGAAAATGGGTTAACAATCTTACTTTAATCAATCAAATATATATCACCTAGTTCAGGGGAAAAAGTCAGCACCCTGAACTTCGGAGAATACAAACAGAAGTTACAACAGAAAATAACACAATTCAGTAGACAGGCTTCCAGCTGTCTGACTATTACATCCATACCTAGTTAGTTACCAGAGAGGGAAGCACCAACATCTGGGTTTTCAAAGCCAGGGGACTGCCCAGAGTCTCATCTGGTCAAATCACACAACTCTTTCCAAGAACCCCAAAGCAAAACCTCACATCAGGGTATATACAGTCTTCTCCTGGCTCAGAGAATGTCACAACCCTCTTGACCCACTGCCCATAGTAAAATCACAAAGCAACAAGGTGTGGGCATTCCTAAAAAAACAAGACTCCTGCCCCAGGATCCATGTGACCACATTCAACCTATTAGGGGGCAGAGTATATTTTCAAATCAGGGAAGGTTCTCAGATTCACACAAGCCTGTCACGGGGCTAAGGGGCAGGGAAGATCTTCAGGTTCCCATTACCATAACATTAATGTAATGGTAATAGAATTTAAAAGATTCCCCTGTATTGCCCTGGTTTTGGGGTTAAGTGTTAAAACCTAGAATTTGTGAATCTCACTTGTGAGATGGGCTTGCTGAGGTGAAGAGAGGGAACTGAATTGGGAGGAGCTGGTGCCATGTATTTAGAGAGAGGCCCAAAGAACTTCTGGAAGTAGCATCGTGGAGGCAGAGAGAAAGAATTGCTGGGGAACAGAGTTGCAGAGAGAGAGAAAGAGAGAGAGAGAGAGAGAGAGAGAGAGAGAGAGAGAGAGAGAGAGAGAGAGAGAGAGAGAGAGAAAGAGAAAGAGAAAGAGAGAGAACTACCATTGGAAAGCCACTAGGACTGCTGAGGGCCAGTTAGAGCTGCCCAGAACTGAGGAGGCATGACTGTGGTGCTGGTATTTTTTCTGTTTTGATGTTACTTTGCTAGATTTGTCTGCTGGTAAAGGAGAGTGCTGCTGTTGTACAGGTCCTAGAACCTTGCTGTTGGTTCAGAAGCTCTGAAGGAGGATTTTCTGGTTGCATGATTACAGAAATCCTTGAGGAAGGTCTTGCTAATGTTTTCAGGGGTCCTGAGACTGTTCTGCAGGCAGAGAGTGAATTGATGAGGATGCTGGCAATGTATATTGTGGCTTTGTTAAGCTTTGTCTCCCCAGGAACAGAGATTGCTGAGAACTTCTCTCCTTGGGTATTGAATGCTGTGATAATATCCTAAACTTGTTGTGGCTTAGGTGTATTTGTGCTTTCCACTGCCTCTTTGAGAGGGTGCTTGGTGATGATGGATGGTATTGTAATTCAGTTGTGACCCAGGGGTGGAAAATTTTTGATTTTTATCAAATGAATGTACTTTTGTTTATGACTGGAAACTAATCTCCAGTTGAAGAGAGACAAGACTTTGTGATTGACTAAATGAATGTACTGCCCAGGGGTGGAGTACCTGAACCTTAGTACTTTGTGACTGAATTGAGAACTTAGTAAATAACTGAGTTACCCTGTATTTTGATTTTGATTTTCTGTGAATGTTTTGCCTTAATTTGCCACTGAATAAATGGAGTTTGTTATGCTCCTAATCTAAACCTGGAAGTTGCTTGTGTTTGGTGTTACATGGGGGAAGACAGAAAAGCAAAGGCCAAATTTTCTTGATAGCTTTTAGTATAAATAATTCATAAATATACTCTTTTCATCGAAACAGTTGCTATAAAATTCAACAAAGTGGAGAGTAATTCAGTGAATTTAGTCCAACTGTTGGGGAGTGGCAAAAAGAGATCATATTGTGGCCTTGGGTGGTAAGCCTTAGCATGAAATGTAAGGGACAGGGGGACAAGCTGCTTCTTTTACTCATGACTCTTCTGTCTTTTCTCTGGCTTTGTGACAGTGGAGCAGGAGGAAAAAGAGCTAAGCTTATGGCAGTATCAAGCCCAGGAAAGCTCAGCCAAATCCCTACCATCACTTCAGGGCAGGTCAACAATAACTTTTCCCTCGCCCCTGTATTCAGGTACTTACAGTGTCCAATTAAGCCTTGCTCTATGATCTCAGTGATTTGGATGTTCTGTGACACAGATGCCTGTCCATTCAGTGTGTAACTCTTGTCCAAGTCCTTCCATTAAGTTCACCATAGGGGGTCCACCTAGTACAATCGTTGCTTTTCTTTGCCCCAATACCCTCAGATTACTAGAATTTCCCTGTCATTCCTTAGTTTTGCCACTAAGACCTCTTCTTGCTAACATACATTTCCTTGACATCTTTTTCTTTCATTCTTCAAAGTTCCCCACTGGTAAAAAGCCACATTGTGTTCATATTTACCTTAAATCTTTGTACTACCCTCTGTTTTTTTAATTTATTTTTAAATCTTCAGAGACTGTTATATCTCTATCTCACTGCAATACAACACTGGTATAGAGCTGATGTTAAAAAGATGGGCCTTTGTTTAATGGGAAGTTTAAGACCATTAAAGGAACTTTTCAATTTCCCTTAGACAATCTACTACTACACTCTTCCTCTTTGACTTCAGGTCCAACTAATTAATATATCTGTTTTATCTCAGAAATACATGATGATAAATGTACTTTGTAGGTTGTGCAACCAATTGCTTGTCATCATCTGGAGAACTGACAAGACATTCTGATACTTAAGTCTTTCCCTGTTAATGATTAGGTCAAACTCTTTTTTTGAGTGGGTACACATCTGCTAAAGGTGACTCTGCAGTATCCCAGGTCTTGATCTAACCCGCACAGAATCACTGGCAAACAAGATCATCCAGCAAAGAGGTTCAAAGATGGGGAGTTGGGTTTGGAAGGGGAGAGGTGCAAGCATTTGAATGGGAAGAGGCATGTTTACCCTTCTACCTTTGAGAGGTGAAATAGTACAATTGAAAGTGCTGTGTTTAAGGTCAGAATACTTGGGTTCAAAATACTGGCTTGGGGTTAATCATGTACTCATTGAAGACCTCAGTTTCCTTGGAGGGTTTGGATTAGATAACCCTAAAGATCCTTTCTATCACTAAATCTGTGATCCTATGACAGTGAATGAATAGCAGTAATTTATTGTGTATTTAAGATCTGCTTAAGTAATGATGTATTAAGTTCTTCAATTTAAATACAAATGCTGAAAAATGTTGATTGGCACTGAACTATCAATGACTTATTTGAGCCTGGCCAGTCAACCAATTACAAATTCATCTAATAGTGCTATAGCTGAGACCTTATTTTCCACAAGAATAGAATGAGAAACTATTAAATGTTTTGTTAGAATTTAGGTAAATCATACCTACACCATTCTCTGGGTCTAACAGTTTAAAAAATCATTTTAAAAATTAAAATATGGCTAAATCTGGCACATATGACTTGTTCTTGATAAATGCAGCTCTTTGTGACTGCCAACTTATTTTTGTAGAGTTCTTGATTTGGAAGTTCCCTAGATTGAGGAAATCACAAGTCTATACTGAAAGCCGTTAAAAGGTATTAAAATTACCTGACTCTAATTTTTCATCCAGCTTCTAGATTCAAAACAGATTTATCAAATTCTGAAGATTCTATGTGAGATCAAATATTTAGAAAGTACCATGTACAAAGCATGCTGAGCACTGTAAGGTGTGTAAAGCATAAAAGACAGTTTGTTGACTATTTAATATTGAATATCTAGATTAGGAAAAAGGGTTTACAGTAAGAATTAAATGTTGATTTGAGGAAAGGGGATAGACTGAGTTTCCCTATCTTGTCCAGACTGGAAATGCAGTAACCACTTCTTGGCTGACCCCACTGTTGATTGGCACAGAAAGTCTTAACCTACTCCTTTTTCAATCTGGGACAGGTAAGTTAGAGGGAAAGTTTTCTCTTCTTGCAATTTCCTGTCTTAATGAAATCATAAGCTCAGTCTCTATTCTTATTGACAATTTCATATAGCAATACACAAAACAGTATGTAGTGTTGTACATGGCCTCATTCTGGTTTCGCTGTTCACTTCCCTCCCCCAACCAGCTCTCCTTCACAGAAGTAAGCAAACTGCCAGGTTTAGCCACACCTAGGGAAACTCCTGGCCTGAGAAAATCAAAATGTGTACTGACCAATCACTGATTTTAGCCTCTGCAAGTTCCTGCTTTCGCAGGCTTGCCTTTAAAAATTGACACTTTGGAGTGGCTAGGTGGGGCAGTGAGCAGAGCGCCAGCCCTGGAGTCAGAAGGACCTGAGTTCGGATCCGGCCTCAGACACTTAACACACACAAACAAAAACCTAGCCGTGTGACCTTGGGCAAGTTACTTAACCCAATTGCCCTCCAAAAAGCGAAAAAAAAAAAAAAATTGATACTTTGCTGGGGCTGGGCGGCTGTTTGATTTGGGGTAGGGCCTGAGCAGTCAACATGGCACCCATAAAGGGTCCACTTCTAAATTGTTACTTGGGTCTTAAGAGCTCGTGTTTCAAATACAACAGTAGGAGCAATTACACAACAGTACCAGGCTGTACCCTTTACAAAGTGGCTAACTTATTTTCTTTCGATTAAATCCAATAGCAACCCTATGAATTAGGTAGAGCAAGTAGTAGTAAGCTCCATTTTAAAATGAGAAAGCAAACTAAGAGAGTTGGAGATTCTTAGATCACACATGGCTTTAGGGTAGAGTAGCAAAGGCAAAGTAGAGAATTCCATTAATATAACTCCTCCCAATGCCCTTTATAAAGGGCAAAGACTAGACTCACCTCATGTAACTTTTCATCTGTTTCTCTACATGGTTTCAACTCTATGGAACAACATACCCCCTGCTCCCAGGTTTCCTGCCCCCTTTGGTGTGCTGTCTCCCCCATTCTACTGTAAGCTCCTCAAGTGGAGGGACTGTCTCTCTTTTTATTAATTATATCCCAGATCGTACCGAGGTGCCTGGCACAAAGTAGACTTTTTTTTTTAGGTTGGCATTTTTTATTTAAGCTGAAGAACAGGTTATGAGGGGGGTGGGGGCAAGGGAAGAGCCAGGGAGCCGAGAGCCTCTCATCTGTGTCTGCTCCAGATGGGGATGATCCTGATTTCTGAGCCTTGGTCCAGGGAACACAAGGAAACACACACTAAGATGAGGTTCCAAGGGTACAGGCTGAGGAAAACACGGGGGTGGCCAGAGTTACACATCCAGCCAGAGGTGGAGGCTGGGATTCTCCTTGGATCAGCAGCACCGCTTCCTTTTGGGAACTGAAGCCTAGTGAGAAGTCCCATCCCACATATTTCTTATAAAACATTCTTGTAGTTAAGGTCTGTGCTAAAGAATTCTTTCATCGCCTCTCTAACTTCTTGTACTTTGCTTCTAGTTTCTTTGAATAGGCATCCAACTTGTAAGCTGCCTGTTCAAGAGGCTACTTGCTCCTCAATTAAAGTGATCTGATCCAGATAAGGCTGAAGGGCAGCATATTTCTGGTTTAAGTCCTTTAGGTTTCTACTTATGTTTACTGCAATATCTTTCATTTCTAGATACTTCAAACTAGTCAGTTTGTTCATATTTTCCAGAAGTTTATAATCTTCACTGGTGGCTGTCAGCTCGCCCGTCAGGGCCATTTTGGAGAACATGTCCTGGCACAGCCCGGTGATGTCGGCCTCGGCAGGCTCCGTGGCCTCCTCAGCCATCTCCACCACGGCATCCTCTCGACCCAGACCCTCCCGCTGGGCTGCAGGGACGCCCTCCGTTGCAGCTGCCATGCCTGAGCCTTCTCTGGCTCCGTAAGCCAGCCACAGGGCTTCCGGGGACTGCGCGCATGCGCCAAAGGAGAGCAGCACCTCACCGCTTCCCTCCCCCTGACCCCAGCCCAACCCTCACTCTCTTTCGTAGTCTAGGAGCCGCCTTCCCTTTCTGGACCCCCCACTCTTGGGACTGAAGCTCTGGCCTTGCTCTACATAGCCCAGCTTCAAGATTTCTTTCAAGGCCCCGCCACAAAGCAGACTCTTAATACTGACTGGATCAGTGTTCTTGACACAACCTAAGTAACCACTATATAGTCCACGGGCATTAAGACCCAAATCTTTCCTACTGTAACTAAAGCAATTACTATACAAATAGGACCCAGGAGGTTGCTCCCTTGCCATTTTCCTGGCACATACTCCAGTTCCCACTCAGCTGTCCTAGGTGTCTGAGTACACCATATCTAACCTAATCTAAAATCTCCATTATCTTCAGACCAGGTTATCTCATTCTCCTCCCCTAAAAGGGGAGAGAGTAGAAACCAAATCAACATTACCCATCTTGGAAAGGAAGTTATCTATTAGTTACCCTGAGGCTACTTAACCTTTCCTAAAACTTCTTTAACCAAAAAAAAAATCCCTCCCTGACAACCACTAATCTGTAAATGTTGTGGAGTCCTATTACAGGGGTTCATAACTTTTTTTTTTTTTTTTGCAGTATGGACTTCTGTGGCAGTCTAATGAAATCTATGGACCCCTTCTTGAAATAATATTTTTAAGTGTATAAAATAAACTACACAGGATTATAAAAGAAACCAATTATGCCGGAATAGAGTTTTCAAAACATTTTTAAAAACAAGTTCACAGATCCTAGGTTAAGAGCTTCTGCCCTAGGGCAGAGTCAAGATGGCAGTACAGAAACAGGACTTCTGCTGGGCTCTAGATTCCACCACCTCCAATTCATGTAAAAGGTGATTGAACAAACTCTGGAGTTACAGAACCCACAAAATGATAGAGAAGCTAACCTCCTGCTGAGGACAACCTGGCACACCTGCGCAGTGCTCTGCATACCCAAGCCCCATGGGAGCTGGAGGTTTTAGCCCCTGGGCTGGCCTGATCAGCCGCTGGCTGGAGGGATTTCAGATCACCAGCAGCTGTGGCAATTTCCAAAATTATCAATCATCATCCACAGATGCTAAGGACAAAGTCAGTGCAGTGTGGACTTTGGGATCTGGTAGTTTGGGAGTTCATCGGCCTTTATTCCCCTGGAGGGAGAAGCTGCTGATGCGCTGCAGCTGTGGTCACATGGCAGCTTCAGCTCCTGGTTTACAGACTGTAGGGGTGATGGAGTCCTTGGGATGTATATATGTTTGTAACATCAGTTTGTAATATCAATCTGTAACATCAGTTTGTAAATGGGGTGCTTTGGGATCTATGTCTGTAAAATCAATTTGTAAAAGCAGTCTGTAAAGTCACACTCCCCCCCGCCCAGTCTCAAAGCATCAACTCTGCCCCTTCCCCCTGCCAGCACTCTGCCCAGCAACAACTCATGAACAGTTTATCTCTGCTTGAAACAATAAGCTACTTATGAATCCTTCACAAAACTATCTATAAACATTTGTAGCTTAGGCAAATGTTATCTCCCTTAGTTAGAGTGGCCAGGTGCACCATGAATTCTTCAGTACCCTATCTGTAGGGTAACTCCTTAGCCAATTATACCCACACTATGTCTCTGATGGCCTTGGTTCCCAGCATCTATCTTGTCAAGCTTGACATTGATGGGTGGCAGACTGGGCCCTCCTTAGTAGCCACGACCGAGGATTGACTTTAGTGACATGTCAGGCCTAAAACCACACCTCCAGGTAGCCCCCCTTGGGCTATTTCCCAGTGAATTGTGGGCAATACACCTGTGTAGTTGATATTAAAAGTGCATGGTCCTTTAAGCACTGACCACTCCTTAACTCCTCCCTGATCCCACCTTTACTCACGTAGTTAGCATAACTGGCACCTGATTTACTGTCTTGATTCCATAAAACTATGCCTGTGACCCCTGGAAGTTTGCAGATTCCATAAGAATCTAGCCCGCTGTCCTTGTGCAGCATAACAATAAACTTTACAATTTCAGCTTCAAGGTTTGCTTGAGCCTGGTGAATTCCTTCCAGACTGGATGCCAGGGTGGGTCGCTGGCAGAACCACTTACCCTCCCCCCCCCCTTATCACCCTTCCCTTTTCAGGGGGACCAAACAACCAGTCTGAGGGTTAACTGCTCTTCCTTTAACCTGCTTGCATCTGGATTGTGGTCTCCGGTGGAGGTCTTGGGGTGGGTGACCAGCTTGCCAGAGCGTGTGGAGGCTTCAGAGAGGGAGCCCAACTAATACCTTCAGCAGCTGAGAAAATTCTAGCATTTGGTACAAAGCTCCCCTGTCTGGTAGCAGAGTCCTACTATGGCAAAAAGCCCCAAAGCCAAGTAATTGAGTGGCAATATGAGTAAACGAGAGAAGCAAAGCAAACAGAGGAATCCAATATTAGACTCCTATTTTGGGGACAAAAAGGATCAAAGCATAGAACAGGAGGAAGAAAGTGAAGTCAGAACTCTTGCACCAAAAGCTTCCAAGAAAAATATGAGCTGGTTACAGGCCATAGGGGACCTTTTGAAAACCAAATAAGAGAAGTGGAGGAAAAATTGGGAAGAGAAATGAGAATGATGCAAAAAAATTATGAAATGAGAGTCAACAACCTGACTGAAGGAAATAACACCTTAAAAAACAGACGAACTCAAGTGGCAAAAGAGGCTCAAAAAGCCAATGAGGAGAAGAATGCCTTAAAAATCTGAATTTGCCAGATGGAAAAAGAATCTTAAAAGCTCACTGAGGAGAAGCAGTCCTACTGGATATCCCCTCCTCTAATCTGCTCTCTCCCATATCTTCTCCCATACCCCCTCCAACATTCCAATAGGGCACAGTGGATCTCTATGCCCCAGTGCCTGTATATCTTATTTCCCAGTTACTTGTAAAATAATATTGATAATAGTGTGTGTGTGTGTGTGTGTGTGTGTGTGTGTGTGTGTTTTTAAGCATTTGATTTTCAAACTTTGAATTCCAGATTCATTTCCTTCCTCCTTTGTCACCCACCCTTACTGGGAAGATAAGCAATTCAATATAGGTTGTACATGTATAACTACACAAAACGTTTCCATAGTGGATATATTGTGGATATATTTCCATAGTGGATATATTGTATATATATTGTATTCCATAGTGGATATATAGTGGATATATTTCCCTCCCTCTTATCCCACCTCCCACTTGTTCTATCTCTACTTTGATCTTGTCACTTTTCAAAAGTGGGTGCTTCCAACTTCCCTCCCCCCAGCCTGCCCTCCCTTCCATCACCCCCTCTCTCATCCCCTTCCCCCCTACTCTCCTGTAGGGTGAAATACCCTATTTAGTGTGTATGTCATTCTCTCCCTAAGCCAAATTCAATGAGAATAAGGTTGACTCATTCCTTTTTGCTTTCCTGTTCTTCCTCTCCATTGTGACCATTTTCCCTTGCCTCTTCTATATGAGATAGTTTACCCCATTCTGTCTCTCCCCATCTCCTCTCTCACCTCTTAATTTCACCTTTTAAGTATCATCCCTTCCTATTAAATTGATCCTTTGCCCTCCATCTATGTATACTTGTACACATATATACACACATTCACATATGTATTCATATGCCCTCCTATACAGACATATACACACACACACACACACACACACATACACACACATACACACACACACATTTCTATTCCCTTCAACTATTCTCATACTGAAAAAAGTTTCATAAGTTACAAATAGTTCAACTTTGATAAGTTTCCTTATGATTTCTTTTCCCTGTTTACCTTCTCAGGTGTCTCTTGCTTCTTGTGTCTGAATGTCAGATTTTCTATTCAACTCTCGTTTTTTCATTAAGAATGCTTGAAAGTCCTCTATTCCACTGAATGACCAATTTTTCCTCTGAAACATGATACTCAGTTTCGTTGGGTAGGTGATTCTTGGTTTTAATCCCAGCTCCTTTGACCTCCAGAATATCATATTCCAAGCCCTTCTATCCCACAGTGAAGACACCAAGCAAGTCCTGTTATCAGCCGCTACACTGGGACTTCTAGATAGAAGGAGAATGTCAAAGTGTTCCCAGAGAGAGAAAAGTTTATTTTAAAATCAGGAAGCAAGAGAAAAGTAAGTAAAATTTAATGCTTTTCTGTGAAGGCTGTAAAAGGTTAGGGTAAGAAAGCAGAAGAAATGGATCTGGTGTTTGAGTTATTTTTAACAGAAAATAAACAAAAAGCTACACCTAGAAATCTTCAGAAAATTAGTCTTCATCAGACACCATAATAATTTCTGGACTTAAATTATCTGCTTTTACTGAAAAAAAAAAAGCACCAACAGAAATATTTGTTAATGGTAACAGGAATTGTACTCCTGAAAAACAAAAAAACCATAGTTGGACCCCAGCTGTTCCACGAGGTCACTGCCAAATAAATTCCTTTGTGAAATGAGTAGATGAATGCTTTTCTAGCAAGAAGAGGCTGACTCTGAGAAGGAGAGGGATGCCTCCTCCAAAGGCCATCTGCTTACAGAAACCTGTATACTCTACAATGAGGAAATAGGAGGGACCTTAAACTCTGCAGTTCTGTTAAAAGAGGTTTATCTATTAGTTAGAAAAACTATGTGATTGTACCCAATTCTACTTGCCCAAAAGACTGGAAAGAAATTGGAATGAACTATATATCTGTAAGCCTTTAAGAATCCAAAAATGTAGGGGTGGTTAGGTGGCGCAGTGAGTAAGAGTGTCAGCCTCCGAGTTGGGATGACCCAGGATCGAATCCGGCCTCAGAAAATGAGCACCCACACATAAATAATGACTGGCCATGTAACCTTGAGCAAGTTACTTAACCCCAATTGCTTATTTAAAAAAAATGTGACAGTATTGTGATAACTGATTTTGCATAAAACCTGTACTAAGGTATAAAGGAAAATTCACTAGAATGAAGATTAAATCTGTAGACAGTGTTGGATATGATTGAGAAATAAAGACTAGAGGAATTAAGCAAGTTGAAGAAAGTAAGAGGGTTTTGAGCTCATTGAAATAAAAAAAAAAAGATTTTGAGTAATTTTTAGAGAAATGCCTCTTTGACAAATACTGCTTGTCTCCCTTCCTCAATCAATATAAGATTACAAATCTCCAAAAACTTTGGAAGGGTTAGGTGGAAGCTTAACAAACACACATTAAGTGACTGATGGAGAAAGGATTGTTTCTTTGATCTGGTTTAAATAGTTATGTTAAATAACTTTGTTAAAAAAAAAATTAGTAGCTTTTCTGGCCAGGGTGACAACCAAAAAATCTCTGGGTAAGGAGAAATGGGCCCTTTATCTACCCTCTTAAGACACACTGGTAGGATTAAGTTAGGAAACTGAAAAGAACTGATTTGGCTCTTTGGGTGATTTAAAGAAATAATCTGTCATGGGGAACTGGGAGTACAACCATAAATTTATTAACATGAGCTAATTAATATCTAAAAACAGTGGACCTTTGGGGGAAATGAGATTTAAATATTGCTATTTGTAATAACAAATTAAGAACTAATTTGGTTGAAAATTTTGTTCTGAGATAACATGTGGTTTATTGCAGAATTCAATCAATCTTCTGTATATAGAAAAATGGGATAATAAATAATAACACCCACGTCCTAGAATTGGAAGAATGAAATGATTCCAAAATGCTTACCATAGTGAGCACTGTATAAATGTTAACTTCTGTTATTGAGTTTTGGATTAAATTAACATCAACACTGATAACATGAATGATTTTCTAAAAAGGATAACTTAAAAGTTTTCTACAACTGCACAGATGAAATTTGAGAAGTTTGGTGTTATGATTAAAGAACAACAACAAAACAAAAAACCTATGATATTCTTTAGGCTTCTAGTTTTTCTGGCATTGTGGAATTTGGAAGAATATATGATATGATTCGAAATGTGAATTTTCTTTTAACAATAAGAATAAGCTTTTAATTACAGTGTTATATGAAAAATATATAAATTATTGTGAAATACTATCACTTCCTTACTGTTATTAAAATGAATGTCAAAATCTCTGAAAAATTGTAATAATGAAGTATCTTTTGCCCTAAATTGTATAATTCTTATGATTTAATAAAAGGTTTGAGGACCTCCCCATTCCAACCAGAGCTGTGACCTAAAATTCGTAACTGTGCTTGGGTAATGTTATACTATCTTGTTGACTAATTAGAAGTCTAAAAGTGTGAATACAGTTATCCTTCCACATTACAGGGAAATCTGAATAAATTTTTTTGGCCCTCCCTTCATACCAGAGAAGAAATCTGAAAGTCTGAATTATTATGACATTAAACGATAGAACATGTTGATACACACACATTTTTATGCATTTCGGCATTTCTAAACTGTTTGGGTTATCCACTGGCCTTCTTGGATCATCTTCACCTGCTGCAAAACTCCCAAAATATTCCCATTTGGTTTCTTACACTGATTGTGATATGTTGAAACCCAGATGGGGAAAGTTGTCACCGTAGAAGGGTTAACTGCAGTTACTTTGAAATTAACTAAACTGATGTAATTTGGCTAAAATAAGTTTTGTCCCCTAAGAATTGCTCTGCTAAGAGATAGCAAGATTGTTTATAAACTATTAAATATTCATCAGGTTATATTTTCCTCTAAACTAGTCTCTTAAAGCAAAAGACTTCAGTCTTACTATTTATAACTGCTTTATGACTTAAGTCAGCAAGTGTATTAACAATGCAATATTCACTATGCCTATGGCAATTATAAATAGGCTTATGTGGTTATTAATCACAAAATATATCAGTCTCTCTATATGGGGGATAAAGCCAGAGAATTTATTAAAATACCAAATAACCGAGTCCCAAAACCAGAAAGTCAAAGCCATCAGGATAGTTATGAAATTGGCACCAGTAGTTAACATAGTAAACAACCATATTCTTAAGCCTTCAAAACAGAACAGGCTACTTCAGGCAAAGGTCCTTCTCTCCCGACTCTCAGCAACTGCTCAGTGTCCAGGAAGCGTGCTCACAACAGCTCCGGCCCCCCACAGTTCCAGTTCCTGGCAGCCCCCAACAAGAGTCCTTAGCAGAAATTCTGGCTGGCTTAAAAAGAGATTTGGGCCTCCACCTCTACCGCGGCAGTTACTGCTGTTGCTGTGGCCACCAACAGTCCCCAACGGAATTCTAACTCTTCTTCCGCTTCCTCTTGCCCCTCCCCTTCCTGCTATGTCAGCAAGTCCAATGGGGCATGGAAGATCTTTAAATCCCATAACCCTTACAGCAAGTGCCTCAAGTAATAACTGAGAAGTTAAAATCTAAACATTATAAAATACTACAGAAAACGGGCCTCTGAAATTCCTTAATCTTTGAGAACTAGAAAAAAGTCTCAAATGTGGTAAGCACTATGTAAATGAACTACTGTTACATCTTTAATTGACTTTAACTCCATATTGGATACCTCTATACAGGGTTTTAGATGTCATTGGTTATGATTAGTAAAATACCAAAGGAGTTAAGTGATTTTCTCTGCAAGATAATTTAAAAATGCATTCCACTGAATTACTGCCATCTGACTAGTAAGAAGTTTCATGTTTTAAATATATGATATTGGGCATGCAAAATTTTCTCTTGTATTATGAAAGCTGATAAAATTGTTAAGACAAGAAGTTGTTTTCCTTTTAATCTGAATGCTGCGACTATAAATGTATCTGTTATTTAATATTACTATGTTTGAAAACTGCTAATTGTTTAATAAGGTATTTTAAATTAGAAAAAACTCACTGTTGGGAGGAAAGAGTAGCCACATCCTCTTAGATTTTTTTTCTGTGAGAGATAAGATCTCATCAGCTCTGCTGACAGCATGCTGTGAAACCGTAGTGCTATAGTTTAAGGACCTAGGACCTCTCCCAGCCAAAGTCAAGAAATCTACAAGTTAAACTTTAAATAATAAGCAACTTTCATTTAAGAACATTTGGAAAAAATAATGAAATTGTACCTGTTAATAATTACTATGTTGGCAAAGGTACATTTCTGAACCAGCTATTCACTGTATGTGTGAATTGGTGTTTAAATGTCCAGAATTTGATTATTCTTACATAAAAGATCAATAGAATGTCCTGATACTAAAATATGAGAAAAATAACAATAACCTAGCCCTAAACTATAATTAGTGAAATTTTGCTCTTTGCGAAGTTTCTTGGAATTTTAACCTGTTGCTATTCTAAGTTTTTTTTTTTTTTTTGGAGGGCAATTGGGGTTAAGCAACTTGCCCAAGGTCACACGGCTAGGTTTTTTTTGTTTGTTTGTGTGTGCATTCAGTGTCTGAGATCGGATCTGAACTCAGGTCCTTCTGACTCCAGAGCCGACGCTCTACTCACTGCGCCACCTAGCCGCCCCTATTCTAAGTTTTGATTTCAGGTACCTCTAATGAGGGCATCTAGGTGGCACAGTGGATAAGAGTGCTGGGTCTGGAGTCAGAAAAGACACCTTCCCGAGTTCAAATTTGTCCTCAGACATATTACTAGCTGTGTGACCCTAAGCAAGTCACTTAACCCTATTTGCCTCAGTTCCCTCATCTGTAAAATAAGTTGAAGAAGAAAATGGCAAAACCATCTCAGTATCTTTGCCAAGAAAACCCCAAATGAGAACATGAAGAGGTGGACACAATTGAAACAATTAAACAAGGGTCCAATACCTCTAGTCCATCATTCACCAGAAATGCCATGTGCTTCTATAGTCTGAGGACTGTTACAGGTGGAAATTTGTCTCTGGGAAAGTCAAGAGAACAACCTTTTGAAGGTGAAGGTAGGAGTCTCTTGACTTAGTTTCCCCATTTTGGTAAACAAGACATTTTCCCACCTAGGTATATCTGAGTTCGGCTATGATACCCTGTGGGTCATGGTGACCCTTTCTATGTGGACTGGCTGTTGACTAGGACCTATACCTGAAATCAAACAAAACTAAGGAACAGTAGTAACACTGCTATATCCCTCCCATTTTCCTCACATAACAAATTCCATTGATAAGGCCAAGTTCATAATGAAGTTTCATTTTTTTCATTGTAATAAATGAGATAAAACCTATGGGAGACTTTTGACTGAATAATATGCTAGTATTACTACAGTGAGGAATCAAATTTATATTGTCATTTGAATTACAATAAGAGACCATTTGATAGGGTATTTAATTCATAGGACACTGACACTATAACATCCTTTCATTATGTTAATATGATCATAATATTCTTCTGAGTGGGGAACACAATTTGGTTCAGATTTAGGTAAAGAAAGATAATGAGGGGCGGCTAGGTGGCACAGTGAGTAGAGCATCGGCCCTGGAGTCAGAAGGACCTGAGTTTGGATCCGACCTCAGACACTTAACTCACACACAAACAAAAACCTAGCCATGTGATCTTGGGCAAGTTACTTAAACCCAATTGCCCTAAAGGGGCAGCTAGGAGGTGCAGTGAGTAAGAGCGCCAGCCTCGGAGTTGGGATGACCCGAGATCAAATCCGGCCTCAGAAAATGAACACCCACACATAAATAATGACTAGCCGTGTAACTTTCAGCAAGTTACTTAACCCCATTGCTTATTAAAAAAAAAAGAAAGATAATGATAAATGAAGATGAATGTAAATTTTTTTGAATTTGAAATTAAATGGAGCACACCTTTTTTTGAGGAACAAGATGACACAACTTTCATAGAACATACATTGGTCTATTTTCCTTTAGGATGTAAATTCCCTGAAGTGTGGTTTCCTCATTTGATGTTCTATAGTTCACCATCTCAACGAGTTACTGAATTGCATTAGAATATATTTTGTAAAAGAGTTATAGTAGAAAACACTTAGGAATCTTTGTAAGTAACCAGCCCTTCTATCAACATACACCTTTCAGGGTTTTCATCAATTGAGACCTAATCCAGAATGAGACTATAAGAAGTTGTTTCCAAGACCCCCCCCCCCCCACACACACCTAAGACACCTGAAATTCAAATGGAGATTAAATGGACGTTGGGAGTGGGCTACGAGAGTACAAAAACACTTGATCAGTGTATCGTTACCTTGAGGACAGGTAAATTCCACCTTTCCCATGTGCTATTCTCCATGTAAAGCTAGTTTACTGAAGGGGAGTGCCACCAAGAGATTTTTGTCAATGCTATGGACCTTATGCCTGTCTAAACATCACAACATGGAGATAGAGAAGGCATGAGAGGCTTGACCATCTTTTGCTGGGCCATTTGTAAGAGTCAACCAGCACCAGTAATAATCAAACTTCTCATGGCTAACCTTGTATAAAATGTCGAACTCTGTAATTACTGCTTTCCATTGCCCCATTACTAATTTAATTCTAATAGATGCTGAACATGCCTGATCATATCAATTTGGTCTATAGATGATGATTCAATGGAAATTTGGCTCCTCAGAATCAGAAGGGGGAAATGTAAAATTGTAAACTGATACCCCACTTTGTTCTGTATTAATTATTGAGACTTAGGAATTAGTTTGCTTTAAAGAAAACTTCGACTTTAGAAGGTATTATTTAATATTAGAAGGTATGGCTTTTTTTTTTAATAAGAGTTTTCCCATTTCTCTGGGTTACAGCCCAGACTCATGGTCATAAAATGCTCTGCCTGGCTATAATCCTACTAGCTACTACCGTACCACTCTGGTGTATGTGGTCACTGACACAGGATTTTCCAGAGAATGTTGACAAACTCTGTGCTTTCCTCTTACCACGGACTTTGTAAACACCCCTTTTGCAAATTAGCATGATTATGCCAAATGTAAATCTTCCCTACAGCTTTACTCCACACCTCTACTATAGACCAATTGCTCTGTCCCCTGTAATGTGTCTCCAGTTACAGATAGACTACAGACCTCTCTTCCTGGCAACTGCTAGCCTTGCCAATAAACAGACTGTGCTTGGAACTTTTGTGCTTTAGTTTCTCTTTGCTGAAAATTTTTATTTTGACAAGACACAAATAAATACAAGTAATTAATTTTGTTCACTGTCATCCTCCCCATGATTCCATTTTTAATGGCATCAGTAACATGGTTAGATCACCTTCAACAAATACTTATTGAGCACATACTGTGAGGCAGGTCTCTTCCAGCTCTTAAACCCCAAGTATTCAGACAAGCTACCTTTAAATAGAAATATAAGCTGTTCATTATTCAGAAACTGAGCACTTGTGTCCATCCCCCAACCCCCTTAACAAGTTTAAGGCATCTTAAGGCATCATCTAAAACAAAAAAAAGTAGGACATGTTTTTAGTGTAAAAACATAGGATTAGCTGTCAAACAATAATGGGACAACCAAAAAAAAACCTTTGATATTATGGAATGTATTGAAGTTCCTTTCTACTGATTTGTTTATCTTGATAGATAAGAAAATGTGAATATTAGGAATTTCTTCTGTTTTTTTTTTCTATTTTCCCCAGAATCCCCCCCCTTTTTTTTTTACTAAAGTAAAATATATAAACCAAAAATTTTCAGAAAAAATGCATAATTTATCAGCGCAATGATGACAATTACACAACAGCACTGTTGAATAGTAAGAAACAAGGTGTTAGCTCAGTAGCCCACTGCATTTTGAAAACATTTCTTGACATCACAAAATACCTAGATTTAACAGGGGAAGCTCAACCAGAAAATTTAAATGAAATTCAAGATTAGAAACCAAGATACCAGCAGTAGTCTTTAGTATTCCCAGTCATCTCCTTATTCTTAATCTCCGATAAATTCTAGACCTGTTAACCACCACACTGCTTAATTTCACAGCCAAATAACCATTTAATAACGACCAGAGGCAACTAAGGAATTAATTGTATTGTTTCCATTCATTTAATGGGACCAATGAAGACTAAGTAAGCAATTTTTATTCCAGATCTAATCTTGAAAATATTCGAGATGGAATCAAGAATCAGCTACACTCTTTGACTACTCAAATAATGTAGGTGATCATTAAGTATACTGAGGAAAAGGTATGGCATACAAGAGTACATTTTTTTAAAAACCCAATAACTCTTAAAGAACCTCAAATGTTTCATGGCAACTTAGAAGGAAGTTTGGAGATCTCAGTTCTAGCACTTAACCTCTCTGGACAGCAGCTTCCTTAACCTTTAAACAGGGATTAGAATGGAATCAACACTGGAAAAAAAAATCAAACCTGATTTAGTGGAGATACTGGGCTAATTATATGAGTTGGGGGATTCAATTTTCTTCTGCTGAGAAAAAAGTTCCTCAGAAAAGCAAAGAATTTTGTCTCATTCTTGTTTATTTATTTGTAAGGCAGAATTTTAAAATTCCCAATTTTCATGTGTATATTCTTTTCCCACTTTTATAGCAAATTCTGTTACCTAACAGGTGTACTGAGAGGAAGACACTATCTTGGTAAAGATACCATCTAATAAAGTTGTCAATGCCTTTCACTTTTTAAATACATAGGACTAAATAAATAACATCCTATAGAAACAGTGATCCAATGAGAAAAAGGATTGGAGATTTGCAGTCAGAGGACTTCAAATCCTGCCTCCATCACTTCTGTTTAGCTCTTATGGAAGTCATTTAACCTTAAATGTGCACCTGTCAAAAGTTTCCTCATGTGTGGAATGGATCATTTAAGGTCCCTTTCAGTTGTAAGTCTACTATAAGGTTAATTTCCCTTAGTAATTTTCTTCCAAATTAACACTAAAATAATACAGTTAAGTAAAACTGGCAAATTCAGCAAAAGGAATACACACACATACACACACACACATATGTACATATACATATATATATATTTAAATCCTAAGTTTAATCTCTGACTTTATCATTCACTTATACCAACATCTGACATGTAAGGCTAAATTTTGGGTGGAGGGTGAAGTCTTTGGGTATCTAGGCACAAATACAAGTTAAGCTTAGTATGCTTTTCCAAAGATTTAGCAACCCACTTATTTTGACATTACAGCCTATATAATAATATTGGTTTTGGACATCCAACTTTCTGCAAGAAGCTTTTGCTAGTTCCCCTTAATGCTATTACATTCCTTCTATGATTACCTTCAATTTGTCCTGTTTATGTCTTGTTTGAACCTAGTTGTTTAACCTGTCTTACCCATGAGATTATGAGCTCTCTGAGGTCAGGAACTGTTTCCTGGTTTTTGCCTTTCTTTGAATTCCCAGCACCTGACACAATATCAAGCACATAGTAGGTGCTTAGTAAATAAATGCTTGTGGACTTGGACATGTCTAGACCTTTCTATTTACAGCATGTAAGAGGAAAAAGTGAACATATCTACTTTAAATGTTGAGGGCAAAGGCTTCCAATGACAGAAACGACTAGGACCATAAATTTAATGAAGACTTTCATTCATAAGAACTTTCTGTTAGACTGGAAAATCTCAGAAATTCCTGAAACATTTTTACAAAGTCATCCATCTTACATGTGACTTGACTTCTAATTTTTCCTTTTAAAATTAAAAATATCAATCTAGTATACTACTTACACAAAACGAGTATTTTAAGTATTTTACAGAAATGACAGGGAAAGTCTATGTTTAGAATCCCTTTCTTAATCGAGAATTCCGTCCCTGAATTGATCAACAGCATAAACAAACAATACTGCTGCATTTCCAGTCCCGGTTAGAAAGCAGTTACTGGAGAGCAGTTTTTCATTCTTAAGAGGAAGAGAAAAGCTCAAACTGCCTAGAATAAAAAGTACACAACAATGGTCTTATACTCTATCAGGAGGCTAATGGGAAAGAGTCTCTAGGAGAACACGTAAGGGAATGGCCAGGAAATCAGATTGCTTATTTCACGGGTAAAACCCGCAGGGGGTTTCTCCCCCCCCCCCCCCCCGGGTAGAACCCATTCTGGGACAGCTCCATCCCCCTACAGCGCCCCAGTACTGGAGAGAGGATGCAGCAGCAGCAGCAGAGCCAGCCAGGGCGGGAGGGCCAACCCCCGCCCCTCTCACCGGCTCACCCAACAGGAGGCCGAGCTGAAAGGGGTCGGTGGGGACAGCTCCTCCGACCAGCAACAAAGGCCCCTTCAGTCCGCAGGCGAAACTCCCACAACAAAGGCCCCCGAGACGGCGGGCGAGGACCCGGCCGGATTAGGGCCGTGGAGGTGGGGGGGACGTGTGGAGGAGCCCATGACCGAGGGGGCGGAGGCCCGGGAGGGAGGGAAACCGAAACGGGGGGCGCGGTAATCCCAGGAGCACAATAAGAGCAGCGCTATAGTGGTCGCGGGAGAGAAGGCGGCGGAGGTATCCCAGCCCGTTTTCCCCGACTCTCCTAATCCCTTTTCTGAGACAAGGCGGGGAGGACTCCTCAGCCGCGGCCCGGATCCCTCCCGCCTAGCCCGTCGCGCACTCCCGAACCCATGGGGGGAGGGAGCGGGGGACGTTTTCCGCCTGGACCACAGCCCCCTTCCCCCTCAGGCACCAGCACACAGCCTCGAGCCCTCACTGCCACCGCCGCCACCACACAAAGGCGCTGTCCCGCACCTTCGCTCCCGCTTCACCTCCCCCCTCACCGTGGCGGCGGCCACGGAGATCCCCGGGCATCGCGGATCGCTCCGAGCCCGCCTCTCGCTCACCCGCTTCGCCACCAGCCCGGGGGGTGGGCGGGGAGAAGGGGGAGGGGGCCCTCGGGGCGTTCTCACCTGGCAGAGCTGCTGGCAGTACTCCGTGGCTGCCTCCACGGCCGTCCCGCGGCTCTCCCGCAGCTGTCGCTCCAGATCCTGGAGCCTCTCGCCGAGGCGCTGCAGCTCCGCGGCGCAGCCCCCGCCGCCTCGGCTGAGGCTCTCCTGGTCGGCCTCCTCGTCCGCCATCTTCACACCCCGCTCCGTCGCGTACGCACCTGGGTCACGTGATAACACAATGCCACGTTCGGAGGGGTCACGTGCCGGGCGCGCTTGCACGCCAACGAGCACGTACACTGTCAGGAAGGAGGCGGGGGAGCTGCGGGGGAGCCGGGAGGTGAAGAGAAGGGGAAAGGGAAAGGGCGGGGGAGGAGGCAGAGGATGGTGGTTGACTTACTCTGCGCTCCACTAGCGGATGGGGCCCGAGGGCCGGAATGAGGAGGGGCCGAGCTTGGCCTGGCGCGCGCCTCCACCACGTGATCGCCCCAAGGGGGAAAAAATCTACCTCGCCAGCTCCACGAGCTAGGCTTCGCTTTCTTTTCCTCCCGAAGGCTGGGCCCGCCACTGAGGTCCGAAAGGGTTTTGTGCGCAGCCGTTGGCTTCCGTTTAATGTAGTGCATGACAGAGATAAGGCAAGAAAAAGGGTGAAAAAGCCCCCAGGGGGCACCCAAGATTGGCAACCACGTGGCGTGCAAGTCAAAATCGGACTCTCACGGGACCACAAGTCCTAGAGCCCGCAGGGTCCTTGGAGACCATCTAACCCAAGCCTTCTATTATACAGAGGAGGAAACTGAGGCCCAGACTGGTTAAGTGACTTGCCCAGTGTCAGACAATATGACCACACGTGGTTCTGAGACAGGAGGGGGAATGAACTGGAATAAAAATTCCAGGTGCTGTCCTACTTCTTTAGGTGTATAAATGTTTAACAACTGGCCCTCCATATGCTGGAAACACTTTTAAGTTTAATAAACATAACTAATTTTCTCCATTTTCCAAGTCTAGAAATAATTCACAAAACAATAAATCGAAATGCAATTTGTAGCAATCCAACATTCAGAGGTATTAAATGCTAATACTGAAGATTTAATAGACTCAAGAACAGGTTGGAATTGGCTCAGGCTCATTATCTCTGCTGCATTCTGAAAACACACATATCCTTTCAAAACACACTGCCTACAAACCCAAAGGACATGATCACAATTCAAAATCTAGCCAGGGATGGGGAACCTTCGGCCTCCAGGCCACATATGGCCTTCTAGGTCCTCAAGTGCAGCCCATTGATTGAATCCAAACCTCACAAAACAAATCTCCTTAATACAAGAATTTGTTCTGTAAAATTTGAACTTAGTCAAAATGCTGAACGTAAGGACATAGAAGGCCACGTGTGGCCTCGATGCTGCAGGTTTCCCACCCCTGATGGGAAAAGGAAGAAGGAAACCAAGTTAAAAGGAATAAACTAGACAAAAACAATATTTAGAGTGAATGGTAGCCTCAGGGTAGTATCCTGAAGATCACAAAGAGGTGGACAAAAAAGTTATGAGATTCTGGACTAACTTGAGAAAACATAAAAACCTTCTCAGAATTAGTGAGAGGTAGTAAATCTTTTCTTGGTCATTTTAAGAAATAATAATTATAGTGGGGGCAGCTAGGTGGCACAGTGAGTAAGAGTTCCAGCCCCAGAGTCAGGAGGACTCTGGATCGGTTCTGGCCTCAATTACTTAGCATCCACACATAAATAACTGTCTGTGTAACCTTGAGCAAGTTACTTAACCCCAATTGCTTAAAAAAAATAATTATAGTGTACTCTTCCATGGCCCTTTACACTTCATAAAGTTAACAAAAAGTTGATCTTGCCACTGAAAATAGACTATAAAGGAATCTCTTGAATGTAAAGAAAGTCTAAGAAAACTCATCAACAAAGGCACTATTAATAGTATAAAACAAAGACGAGAATAGGATTATGGAGAAGGTAAAAGAAATCTATTACTGAAGGGAATATAAATATTAACAGCATTACTCTCCAACAATATTCTGTATTTTCACAAAAAGATATTCCCAAAACCTCAATTTATAATCCTACTGTTTAAAATAGGGTAAACTAATTTAATTGGCACTGTGTTATCAAATAAAAAAGGAAGTCCCTACAAGCCAAGGGAACCACAGAAAAATTGTATTGTATTGGATCCAACACAAATTCAAGAGGACACCTGAGCTCTGAAGTGACCTTGAGCAAGTCAGTGCACCTCTAGACTTCAATTTAATTTGTCAAATGATTCATTAGCAAAATGTTTGATCAAGATACCTAGAAAAGGTCTTTTATGTGCATTTTCCAAATGCCAACCATTATTTCAATACAAATATCTAAAATAAAAATGAGTTCCATTGCTTTGTCTGGATCCTAAGAAGTTTCTGATAGCTGTCAAAAGTATTCAGAGTCAATAAAACCCTGGATTAACTACTGTTATTTCAAACAACTTGGAAATTATAGGACACTATGATTAGGTACTGAAGAAAAGTCAAATTACTACATTGTTGTGGATCACCATATATAGAGTGGAAAACACAACTAAACCATTTCTGGGAATAGAGTACAGGATTAATACAGGCTAAGCATCAATTACCTGCAGAATAGGGGTGGCTAAGTGGCACAGTGAATAGAGCACTGACTCTGGAGTCCAGAGGACCTGAGTTCAAATCCAGCCTCAGCCACTTAACACTTACTAGTCCTGTGACATTGGGCAAGTCACTTAACCCCAATTGCCCTGCATTCCCCACTCCAAAAAGAAAAAAAAATACCTGCAGAATAACAAAGAAGTATGATTAGCATATTATAAATAGATGTCACTAACAAGACTACAAATTCAAATGTTGATTCAAGCAAATGGCTTGGTAGGGAATATGTGTAGAGCAGAAATTTTGGTGCCCCTTTGGAAATTCAAAAGTTATAAATTCCTGATAGAGCTAATAAACTTTGTTAGCAATTCATTTTTGTAACCAAAACAAGTTCTTCCAAATTGTTTTATCTGTCTAGAGAGCTAGGAACAAATGTAAACATTGTCAAATGCCATATGCATCAATAAACCAATGACTCAAGAGATTATTTTGTGTGATGATTCACATTTCTGCTTTAAATCAATGATACAGAGAGATAGTATAATACTCTGTAGTGGCTAAAGTAAGGAACTTAAGGTCAGGAAGATCTGGGTGCAAATCCTGCTTCTGATGCCTACTAGCTGTTTGAGCAAGTCGTGTAACCTGAATTTCCTCATCTGTAAAATTAAGGAGTTGAACTATATGGCATCTAAGGTCCCTTCCAACTCTAAATCTGTAACTGGAAATCACTACACCTAAGGCACATCTCTCCTTATTTTCACTAGGATCATTTGTAAACAGACTTTTCTTAGCAAACTGAGGATGTTGAACCAATATATAGACTGGTGGACATCCAAAGGATTTAATGATAGCTTCCTTTAATAAAGAGCTTTACATAGAATATCTCATCTGATGCCCAAAATAACATTTAGGCAGGTAGTACAAATAATATTGTTCTCATTTTAAAGATGAAGAAACTGAGGCTCAAAGGGCAAAGTGACTTTTTAAGGTCATATAGCTAGTAAATGTTAGTCTAATATAACTCAGGTTTTCTGACTCCAAATGCAGCAATCTTTCCACAACTTAGTGCTGCTTTTTTAAAAGTTTGCCAACCATGTACTGTCTCCCCTGCCTTCCCTTGTAATTAAGAACACACTAGGGTAAGGGAAAAAGAGATAAAGATTTTAATCAGAGCAACCAAATAAATTTGAATAAAGAATGTGACTAAGTGATGAGAACTGGGAAAAGCACTGATTTGGAGACAGCTTCCAAAAATTTGAAGTGATTTGTCCAATGTCACTAAGACCCGTTAGCTTTAAATCTATGACCAGCCCCATGACTTTGTAATTGGGTTAACTAACCTTTTATTTGATAATCATATGAAACAGATCTCCATCCACAATAAAGTTAAGTAACAATCAGGTATGCTGTACCTATCACACTTGTGCCCCAAACGAGACCCTGTTGTTTAATATCAAATTATCAAACACAGGCACACACCTACCTATTGGTCATGTTCCTCAAGAATATCAAGATGCCTTTCCATGGATGGCATCCATCACCGACTCTACCAAGCAGAAGGAAACATTGAACCTTCTCCTCCACCAATTCTAGAGTTATCCACCGCATTAAAGATTAATTAGGAGAGCTAAAGATGGGGTGGTAGGGGATGGAAGTGTGATGGGGAGAAAAAAGGAGAAAGAAAGCTCTTGCACCTCGGACAGCGCCTGCTTTCCCAAGTGCAAGAGGGGTTGACCCCAGGAATTTTCCTCTCCTTCTTTCTTACATAGGGAGAGGAACCGGTTCAAATAAAGGAGCAAGAAAGTACCCCAGTCTGAATGTTTGCTTGCCAAAGAAGGCCCTATGGTTTGGCGAGGTGCCTAGAAAACAGCAAGCACGAAGTTTCCAGATACAATGCCAGGCAGAAAGACAATGATAACAATCGGCCTGCGAAAATAACTCCAGCTCGAGCTAAAATAGGACCAGATAGATTCTTCCGCACCCAGCGATAGGCTGCAGAAGATCCCTCCTGCTCCCGGGAAAGCAGGCGGGGTTAAGGTTGGAGATGGGGTGAGGTGCTAATATTGTCCCGGGGGACAGGGGGGCGGGGAGGGACGGGGTAGGGAGGAGACACAGCTCCTTTGCCAGTTGTCCTAGTGTGGACAACAGGTGTCAGAGAGGCATGGGCATATTGTTCCAGAATTCGCTGGCCTTTCCATTCCCGTGTCCTTAGTGTCCCTCCACCAGCAAGTAAAGCCAAATGCTCCAGGTTAGGAGGATGCTCAGATAGCTGTCTGTCCGTACCGCGGTTGTCCCGGAGTCTCCGCAGCGCCAGCGGCCTTAGACTGGCCTGAATGGGCCTCGCCCAGCAGCTCGCAGCATCTGCGCTTCTAACAGAGGCCCACGCACTGAGGATGCAGATGCCAGCACAAAGCACCGACTGCAGAGGGTTCTATGCTCACCTCAATCTCGGTCCAGTAAAGCGTCTTTCCCAAAACCTGGAATCGAATCCGAAAGCCGTAATGGGAGGCTGGCTCTGGATCAAGTGTAGGTTTCCTCGGCCCCTAGTCTCAGGATCCGGTCTTGGCCCCAGGCAAAGTGAGAGCAGCTGGGGCAGATAGCATTCCAAAATTGGCCCAGTTGCAATCTGGGGCCGAGACACTCAGCTGCTTTATCTTCTAGCGGAGGCATGATAGTCTAATATCCAAAGAACAGGGCAAGATGATTTAAATCCCTGGGACTCCACCTGTCCCCTTCTTGTGACAATAATGTTCTGGAGTCCTGAGGAAGGCCACGAAAGAGACCAAGGAACCAGTGTTTTGCCCACCTGATCAAAGAGGGAGGCACATCTTGAATGAAGCTCTTGGAATTGGGTTTATAGCAAAGAAACACTGCACTCTTCTTTCCCGAGAAAGAGGGAAACTAAGAGGAAAAGTAAAGGGTGATAAGTAAAATGTTAAATGGGTAAAAGTTATATGGCCTCCTTCCTTTCACCAACAGAAATGTCTTGATGTATATTCGAATGGCACTAGGGAATTGTGAAAAGTTCTTAATTTCTAGAGGCTAAATTTAAGTGCTTAAATTCTCTGAGCAGAATCCATAGCATACATACATACATATACATATACATATACATATACATATACATATACATATACATATACATATACATATACACATATATGTATAGACACACACACACATACAAAAATAGGATGAGATGTTGTCATTCATTGCCACTTAGACTCATTGAAAACAGGTTTCTTAAATTTCCATTTGAAAGTCATCATGCAAAAGCAAACATTATTGAGAACAATTAGAAGCCAAGAGAAACTATTTTCAGAGAAACTGTGGAATAGAACCTCAATTTCTAAGCCCAATTTTCTAAGTTTCTGAATTATCCAAGGTGATAATAGTTCTGGGAAGAGAAAAAATAGGAATGTGGACACTGCATTGTTCTCCAAGAATTATAGAGTTGGTTCTCTATTTCATATAAATTAATTTTCTTCATTCTTCTCTTTTTCCTTTCTTTTAATAATTACTACAATTTAAATCAGGTGTCACCTCAATTTATACTTAACCTTATCAATTACTTAACTGATAAGCATTTATTAAGTACCCACTATTTGCCAGGATTATGCTAGGTACTGGTGATGCAAAGGCAAAAAATGAATCAGTCCCTACCCTCAAGGAACTTATATTCTGTCAGGGAAAATAACATGTACAAATACATATAAGTACAACATTTATTCAAAATAAATACAAGTTAATTTTTTGTTTGGTAAAGAATTGGCAACTGGGGGAATCAGGAAAGGACTCATGTAGGTGGCATTTAAGATGACCTTTAAAGGAAACTAGGGATTCTAAAGGGTGAAGGTTAGGAGGGAATGTTTTCTAAAGGCAAAGGGATTGGAGCAGAGATGTCCAGTTTCAGGATCAGTAAATAGGCCAGTTTGACTAGAACTAGAATACTGTAAAATGTACAATGTAAAATAAACCCAAAAGATAGGCTGGGGTCTGCTTATACAAGACTTTAAGTGCTAAACTGATATTTCATTCTAGAAGCAATAGGGAGTCATTGGTGTTTGTTGAGAAAGGAAATATGATTAAACCAGCACTTTAAGCAAATAACTTTTGGCAGATATGAGGAAGATGGGTTGCATTGGGAGAGACTGGAGACAGAAATTAAGAAGTTTTTGAAGAGTCCAGGTGTGAGATGTTGAAGGCCTGAACTAGAGTAGCAGCTGTGTGAGTGGGGAAAAGGGGACAGATGTGAAGAATATTGTAAATATAGAATTGACAAGACTTGGCAACTGACCAGATATATAGGTGAGTTGAGGGAGAGTTACAAATGGAATATGACTGAGTTTTTGAACCTGGAAGACTCAAAGAATAATGGGTATTCTCAACAGAAAGAAGGGCAGGTTTGGGGAGGAAAGATGAGTTGCATTTTGGAGTCTGAGTCTGAGATGTCTATAGGTCATTCAATGGAAAATATCCAAGAGATAGTTTGAGATGTGCAACTAGAACTCATTACATTTAAGTTAAATTTTTTTTTAACATGCATGTTCTCAAAATTCAAAGCATGAATATGGGGGAAAGAGTTAGGGAAGAGAAAAAGGAACCCTGGCTTTAAAGTAGGGTATCTCTATTTTATTTTCTGTTTATAAAATGTCTTTCTAGTAATACCTTCTTCCTTTGATATGGGGTAGCCTGCAAAATGAGTAGATTTCTAGCATTTTTAATATATTTGTTTTTTGCTCAGTGAGGACACAATGAGCTAAAGGAGGGAGATAGAGAAAGACTTCCTTCTTATTTGGAACAGGAAAACTCTCTATGTCATTTCTATTCCATTGGAGGATTTCCTTCTTTATCACCCTGGCTCTGCTTCATGTGCTAACAGTAACAATGTTTATAAGCACTCAACTGTCTGCAGCCTTGGTGAATCATTTAGAAAGCAAGAATTCTATCTCTGGAAAACACTAAGTGGTACAACCCAGCAGGAGAGAAAAGCTATAAGAAAAACCATGGGATTTATGCTTTTTTTTCCTGTCCAATGCCTAAAGTCTTAGAACTGTAAATGAATTGAATATTTTGAAATTAATTAAATGTTGCTTAGGAAGGGGCTAGTGAAACCTTGAGGGTGACAGGAAAACAATTCACATAAAACCCTTATAAGTGATCCATGTAGTTAGTTGCTCTTCATAGAATTTACTACTAGTGAATTATGAAATTGTCTGTTTCAGTTAACAAGATTGATCCTGACTGTGAAGGTCAGTTGCTGACATATTCAACCTTGTAGAATATTTTGAATATTTTATGTGTTTGCCATTACTTTTGTGAAGATTTAATGGTTAAGCAAAAGAGTAACTATTCTTCACAGGAACACAGATTTAGATGCAAAGGGGACCTTAGTAGGGATTCTTAACTGTAGGTCAGCAAATTTGTTTAGAAAACTATTTCAATTACTGTATGTCAGTATAATTGAAGTTCTATGTATTTTATGCATATTAAACATTATTATTATTATTTGCTTTTTGGAGGGTAATTGGGGTTAAGTGACTTGCCCAAGGTCACAGGTTAGTTTTTGTGTTGTGTCTGAGGCAGGATTTGAACTCAGGTCTTCCTGACTCCATGGTCAGTGCTCTATTCACTGAGCCATCTAGCCGCCCCTAAAACATTATTCTAAGAAGGAATCCATAGACTTCCCCATACTATGAAAAGGGTGGTACCCATGACACATACATAAAAGATTAAGAGCTCCTGACATATTTAAAACACCCAATTCTACAGATGAAGAAACTGTGGACTATATAAGTTATATATAATATATATATATATATAATATATAATATATAACTTATATAAGTTATTTATATAAACTATATAAGTTATCCTAGGTTATTCAAGTATTAAATAGCAGGACTGGCGTGTCCAGCTTGGCCTCAGGGGTGTGTTAGCAAATGTTTAACAACTGACTCTCTGGGGAAAAAAATGTAGTCTGGACACACTTTTAAATTTAAGGTGTGTTATCAATTTTCCTCCTTCATTTTCTTTTTTTTATCTATCTTTTCTTTTTTTTTTTAAGCAATTGGGGTTAAGTAACTTGCTCAAGGTTACACGGCTAGTTATTATTTGTGTGTGGGTGCTCATTTTCTGAGGCCAGATTCGATCTCGGGTCATCCCGACTCCGAGGCCAGCACTCTTACTCACTGCGCCACCTAGCTGCCCCATTTTCTTAAGACTAAACACTCAACATATGAGCAAAACCCTGGTTTGTGGCATTTGTCAATTTATGACAAATTGTGACAAATTTGTGACAAATTGAAAACTTAGCAATCAGTTCTTGTGACATAGAGTTGGCTCCAGCACACCACTGCTTGGCCCCTATTTCTAGCATCTTTTCTCCTTCTAACCTATAATTATGGACACTTTCCACTGCTCTTTCCAAGGCTAACAACAAAATCATAGTTAGTCCTTTTTGTAAATTCATGTTTTATGGTAACATGGATTGGAGTATACTGATGATCAAACTATGTCATCTGGGCTAAACAGGGCACCTCTCTCACTATGGTATTGTCAGAAAAATCTCCAACATGGGTGTTATCATGCTTTTGACTTTTCAGGGGCCAATCTAGTTCAAAGTGAACTCTCCTTCTAATCCCCTGTAGCAATTATTATCTACAAGTCATTTGCCTATTAATTACATGTCACATAATTACTCATGCAATCTCCCTATTATTGTCTTGCTTAAGTCTCGTGTTGTCATTTAATTTTTATGCATGTATTTCTTCTATCTTTATTAAATTGTAAGTTTGCTAAGGATAGGGACCATGTCTTATATACTCTTCTTCTCTCACAGTGCATGTAAAAGATAATTGATAATAATTGTTTATTTTGATGTTTTTTATTCTTTTCCCCCTGGACACCAGGGTTTCAACTGAACTGTAAGATAATGGAAATTAGAGACAATAAAATGATCTAAACATTTTAAAATGGGAGATTGCTAGGAAACAAGGTTGATATCAACTGTGAAGGTTAATTCACAATCTCCTCCGTCTTCAGAGAATGATCCAGGCTTGACAAAAACTAGACAAGCATTCACAATGCGATGGAGTGTTTTGCCAAAGAAAGAGCAATTCTTGAGAGTTCTTCTAAACAAGAGAATGGAGAAGAAGTGGCAAGGCAGCTTTGGTAAAAACAAACAAACAAAAAACCAAACCTCTTTGGTTTAGAACTGTGTGTCCTTTGGGACATATGATGATTTGGAAAGGGTCTCAAAAATGGCAATGAAGAAGGTAAAAAAAAATAGAGAGTAAGCACTATGAAATGGTGTTAAAAAAAGGACAACAACCCTAGATAAACAGATGAAACCAAAGATAAGAGACTATAAAGACTTGAATTGATAACAAGAAAGGGGGAAAATAATTCTTTGAGCTATTCAAAGATGGCATAGTAAGAAATAATGCTTGTACCTTTAAAAACATTTAAAATTAAGGTTCACGTTAGAAGACAATGTATCAGTAAAGAGACTTGGATAATGGAAGAATTTATCAAAAATAGTTGCTACAATGTCAATGTTTTTAACATTGTTTTTAGCATTTAAAGGTTTTATTAAATTAAACAGAAAAAAGGTTATTGGTGTAGAGAACATTTTTGCACCAGGGCTTGGTATATGCTAGCAGATTCAGTAAGCCTTTTTCAAACCTATCATTTATGCTTCAGTTCCTTCTGTGAGTGCACAACTTACTAAAATGGTGTGAGTGTATGTGTGTCCATTAGCTTGTGTGGACTTCGATTGACACAAGTTGCATACAGAATTCCAATTTCACTAGCAATATCAGAAATTTCAACTGTATAACCAGCTCCCCCTGGGGCAGATTGTCTTCCTATGTAATTTGATTTCCATAGTTACATAGAATGAGAACCTGGCCTCTTGAAAACAAAGTATTGATCTGGTAAAACTCCATCTTATTTTTATTCATAAAAAGCTGTATTCTTTTGCTAGCATTTAAAAACCACCTCCCTCAAAGGGAATAATGTGAAACAACTTAGTGTGTGTGACATTTTTCCCTAAAATTTTGCATTTAATGTCTTCTAAAGAATTATAAATTTAAGCTAGCTCTTATTTTGCACACATATTAGCTTTTCAAAAAATCCTTTTTTTTTACTATTATTATTATACTTTCACATACCACATATTTTGAGGGTTCTATATAATTTTTGGTTCTATTCCTATTGATCAGAGGTCAGAAGATAGGTTTTTTAAACCCATAGCCAGAAGTCTTCTGAGAGTTTTCATGGGAATAGAAAAAGATTTTGTCTCTTCTTTTGCCAGAATACAGGAGAAAGAGCCTTCTCTCATCTGTATCTCAAGATGTTAGTCCTGCAGAGCTAAAATAGGATTGATTTCAAATATGCCTAATTTAATTTGATTCTATCATGTTTCTCTTTTCCCTTTTCATTTCTTCCACTGTCTTGAAGGTTTCCCAAAAAGTTTCCTTTATTTCATTATTTATGTCCATGCAGCTTCTGTTATCTCAAATTTGAACTATTGAACCCAAATTGGTTGATTGTAGATTGCCATCGAGAGGAAAGACCTCTGCAAATTTATTTAGGATGGAGAGAAGTTGTCCATCCCTAAGGAGTGCTATTTTGGCGGAATGTAATCCTTTAGTACAAACCCAACCTTATAGTTCCACTTTGTAGAGATCTATTAATGGCCACTGAACCCAAGAAAAGAGGACATGATGAATATTTTAGAAGGGGATGAAAAGGGATATATCCAGGAAAAAAGCAAAAGGATATGTGCAAAACAAGGGTCTCTGGGAAGTAGGAATATTTAGTTACCTTGGAAGTGATCGAGGGTTCAAGAGTTGAGATTCATGGATTCTTATAGTTCATCAGCATTTGATGTATAGATTCGAACTTTTAAATTAAATAAATGTTAAGGATTGTATAATGTATAGCAACTGTTAATTTATCTAGGAGTTGGGGATACAAGGATAGAAAATAAATGACACAGACCCCGCCTTCATGAATAAATCTAATAGTAAGAATAGAACAAGAACTTATTGAAGTTAGATACTGTTTCATCTTTGCACTTTTTGTCCCTATATATCAGGCTATATATATCAGGCTATATAGGGACAAAAAGTGCAAAGATGAAACAGTATCTACCTTCAATAAGTTACATCCATGCAGCATCTGTTATCTCAAATTAGAACTATTGAACCCAAATTGGTTGATTGTAGGTAGCCATCAAGTACATAGTAGATACATAGTAGATACAAAACAAGTATTAGTGGAATTTAATTAATTAAAAAAATTCACAGCTACAGTATCATTAGAATGTGTGCATTGGAACATCAAAGAAAGTGGGACAAGAGGAATTGGAGGAAAGAAAGATCATTTCTAGCTGTACCAATCATGGGAGATTTCAAGGACAAATTGGCATCTGAGCTAGACATTGGAGGCAAAAAAGGATTTCAATGGGTGGAAATAGGGCAGGGTCCACTCCAACCATGAGAGAGGAAAGAAATTTTAAAATCAGCCTAGAAGAGGATAAAATGTGAATGGAGACAATTGTATAACACAGAGTGGCTGGACTATGGATGTAAAGGGTACATGGGCAGACATCCACACTGCACCACTTTGCACCTTTCACCTAGATTTGTGGAGACCTCTTACTTTGATGAATGTAGATTCTTTGTTGAATAGATGCTTCCACTGCCAGGATGAATTGACCTATGGTATACTTGAATAATACTTCACATAATGGCATAGTGAGAATGACATCGAAGTTAGACTAATTAATCCTCTGGTCAGTGTCTCTGATTTTCTCCTTAAAAGCAATAGGATCCATCTTTCCAGTTTCAAGCTTAACTGATTAGTTTTTTTTTTTTTAAAGCAATTGGGGTTAAGTAACTTGCTCAAGGTTACATGGCTAGTCATTATTTATGCGTGGGTGCTCATTTTCTGAGGCCGGATTTGATCTCGGGTCATCCCAACTCCGAGGCCGGCGCTCTTACTCACTGCGCCACCTAGCCGCCCCAAAAGCATTGATTTTTTTGGAGGGCAATTGGGGTTAAGTAACTTGCCCAAGATTACACGGCTAGGTTTTTGTTTGTTTGTTTGTTTGTGTGTTAAGTGTCTGAGGCTGGATCCGAACTCAGGTCCTTCTGACTCCAGGGCCGGCGATCTACCCACTGCGCCACCTAACCGCCCAACTGATATAGTTTTGATACCTGTCCTTTCACCTTTCTTACAATTCTGTTTTGTTTCTGGGTTTGGACTAAAATCAGATAAATTATATTTGTCCTATAATCATCCTTTTGTCTCCTAATCATAATTTTGGTGTCCATATCTTACTAGTTTATGGAAGCTTGTCATATTCAAAACTCAGCAACAACTGATTCAGAAATAAAAGATAGAATAACTGCTTCAAAAACTGCTTTTCTTAGAATTCTGTGCAGGCTTAACTCCTCAATAACCCTTAAAGAATGGTACATTATATAGAGTATAGGTAGGGTATTATGTGATAAAAGGCTAGAAAAGTAGTTTGGAGCCAGTTTGTCAAAAGGATTTTTATCCCTGGGTTGAGAGTACAAATTTTAACCAGTTGATATTTAGAAATAATTTAAGGTTTTTGAATAAATGATCAAATATAATCAAAATGGTGAAATTAAAGTCATCTTGGCAGCAATGTGTTGATTTTATTAAAGTCTCTGTGTGTGGGGTGGGGCAGGGGTATTTGAGGCAGAAAACAACTTAGAAAATTATTATAATATTTTAGGTGAGGGATTCTTAATTCTTTTGGGGGATTATCATAAACCCTTTTGGTAGTCTGGTGAAGTTTATGGACTTCTCTGAATGTCACTTTTAATTACATAAAATAAGATACATAAGATTACAGAGGAAACCAGTAATCATTTTTATTTTATTTTTATAAAACAAGTTCAAAGATCCTAGGTAAAGAAATCCTACTCTAGGAAAAGAGAGTTTAGGTCCTGGACCAGGGTATTTGCACTGATAGTGTAAAGGAGGGGGTTGATGAAAAAATCTATTGTGGAAAAAGGATCAAGAAGACTTGAAAACAGATCAGATATCTGTGGATAAGTTGAAGTTAACTTCAAGCTCATGATCCTAAGTGCATGGAGAAATGATGGTGTCATCATCAGAAAGTGGAAAGTTAGTAATAAATTTAGGGACTAGGGGGAATATGAATTTCATTTTGTATGAATCAAGTTTCAGGTGTTGGAAAGACATACAAGTGGGGATGTTTCAAAAGATTTTTAAAATCTCAGGGGTAGAAAAAAATAGATGATAATAATAATAATTCAAATTTAACTAGAGACGAGTTTTATGAAGCACTTTCCCTACAGAAATCTTGTGGAGTAAGTAGTAGTATTATTATATACAATTTACAGATGAAGAAACTGGATCTCAGAATGATTAATGACTTGTTCATGGTCATAAAGCTAGTAATGATCAGAACTGGTTACTAAAATTCTGGTATCCTGATTTCAAATATCCTGCTCTTTCCATTACATTATTTTCTATAAAGGTGATTATTGAAGTGTTAGATTAAGGCAAGAGACTTTAGGGTTCAGTCATAGAACCAAGAGACTGGAGGCCAGGAGGAAACAAGGGAAGAGGTAGGTGTTGGGAGTCAGTACACTGTGAATCCAGGTCAAAGAGGCTGAAACACCTGTGCCCTAGAAAGTGATAAGGCAGATCTTTGCTTTTGTCTTCTTCTGCTTCCCACTCTACCTTTTTAGGCACTATCTGGCAATCTTGAGTCTCATTCATTTCATTGGAAATGGTCTGAGTATCTGCTCAGATCCTAATTGAGATCTAACTTCCTGGATTAAATTGGTCCATGAAACTGCCTCTATGCCTCAGCCCCATTTATGCTCCTCATATTTTCTTATTTAGCCTTTCTCCCAGAGCTTCTTTCACAGTGGTGCCAAGGTAAGGAACCTAGGCTACCTGATACTCACTTGAAATCAGAGAATCTCAAAACCTGAAGGAACTTGAAAGATCAACTAATTCCATCTTCCTTATTTCATAGGCCCAGAGAGGCCAATCCCTGTCTCTGGCTCTGAGGAAGTGGAATCCAACTGTGGTTACTTCAACATGATTAAAGGTGAAAGTAAATTACTATGGAGTGGTTGGGTGGTGCAATAAATACAGCACCAGCCCTGGAGTCAGGAGGACCTGAGTTCAAATCCAGCCTCAGACACTTAACACCCCAATTGTCCTTCCAAAAAGCAAAAAATAAAGAAAGCTGATCACTATATACATTTAAAAAATCAATTCAATTTTAGGCTTATTTGCTTTTCTTCCAGGGTCATCTAGAAATGCTCTCAGACTAAATCTTTGACTCTTACTTCTCCCTTATAATATTCAATTTCATCCCCCATCCAATAAATTGGCAAGTCTTATTGATTTTATCCTTACATCTCTCTACACACATAGACATTACTCAAATGCAGTTTCTCAGGGCTGAACTATTATACTAGGTATAGTATAATAGTATAGTATATGTCTTTCTCTCCAATTCATCCACATAGCCATCAAACTGATATTCCTTAACCATGTATATGGCCAAATTAATTCCTACTCAAAAGTGTTCTGTAGCTTCCCATTGCTTCTAGATTAACATGTAAAGTCTTCAGCCTATCAGTTTAAAACCTGAATATCTCCCATTAATCCAGTCTTATTTCCTCATTCCCCTTCATGTACCCCCTATTTCAATCAAACTGGCCTACTACCTGGTCTATGTACTTGACATTCCATCTCCCATCTCTGTCCCTTTATACAGTCTCTCCTGAATATCTGGAATGCACTTCCTCCTTTTGTCAGAACAATCCCCCAAGACTTATACCAACACTAATTATTTTATAAAGTGGAGAAATACTCATCTGAGAAGGAAGCAGAATTTCTTGGCCAAATGCTAGGCCACAGAATGTCTGCATGAACCCACCCAATGGCAGGTGTCATAGAACTCCCACCTCTGTAATGATTCCTTTGCCAAGCATTGAGCTCACTGTATGTAAGACTTGTGCACTTGACAGTACTCTCAGTGATCTGCTGGAGCACTCCAAGACTTTTCAGTGATAAACAGGCAGAAAAGGCACATTTAATTATCTGAAGAATTGGTTTACCTCTGTCTGTATCTTTACTGCTGAACTGCTACAACATCTCAGTATGGCCTCTCATAGGCTACATATTCCTTCTTTAAATCCCAACACTACCTATACTTCCCATAATTTAACTAAGGCAGAAAAAGACCCTATCTGTTTAATTTTACACCATGGCATATGGCTTTACTCTCCCTGCCTGTGACCAGTTGCTTCTAGAAATTATTAGAAGCATGAGCTGACCTAGCTACTGTATTTTCTGTAACAATTTTGTCTAAGAGTTTTAAAAAATGTTTCTTTATTATGTATGTGTCTCAAGGGAATATCTGCAATCATCCACTTGAGGCTACATGTTGCTTTTTTGAGTATCACTTTTGTTTGTAAAAACGTGTCAAAGATAAAGTAACCTTGAGAGAGTGCTGAATTTATAGTCAGAGGACATGAGTTCAAATGCTGGCTCTGTCCCTTTATGCTGTGACTTTGGGCAAGTCACTTAACTCCTCTGGACCTCAACTTGTAAAATGAGGGGGTTGAACTAAATGGTCTCTGGGTTTCTTTTTAACTCTAAATTTGTCATGCTATGTGCTTCCCAGGTAATAACCTTGTGTTCTTAAAGTCTTTGCCAGTGGAACACACACACTCTAGCAGATTCTATTATGTGGGAAAGGCTTAGAATACAGTCCAGCAAAAAACTGTATACTTTCTGAGTAACAGTCTCACTAAATATGGAAAGGTTCATGACTGGGAGATTGGTAACTTGGTGATGATTTCTTTGTACATAGAAACTAATAAAACCATGAAATAGTATACATTGGACTTCAGTCCTATGTGACCTCTTGCTACTTCTGCAGTGATGGTAGCAGAGTTACAGAAAAGAGGGTAGCAGGTGCTAAGAATTATACCTTTTGTTTACCCCCTACAAATATAGACAATTTTTGGTAATCTAAATGTGATATTAGACTGTAATGGTAATGGGGATTTGAAGATCTTCTCTGCCCCCTGTAATGGCAAGTAAACAAATACTTAGTGCCTTGTCTTAGCTGAACCATGCCCTTGATTATATCAAGTCTTTGTTAAGAAACAGAATTGGGGGGGGGGGGGAAGTCAAGATGGAGGAGTAGAAACATCACTTCCTTGTAGCTCCAGCCCACACCACTTCAAAATTATGTAAAAGGCGGACTCTGAATGACCTCTGGAGTTCCAGAACCCACAAAATGACACAGAGAAGCTAACCTCTTGCTGAGGACAGCCTGGCAGCCCGGCAGGGAGCAGCCAGCACAGTGCTCTGGGAGCAGAGCCCAGGTTGAATTTAATGGGAAGGGATGATACTTAAGGGGTGAAATTGAGAGGTGAGAGAGGAACATAATGAGAGGAGATGGGGAGAGATACAATGGGGTAAACTATCTCATGTAGAAGAGGCAAGGGAAAGTGGTTGCAGGGGAGGGGAAGAACAGGAAGGTAAAAAGGCAAAAACTTATTCTCATTGAATCTGGCTCAGGGAGAGAATGACATTCTAAATGGGATATCTCACCCTACAGAAGAGTGGTAGGGGAAATGGGGGGGAGATCATGGAAGGGAGGGCAGGATAGGGGGGAGGGAAGTTGGAGCCACCCACTTTTGAAAAGGGACAGGATCAAAGTGGGGAGTGGACCAGGTGGGAGGTGGGATAGGAGGGAGGGAAATATAGTCAGTCTTTTACAATATATCTACTATGGTAATGTTTTGCTTAGCTACACATGTACAACATATACTGAATTGCTTATCTTCCCAGTAAGGGTGGGTGACAAGGGAGGAAGGGAATGAATCTGGAATTCAAAGTTTTAAAATCAAATGTTTTAAAAATATATAAATACTATTATTAATACTATTTTACATATAATTGGAAGATAAGATGTGCAGGCATTGGGGCACAGAGATTCACCTTGCCCTAATGGCAAAGTCGAAGGGGGTATGGGAGAAGAAGTGGGAGAGAGCAGATTGGATGAGGGGATATCCTGTGGGACTGCTATTCTGAGGTCCTGGGTAGGGGAAAAAAATTATAACTCAAAATCTGACGTAAATGAATGATGTAAACCAGAAGTTAATAAAGCAATAAAAAAAATATATACATATATATACATATATATATATAATATATGTAATCTACCAATAATTGACCATTAATAACTGGAATAACACATCCACTTTATTGTACACTAATAATGCAGTAAGAGGGATTATTTGTTCCAATAATAAAATATTAAATATAAAAAAACCAGAATTTGTGAAACCCATAATGGGAGGAACTTGCTGATGCAACAGGAAGGGGTGGAACAGGGAGGAACTAATAACCAGAATAAAAAGAATAAAAAGCTGAGCACAAGCTGAGAGAGGGCCAGAACTGCTAGGAGCAAGCAGCATGGAAGCTGAGCAGCGAGCATGAGTGAGAGAGGGACATTCTTGCTTAAGGGAGCCTGTTTTGTTTTGAAGGCCTGATGGAGGGAAGATTTGGGAATGTTGGTGTTTGCTGCATTGGTTATATGTACTAACTTCACGTTTACTATGATGAATTTGACTTTCTGGTTTTGGGATTCAGTTTTCTGGTATTTGAATAAATGCTTTGGTTCTATCCTCCATGGGGAAAGCCTTTTGTGATTCACAACTACTCCAGCATATTCATAGCCACCACGGGTCCTGTGCATATTGAATTGGCATTATATAGACCAAGAAGGGGACATACTGCTAGAGAAAGTGAATTGTATCAGCCTTGATATTGTTGTAAATGAAAAAGAATGAAGCTACAAGGAAACAAAATTACCTATGAAGAAGCAAATAAAGGAGTTGGCATAGCTGGTTTTGAAGTGTCCAAAGATGATAAGACATATAATTTCATGGTACATTTGGTTATCTCACATTGGAAAGCTCATAAGTATTTGTAACAAGATAAAATGGACATAGTTGCAGCTTATATACCTATTTCTCATGCAGAGGGCAAAAGTTGGAGAGATTCTAATAGGAACTCTGTAAGACTCTTCAAATTAAATTAATATACAGTTTTATCCTTGGTGATTTCAATATAAAGATGAGAATTGGCTACATTGGTGAAAATGTTGGAAAATATGACTTAGAAGTAAAAATGAGGAGCCCAAAGCTTGTATCCATTCCAGAGGCCTTTTACATATATCATAAATACTTTTTTGACAAAAGAATTGGAAGTTACAGGACATGATAAGCACTCAATCATATCTCCAAAAATGAGATTGATTATATTTAAGCTGACAGGAAAACACTTGAAACAGGTCAGAAATCTTATCCTCCTTTCACTGGAGCCAAGTCAAGTCAAATTAATAAGCATTTATTAAATGCTTACTATGTGTCAGGCACTGTGCTAAGTGCAGAGAATACAAATATAAGCAGGAAGAATGACAGACTCTGCCCTCTAGGAGCTTATATTCCAGTGAGTGAATACATGAAAGAAGCTAAAAATAGCAGGGGATGAAGGTACCCAGTGAAGGGGCATTGTAGAGAAAGTCTGGGAGAGTCAGGAGTACAGCCTGGAGAGGAATGAAGGCCTGATTGGGCTGAGCCTCCTCCTTAAAATGGAGATTCTGGGAGGAATTATCTAAAGGGAGAGGCCCTAGGGGCAAAGGGTATTTCCACTATATGTAGTCCAAGGGTAGAGTGAGCTTCCAGGGTGAAAAGGTTTCTGGTCTCTGCCCCTAAAATTTCCCTGAAAACAGATAGATGAGTTTTTACCATATCTTATCTATAAGTAGGCATCCAAATCTTCCTAGTCACTGTTACTGGGTACTGCCTTTTCATCACTTTTTAGGATGTGTGAAGAAGTCCTTTAATCAAACTTGATCAAATAACAAGATAGCTAGCTGGCTTAAGGATCAACTACACCCCAGGGAGGCCTTTAAAAATCAAAACAGCCTCTAGTGAGTCAAGAGTAATAGCTCTTAGAAGTATTTCTAGCAGAATTTGGGGGTGGGGATATTCCCCTTTCTTTCTCTTGTGCTTACCTGGTGGAGTAGAATCTAGGTACAAATAAAGAAAGCTGGTGAGAGGAATCAAGACAGAATTAGCCCTGAATGCCAGGAGTTGAGCAGGCTATGGGAGAGTAAAGCCCAGGATTATGGGAGAGTATTTTATATTGCTACTGTTCTTAACATTTCATTTTATTGAATTCTTTTGCTCTGAGTTAATTGTGTCAGCTGACTGTGTTTTAAAGGTTAAAACACCAGTGGAGCTAGTGAGCTATAGTTTTGGGAATATAGACCTGTAAAATTGAAAATTGATTTTAATTCTATTTTTAAGGCTTAGTCAAGCTAGATTTAATATTGCCTTTCAAGGTTCCTTCCCCTTATAAATTGTCAAACTTTTATCTTGTAAACCTATACCTTGGGTGTATGGGTGTTCAGGAGGACTAGCACCTCTGGTGTGAGAATTTACCAAGTCCTTTTCAGGGCTGCTCATTCACCTTTGGTGTACACTTGCACTGAACTCTTACCTGTGGCTCCAAGAAGTTGTAGCACGTACAGTGGCTATACTGCAGTAAATTGTTTTGGCAGAGGGGCTAAGCCATGTTGAGGGTAACCTAAAGGCCACAAAACCTATTGTTGAGTCAGGGGGATGTATACCCCAAGCCTGTGAAGACTTCCCTTGGTGGAATGGGCAGATGAGAACAAATTGTTCCAATTGCCATGAAGGTGGCTGAAGCAGGTAATGTGGAGTACTTAGAGTTTGGTTGAACATAAAAGCAGCCAAGGTCATTAACTTCATCTAGGCCACCATTAGTTGTCCTGAGTTTTATCTTGCCACTGGACTTCAGTGACTCTAAAGGATAGAGTGAGGCTGATGACTTTGAACAATTCTGCCTCACTTAAATCAATTCAGCACAAGTCAAGACTTCATCCTGTGACATTATTGATCCTCTTCAAAAACACCACCCCCAGTTCTATAACCTCTTGTGTTAGCAAGCATCCTAGCATATCCAGGATGGCCTGTTAGTACAGGTTCTTTGATCTGCTTTTAAAGGAAAGACTGCTCAAAAAGGAGTTAACAATCCTACTTTCAATTACATTCACTAGTTCAGGGGAAAGGTTATCACTGTGAATGTGGTGAAAATACAAGCAGAGAAATTAGCACAAAGATCAACAGATAGGGCTCTAGTTGTTTGAATACAGCAATATTGCCATACACTTTACATACATCACTGGATAGAGGCAGCAGACATCTGAACAGTCAGGGGTGGGGGTGGAAAGGGCTCTGAATGTACAGTTACACAGAGTCTTGACCAGGAAATCAAAAGATCCTTTTCATGAGTCAACTCCTAGAGCAAAATGCCAACCTCCCATAATATATAACAAAGACTCTGCCCCTGATTAGCTCAGAGCCAGCAGGCACAAAACCTACTTGGCTCAGCACAGTTGTGAATTATTAGGGTTCAAAGGAGATTAATCCTTCAGATGTTTACAGTTTAGTCTGAGTCTGGGAAACAACTCCAAAAAGAAAACAACAAAAATCCCACCTTGCTTGCATTTAAACATTCACATCCCACCTACCACCCACTTTCCAGGGAAACTTGACTAACCTAAAAAGTCAAATCTCAGCAATTTAAATTATTGTAGCAACTCCCATCACCTGAAGACTACTCCTATCACCTGAGGAGATCCTTTGTCCTGTGACTTGAACCACATTCTTGGCTGTGGTTAAGGGTGTTTTAAAAGGGGAGGTCCAAATAATGTAATGACTATGTCACTGATAGCCAGTCTGAAGAAGATACCTATGTTGCTCAAGATTTTGCTCTGTAATCTTGCTAATTGTTTTAAAAGACCTTCTTAGCCTTCACTCAATGTCTCTGACACAGCTGAGGTAGATATTGACCCTTTTATTCATAAATTCATTCTTTCTTAATAAATGGGTGATGTTCAGAATTTGTAACTCAGTTTACCTTAATTTCTATTATGATAGGTGCTGATAGAGGACTTCTCAACTCAGTACCCATCCCCTTGAAGGATCCAACTTGTGTGTACAAGTTGCAGGGTGGGGAGTCTAGTCATTCATGGAGGGTGCTACAGCTGTGGATACTTATTGACATGAATGCCTTATGTATTTGCAGGAAACACCTGAAAAATTAGTAGTTTTGTTTCTAGATTGTAGTTGAACAATCAGTTTTTCAATTGAGAAACCTCACTATAAGAATGGAAGCCTATATGAGTAGCACAGATGCCATATTCCCAGAATTCTGGTGCCTAACAATGTCTGAGAGTATACCATAAGAGCTTATCCATGTTCATTTAAAAAAAATTTTCTTTTGAACAGATCTAGACTGTTTGCCTTATTGGACTCTCAGTCTAGATAGCTTATCTCAGAGCTTTAAGGTTCATAGGTCCATAGGTTCATATGAACTATTGGCTTATAGGATAAGGTTTGCTTAATGGCCTAGAAATCTTGAATAACCAACACCAAGTGTTTAATCCCTCTTGAAGAATCTCAAAAACTATTTGGGACTCCTAAACTCTTTAAAATTTGAATTCCTTTAAAGCTAGACTATCTGTCCTAGAAATGGGTGGGTTTAAATTTCCATTTGGAATGCCCAAAGTATTGTAGGAATCTACTAGAGAAATATTTAGTGTGTTATGTATTTCAGAGACACAGATTTTCACTGCCTCTGTTTAACCAGGAAGATGGCAACTAGATGCCAGACTTGGGGGCTGGGCAGCTCTGAGTTGCAAATCAGCCTTAGACTTTTATTAACTGTGTGATCCTGGGTAAGTCACTTAACCTTAGTTTACCTCAGTTTCCTCATCTATAAATGAGTGTGATAATAATAATACCTACCTTCCAGGGTTATCATGAGGAACAAATGAGATAAGAGTATTCAACACAATGCTTAGTTCATAGTAAGTGCTATCTATGCTGCTGCTGCTGCTGCCTCTTATGTAGGGAGAAAGCTAGGATAACCCACAAAATGTTTGAATATTGTTGTAAATTTATGGGAGAACAAGGACTAGAGCCTTCCCCAGGCAAGGCAAGTGTGTAATCTACCTTGCTTATAGGAATACTCAATTTAATGAGATTACAACAGTTGCATCTGAGTACTTGAAAATTTAAGCATGCTCTTCCTTAAATAAATGAATACACTATATTACTAGATGTATCAGTGACCCATAAAGAAGATTAGTGCAGGGGCAAAATAGCTTCAAAATATTTATTTACCATCAATATGACTTTAACCTTGAGATGTTTGGCCAATTAGCATTGAAAATTACATGGCACTCCTGAAACTGAAGAAATAAATATTAGTGTCCCTTGAAAAGACAAAAAAACAAACAAAAAAACCCCTACCACACCAAAAAGCAAAACAAAACAAAACAAAACAACCCAAAAGCCATTTAGCAAACCACAACAGGAAAAATGACTTTCAGGCTCAATTTTCCTAAGTGTTGTGTTAGTCTTTGCTGTTCTGACTGATGGTGAATGATGTATATACTCCCTGTTACTAGAATAGTGATTTCAGCCATATGATAAAATCATTGCATGGGGGAGGGGAGAACATAAATACTAGCAGTCAAAATGAAAAAATGGAAAAGCAATAAAAATTTTGATTTAAAAAAGATTTATGGGAATACTATGTAACAAAGAGTAAATTTCTTGTGTAACATAAAATTGAAGAATAATGGTGAGAATGAAAAAAAAGACTATTACATTAACTGATGCTTAATAAAATGCATCATAACATATACCTCTCTTTAGTACCAAACTTTTACTTTCCTTTACCTCTCATTATGCGGTCAATTTTCTCTTGCACAAAACCTGACATTATTTACAATTAATCTACTGGCATTACAATGATGGAGAGTCTTGTAAGGAAGTATTAACTTCCTTCTTTATATTCCTCCTGAGACTAACAACTCACAAAACATATTCTTTGTCAGAGGCATACAGCTTCAATTTTTTTTTTTTTAACACTGAGATAACAGCTCCTAACACAGCTATTCTTACATTTGATTAGGGCCAAAATGTCACCATTGCTGAAAGCAAGCTTGTGCTTTGCAGAGCAATCAAATGTCCAAAATTTCATACCACAGGCAAAGTTTTTTTTAAATGGCTTTTCATTGTATGTGTATGTGAGGAAGGTGGGGGTGGCAGAAAGGGACTAAAGGGGAAAAAGGAGAGATGAGTTTGCTGACATGAAAAATAATTTTTGAAACCAATGAAATTTATTTTGATATTCCAGATAGCTCTTAAATGTTTTCCATTGATTCTTTTAGGTTTTATAAAAAACTTATCATGAAACTTCTTTGATATTTAACGAAATTTCTTGTACTCCTTTTATATTTTTCTATTAAAGGATCACTCTCCCTAAATTAGTGTTTCTTTATTATTACACTACCTATAAGTTTCCAATGTCCCCTTCTCTCTTCACAAGTAATGCTGAAACTTTTCCCCCTTTCCACCCCCTTTTTCAATCTAATTCTGAGTTTCTGTTTCAAAATTCCTAGTGCCACCTATATAAAAATATCTTCTGGATTTAATACCCCATTGAACAATTCAATTTTAAAAACATTCAATTTAACAAGTTTCTACTATGTACTGACCCTGGGGACACAAAATTTTTTAAAAAATGAATCACTCTCTAAGAGCTTACATTCTGTTGGGGGGAATGCCACATATACAAAACCACTAAATATTGATTTGATACATTCCAATTAAATCAGAATGTTCAAAAGCAACCCTGAACTCTACCTTCAGGCCATTAATAATGTCATCACATATTCTGTCCAATATGCCCATCTCCACCTGCTGAAAATTTAACAATCTCCCAAAATCTAGCTCAGTTGGAACCTTCTCTTAAATCTCTAAACCAAAAGTGATCACTCCAACATAAACTCTCAGAGAACTGCTTGGTCCTTTCATATACGCTTAACCACATTCAAGTTTGTATGATAATTATTTGTTGTCTTTTCTCCTTCACTACATTGTAAATTGCTTGAGGGTAGGAGTGTTATAATTTATTTTCATCTTTATATCCCTAACACCAAGCTCAGTGACTTTGACAGTGTAGGTAATGAAAACATACTCAAGATTTGATTTGTTTATGAGGCTGAAGTCTCAGACTGTTGAAATCACTTCTTGGTCACCTGAATACAAAACCCCAGGTGCTCCCTGATGCTTGACTAGTAGACCATAATTAGCAACTCAGGCTAAAGGGTTATGCTCAGATGAATCAATTTAAGGTATCTTCACTGCATATCTTTGTTGGATCTCCTACTGTGACTAAGTAAATTGCTTTTGTCAATTATTAAATGCTCTAGAGGTACCCAATATTGATCATAAACTGTCAGGAGACTAGCTTGAGTCAGGCTTAACCCAGAGCACAATGCTTAAAACACCTATTTAAAAACCTTCCTATTGCCTCTAGAATAAAATGCAAATTCCTCAGCCTGCTATTTTCTCCCCCTCCCCCACCTTTCTAGTTTTTGTTTCCCCTTAGTTTCCTTTAGGCACTTAAATTCTAGCAAAAGTGATTTACTTGATCAAGTCACCTCACCCTACTTAAAGTAGGGCCCTGATACATAATAATTTTTTTTTGCTTTTTTTTTGGGGGGGTAGGGCAGGGCAACTGGGGTTAAGTGATTAGTGATTTGCCCAAGGTCACACGGCTAGTAAATGTGTCAAGCGTCTGAGGCCTCATTTGAACTCATGTCCTCCTAACTCCAAAACTGGTGCTCTATTCGCTGGTCACCTAGCTGTCCCTCTGATACTTAATAGAGTACTTAATAGGAGTGTTTAGAGTTCTTAGGGAGGACTAGCACCTCTAGTATGAGGGCTTGCCAAGCCCTTTTCAAGGCTGCTCATTCCCCTTTGATGTCCATCTACACCCAACTTTTATTCTGGCTCCAAGAAGTTGTAGCATGTATAGTGGCCACACCCTGGTAAAACCCATCTCAACATAGGGGCTAAATCAGATTGAGGGTAACCCATAGACCTCAAACCCATTGATGAGTTAGGGTGATGTCTACCCTGAGCACATGAAGACTTCTTCTGGTGGAATGGATAAATGAGAACAATTTGTTCCAACAGCCATGAAGGCAGCTGAAGCGGGCTCCTAGGAATGTTTAGTGCTTGATCAGTCATTGAAAACAATATGGTAATCTGTTGCATCTCTGGCCATAGCAGTTATCTTGACTTTTGTCCTGTCACTGGACTTTGATGACTCTGGGGAAGTAAAGCTGATGAAGCTGCTTGGGCAACTCTGCCTCACTTAAATCCAATTCACTCCCAAGTGAAGACATCACATCATGATGTCATTGGCCATAACCTTTGAGAATGAAGCCATGTTATCTGTGAGTAGTGGTAGCTGCCTGCTGGGAATCCAACCTGCCAATTCAAGTTGGAGTTGGGGAATGCTACTATTTCTCCTCCTCTTCCTTCTTCTCCTTCACCTTCTCCTCCTCATCATCTTGTCACGTGTTCTCTCTTTTCACTTGGGGTACCATATCCTTACATGTAGGTGTTGTTGCCATAGGAATGTGATTTTTGGTTGATTATATTTTGTAAGAAATTTTGGGGTTTGGGGGCTAGATTTTTTTTTAAAAATGTTATTTTGTTTTTAAAAAGCTGGGACAATTTATTTTTTCTCCTCCACATTTTTTCATTTATGATTTCTTGAAATATAGCTCTGAAAAAATAGGCTCTAAAAAAGCCCATTGTGATTCAAATGGACCTCCTTGACTACACCTTTAAACCCAAATCACTCTGGCTTTCATTGAATGGTCAATAATAGTCATAGCTAAGCCTCTGTTGCTCATTGTTTTGATTCTGATGGCTTAGAATGAGTGTGAATAGCAATTCTTTTCTGTTTTGGCCAGAAAGTTGGAGGGTCTTCCCCTCCCAGATTGATACTTTCGTCATAGAATAAAATAGGCCCTATTTTGTCTCAGTTCTTACCTAACCCTTAGTTATTGAATGGGCATTGCCTCAGAAAAAACTGAGACCTGGGGAAAGATCTTTAGAAAGGTCCAGGTCACCCATTGCATCCCGGGCCATTGCCAGTCATGTTGACTTTTGTCTTGCCACTGGACTTTGATGACTTTGAAGGAAAGAGTGAGGCTGAGGACTTTGCCCAGATCTATCTCATTTAAATTCGATTTATTCAAAACTCAAAATCCCTTGTGATCATCTTCAAGAATGAAAGACAAACAACAATAGAGACAAGGAAAAGTCTCAATCAATCAATCATATGCTTTAGCACTTGGAGCCAGAAGAACCTTGCAATGGAAGAGTATTTGTATAGGCTGAAAAAGCTTGTCCATGATCCAGGGATCATCTGTAAAATTTCAAGGAAGTTGATAATCTGAGTCATTCCAGAGCAAGTGTAGCATTTTGGTATAACTCCTGAGGAATAACCATGTTGGGAGGCAAGGAGAGGCCTTGGGTTTGGGGCTACATTCTTTTCCCTTCACTTTACCTTTAAAGTACCTCTAGAAGAGCCTTATGCATTTCAAAGGGTACAGAGGATTTTAGATGTTTCCTGTTCCCATCAATGTCCTAATATTGGACAATAGTGACTGGTAGTAGTCTTGAGCCAGTCTAATTTTAGATTCACAGCTCTACAAAGAGATCAGCAAAAAAAGTAAGCAAGCAAGCAAGCAAACAAACAAACAAAACATTAATACCATGCCCAAAGAAGGGAATTTCTTGAGTAGCCCACAAAAGTGAGAAAATCACTTCCAGAAACCAGGATCTATGAATTATCCTTTTGCCATATGTGTTCTCTAAACTTGATCCTACTGTCTCCTGGACTCAGTATATACTTGTGAAAGAATGACATCACAGACTTTAGGGGGATGTTTTATATCAACTGTTATTACTGTATTGATTTAGTAATGCCCTTTAAAAAAAGTCATTTAAGGTTATATGACTAAACTGATTTTCAACTAATAATTTTGGGGAAATACACTGCTAGGGCTTTGTGATCACTAGAAAAGACATGCTTATACCCATGGGTATCCCAAGAACCCTGATGAGACATAATAACCCAGTTTGAGGACCTGATTTTGCAGTATGAGTGTGATTTGGAGTAGTAGCTCTAAAGCATATATTTCACATTGGTAGTGGTAGATTAGTGGGTAGTGATAAATATGTAAAAAACATCATTAATAAATTTTTTAAAAATTCACAGAAGATAAAAAAGTACAGAAAGACACACATAATGGTCTTATCATCTTATTAAATTTAATATATAAACAGACTTAATAATATGTAAACAGACTTTAATATGTAAACAGACTTAAAATAGACTACAAGTAACAGAACTTCACAGTTCCTTAAGTATTTGTGTTGATGATTTTAAAGTTCAAAATAAAAAAGAAAATCATAAAAAATCAATTGCTTTCTAATATGCTTTTGAAAGTGAATTTGATTTTTGGAGAGAGACAAAACCCTTTTGAAGTGAGTCTGCTAAACAAATTCAATCAAGCTTGAGTCTAAAATGCATGTGACTATAAAGTACTTAGAGTAACAAAGTAAGAGTTGTGTAGATCATAAATTGATACTGAAAGCAATCACTCACCAGGATTCCTTTAAACCTCCTTAGCAATGGCAGCATCATTGAGATTTGTGTATAGCCTTCTAGGGTGACTACTTTGAAAGGCATAGCCTTTATATACATTTATATATATTTTGAAGTATATATTCAATTATGTTGGTTTAAAAACCACTTTCCTTGCTTTATATTTATACATTATATAAATGAGACTTTCAGACTGGGAGAAAACCTTTTTTCCCTAAGCAACCTTAGGGGTTAAATTTGGCAATATCTTACAAACTTTGCAGGTCAAGTAAGGCAATGCTTTAAATTTTTGTTTTAAAGCAGAAAACTCTCATAGATTCTCAAAGACTATGCCAATGGAGCTCAAGAACTCGCAGATGCCACCAAACTGAAAAGACTTCAAGTATGGGCTTTGCACAATATGGTCTGTGCCTCTGATTTCTGAGCATTAGCCTCACTAACTTCAGAAGGTCTCCTTACCAGGTTGACCACCAGATAGCTAATGAATGGAGATGTCTACTAAGATGTGTAGGGGTTATGATTTGCATCTATGGTGAGACTACTCTCTGTTGTAAAATCATGAGATTTTTGAAGGATTGAAGTTGAAACAATATTGTAGCTTTGAAAAATGTGTGTGTGTTTGTGTGGCATTGTAATAGTAATAGGAATTTGAAGATCTTCCCTGACCCTTAATATACTTAGGTGAATTTGAGGACCTTTTCTGATTTGAAAATAAACTCTGCTCCCTATAGGTTGAATGTGGTCACATGGAACCTGTGATAGGAGGCTTGTTTTTTAGGAGGCACAACTTTTGTTACTTTTTATTCAAGTGGGTCATGAAGGTTGTGAAGTTCTCAGACCCTGGGGAAGGCTACATATACCTCTGAGACAAGGTTTTGCTTTGGGGCTCACTTTCATAAGAGTTGTGTGATTTGGCCAGATGAGACTTTAGGCAACTGCTGAGCCCCCTGGCTTTAAAACCCAGATATTGGTGCTTCTCTCTCTGGTGTAATGGTCAGACAGCCAGAAACCCTGTCTGTTGGTCTGCTGAATTGTGTTATTTTCTTTGTCTGTATTTTTGTCTGCTTGTAACTTCTGAAATTCAAGGTGCTGAATTTCCCCCCTGAACTAGGTAATGATACATGCTTAATTGATTAAAGTAAGATTATTAACCCTTTTTGAGTTACTTTTCTTTAGAAAAGCGGATCAAAGAACCTGTGCTAGCAGCCATCCTGGGTATCCTAGGGTGCTTGCTGCTACAGGCATACACATGAAGGACTGAAGTAGATAGAACTACCTTCAGTGTATGAGGGACATATGATTGCATCAAGTGCCTCCAATGGTCTATGCATTTACTACCCCTGCACTTAATTGTTTTCCCTCTCAAATCCTGACAAGAATATGAAGCCCTTGATTTGTATAGAGGGAAAAAAGAATCAAACCCACCCCCTTCTCTTTCTCCCTCCCATCTTGTGCCCTAAACCCTCCCTCCCCTCCAGAAGATAAGATCTTAAATTTTAACTCTCTTTGATCTTATTGTTTCATGCAGAAAAAAAAGTGAGGAAAAGCTGAAAAGACACTAGGAGTCCATTTGTTTCCAGGAAAGTTAGCATCATTGCTTTGAAAATGAAAAGTAATGTTAAAAAGCTAAATATTTTGCTATTTTTACCTAAAGAGCAAAATTTATGGATGGTTTTATAATTTCCATTGGGCAGGGGAGAATATTAAAAAGGAAAGCATTTTGAATGCTTAGGCAGGGAACAATTATATTTCTAGGACAGAAACTGCATACAGGATTGATGACCAGAACAAGAAGAAATGAAGCTGTAACATCAATAACACGGGTGAGGATGAATGTGCTATCATTCAGAAATACACGTCACAGAAAGAAAGAAGATTTATTTCACTCCCTTTTTGCTTTCATCTTCTGTATCAAGGAAAATGATCCACAAAATGAAAAGGATAGAACAAACATGGTTAAGAGGGAATTGGCACAAAATTCAATTCAATTCAATTCAACTTATTATGTACTTACTATCAGCTGCTATGCTAGGTGACAAAAATGAAAGTCAGTACTCATAAGGAACTTGTATTCTGCTAGAAGAAATTAAAGATTCACAGATTAAGAAATCCAAAATACATAAAAATAATTTTACATTTGGGGAGGAGTATGATCAACTGGGAGAAATCAGGAAAGAAGGACTCTTGCAAGAGTTAGCTCTTGAGCTGAGCTTTGGTTACTGCATCCAATGAAAGTTCTGGGGTCATTTAGTATTATTTTCATTTACATTACTGAGGTCATTGTGCAGTTTGTTCTCATGGTTCTACTTTCTTTACTCTATACCACTTCATGGAAGTCTTTCCAGGTTTCTCTGTATTCTTCATGAAGTGCAGCATGATATAGAAGGTAGTGCACTGGACTTGGAATCAGGAAGACGTAGATTTAAATACTGCTTTATATATTAACTGTGAGATCTTCTGCAAGTCACTTAGCCTCTTTGTATCTCAGTTTCCTCAAAAAAAAAAAATGGACTTGATAGCTTCTATGATCCTCCCAGCTCTAAATCCATGATTATTTCTTATGACATATTATCACATTATATTCATATGTTATAATTTATTCAACCTTTCCTTATTTGATGGATACCCACTTAGCTTCCAGGTTTTTGTGGGTGCTGTGTTATATTTGATAGCCAAGTATGGTAATGAACAACCTCTCATCGAGTTAAAGTCTGGGAATCCAATCTTGCCTCCATTTGTTTTGAGTCACTGACTCCATTATTACCCTTGAGGTCCATAACGAATTTAAGAACCTTTTGGGACAATTTTCCTGTGTTTCCCTCTATGGGTTTTTTTTTTTTTTAACACAGAATGCCCTTTGATCACTGTAGGTATATAGTAACAGACTAAACCTTGGGTCAGGTTGTGTAGTCCATCTTTTTGCCTTTAGATAGGACCAGATGTAATCTATCCCAATAGGTACAATGATCAGTAATTTTTGTCCTCCATAAAAATACATCATAGTTTTTCTGTTTCTTAGTAGATGATCTTTGGGAATTTGTGGGGGAGGAAGTACATACTAGATTTGGGAGATGTGAGGGATTAAGGGTACAGAATATTGGATATGCTATAAGATGTCATTATGGTGGTTTATTTTGCTTGCTAATTAATTGCTTTTCTTTGTTAGGAGGGAGGGTTCAGTTTGTGTGGATATCTTCTTTGCTTCCAGGTTTTTTCTACTTCTCTCTCATATTTTATAGACAAGTAAGAACTAAACAAGGTGTTGTGTGGGAGATTATTAGAAAATGCTTGTAAAAACCAAAAAGCATCAGTAAAACATTAAAATAATATGCATGCATATACATGCAATTTATTATATACATGCACATATACACAATACATACAGACATATATATGTACATATATGTCTATATATATATATGTGTGTATATACATATGTACCTGGTATTTTTTTAAAACTACTAACAACCCTCAATAGTCATCTGCTGTCCTTATTCTGGCAGAATAAGCTTCTTTCAGCATCCTGGCTTAGGGGCTTGTTAACTGGAACTGCATACAAGGCAATTCCAGGGGGAAACAGAAGGATTAAGTTATTTGGTTCATCTAAGAACTGGAGCATATTCAAATTCCTGACTTTAAAAAAATGTTCTGAAGTGACTACTTTAATCATATAGAATTTGACTAATTAAACAGCCAATTTAAATGCCAACTCTACTAACTAGATTTTGAGTTACATTTAGTCCTAATTGTTCTTTTTCTCTAAAAATATGCATAAATGCTTTTTTAACTCCCCATTTTACCCAGCAGTCTGCTCTCCCACACAGGCAGCTCTAACAGCAGCAATGGCAACATGTACGTGCTGAGAGCAGAGCTTCCCAGCTGTGCACTTATTGTTGGTTTGCTGGGCTGGGTGCGTAGGTAAAATTCTGCCCTTTGGTGAATGCATGAAAATCTTCCCTAGAGGCAAGGATGTAATGCAAGCTGCACTTGTCAAATGATGGCCAGAACCTACTGTTATATAGCAATCCAGTCTTATACCAATGATCCTGCTCTCCCTTTTCATTTATTTGCTCAATTGTGCCAGACCCCATAGAGATAAAAATAAGACTGATTTGGTTATCACCGACAAGGAACATACAATCTAGTTAGACAGATTAGGCATACATATAAGAAAAAAACCACACATTTTAAATTGTGTGATTGCTTCAAGTATACAGTGGAAATATCACAATCTTGTAATTAAAGGACTTGGTACTCACTACTTGTGTTACCTTGGGCAATACACTTACCCTCATTGAGCCTTGTTTTCTTCATTTGTGAAATGAGGGGGCTGGATAAGATAATGTCTGGGGTCCTTTCCAGCTCTAAATTTATGATCCTATGAACCCAGATTCTTCTGCCATTGTAGTGTTTTTTTTTTAAAATTTAAATTCTTTCTTAACTTCACATTTAAATTATTTCCGTCCAACAAAAGCCCTCTATGCTGTAGTCATACTCTTCCTCCTACTCGGGGTCACCTTCTCATCCTGTGCCTTTTAGTGCCCCTCCCTAGCCCATCTCAAAACTTTACTGTTTGAGACTTTCCAAACTGGAAGTTTCCAACTTTGTTACTTCCTTTGCCCTTGACCTCTGTGGTAGGAAACCAACGAGACCTGCTGGAGAGAGACTTCATGTCTACCTATGAAACACCTGACCTGTCCTGATCCCCGAGTTGTTTGCTCCCTGAGGCATGATATGAAAAAAGGTCTGAGGAGTTCTAGGGAGAGTATGTATAAAGTGCATCCAGTTCTGGGAGCAGCCTCTTAGAAAACTGTGAAGAAGTCCCTTCTTCTGCCTTGGTCTGAAGACCATTGTGTATAGAATTCCCCCAGGCTGCTTATTGTATTGGGGGAAATCAGTGGGCTGCCCTAACTTTGGAGGCATCAGCTGTTGCCCCACTTTGTGGAGTGGATGTTGCCCTAGTAATTGCCTCTTTTTCATTCTCTACTGCTCTCTTATTACCTATGTAATTCCCCGTCAAATAAGCATCTAAGGACAGCTGTGGCTTGGGAAAGACACTGGATTTGGAGGTAGGGACCTGAATTGAAATCATAGTTCTGCTATTTACTACCCATGTGACCTTAGGCAAGTCGTCTTTTTCTCTGGGACTCAGTAATGGAGTCTCTGCTTCAAATGGTATGGATATCATAGTGACTTTATTTACATGATTCAAAATTGCTTTCCAAAAATGATTGTACCATCTGCCAGTTCCACTATCAATTTAAGTGTGCCTATCATTCCACAATCCCTCAAACGTCAGCTGCTGTCATTATTTTTTCTTGCCTTTGGTCCAAGCATAGCTATTGTTAGGCTCATGATCTTCTGACTTGGAGCCAGTAGACCTTGCTTCAAATTTTGGCTCTGCCATTAGCTACATGATCTTAGGGAAGGGAAATAGTGTGATGTAGTAGAAAGAATGCTAGATTCAGAGTCCATAGCTTTAGATCTAGAATGGACCTTAAAGGTCCTCTAATCCAACCCTCTCATGTTCCAAATGAGGAAATGGATTTGGGAAATGGGTAAACAAATTATAGTATATGAATGCAATGGGATGTTGCTTTGCTATAAGAAATTATATATTTAAACATGATAAGATCTACAGGAACTGATGCAGAATGAAGTTAGCAGAATCAACAAGACAGTCAATGTAATGACTTATTCAGTTGTGTCCAACTCCGTATGATTCCATTAATTTTTGTTCACAGGGTTTTCCTGGCAAAGATACTGGAGCAGTTTTCTCTTTCCTTTTCCAGCTCATTTTACAGATGAGGAAACGAGGCAAATAGTGGTTAAGTGACTTGCCCAGGGTTACACAGCTAGTAAGTGTTCAAATTTGAATTCAGATCTTCCTGACACCAGGCCAGGTGTTCTATCCACTATATCACCTAGCTACCCCATACAATAACTACAAAAGGGTTGTATTTGTTCTTTGTTTTTGAAGAGGACCAATGATATCATGGGATGCTATCATTTAACTTGTGTTTATAAGTGAGGCAGAGTTGCACAGTCATATGTATATGTATCTCTCTCTCTCTCTATATATATATAGATAGATATATGTGTGTGTGTGTGTGTGTGTGTGTGTGTGTGTGTATTTTTTTTTGCTTTGTACACATTTGTTTGCCTGATGTCTCCCCTATTAGATCGAAAGCTCCTTGAGGTCAAGGACTGGATTTTGCCTCTTTTTGTATCCCTAGCACTTAGCACAGTGCCTGGCACATAGTAGGTGCTTAACAAATGTTTACTGATTGAATCAACCCCCTATACTGTTTATTTTTCCTCTTTAAAAAGTACTATTTATTATATGGAATGGCTGTCTGGGAGGAAGAGGAAGGGTACTGGGGATAACTATAATATAGGAAACAGAAGACATTAATAAAACTTATTTTTAAGAATGAGAAATTTTCTTCAATTTATAATCTTTGAGAGCTACCTAGTACACTGAGTGAATTGTTCAGGTTCACTTGGACAGTATGTAACAGAGGTAGAAATTGAAACAAACTCTTTCCTCCATCTGAGATCAGCTCTCTATCTACTATACCACATTGCTTTTCAATAGAATATGAAGATAAATATCATCTCCATTTCCAGCTCCATCTCTAGCAGGAAAAATCTCTTGCAGGAGATGGTGCTTGGTCCTGGAAGAGAGATAAGGATTCCAAGAGGCATAGTTGTGGTCCTGACAGTGCTCTTCTCAAAGTACTATAGTCATCTATGATATGATGCCCTGTGCTACCTTTATACTTTTATTCCACACAGAAAGGAAGGAAGGAAGAAAGAGACAAAGAAAGAAAGAAGCATTCATTAAGCATTTAGCATGTGCCAAGCACCACATGGAATGGTGTGGTACAGTGGAAAGAGCACTGACTAAAGTCAGTGCTTAAATCCCACCTCATGTTACCTCTGTCCCTTTGGGCAAGTATAATACCAACGCAATATTCACAGCACCCATGGCAGCTATGAATATACTGGTGTAGTTGTGAATTACAAAATGTAACAGACTCTCCACATGGAAGACAGAACCAACACATTTATTCAAATACTAGAAAGCCGAACCCCAAAACCAGAAAGCCAAATCCATTATAAAAACCAAGAACTTGGTAAATATAACCAATGCAGTGAACAGCAACATTCCAAAGCATTCCCTCCATTAAGCCTTTAAAACAAAACAGGCTCCCTTAAGCAAAAATACTCCCTTCTCACTAACACTAGCTACTCAGCCTCCATGCTGCTTGCTCCCAGCAGTTCTGGCTCTCTCTCCTACTTCTTCTTGCTCCACCCTTCTTGTTCCAACCTTTCAGCAAGCTCCTTCCCCTGTGGGCTCCATGTGATTACATTTGGCCTATTAAGGAGCAGGGAAGATTTTCAAATTCCAGCAAGTCACTTAACTTTTCTGTGTCTCAGTGTCCTCAGCTGTAAAATGAGAGTTAGGGAAAGTAAAGGTTGGACTGCATAGGCCCCGAGGTCACTTCCAGCTCTGGACATTTGACCTTACTCCATTTCATGTATTCAAAGCCCCAGACAAATGAGAATAAATACCCAACATTCCCTTGGCTACTCCTTTCCCCTTTCCTTCATGCTTGCTTTGCCCCATGCTCAGATACCATCTCCCTTACACATATGCCTGTTGGAGTCCTACCCATTTATTATATTCTACTACTCTTGCTCAAAAACCTTTAGGGACTTTGCATAGTCTGCCCCTCCCCCCCCATCTCTCCAGCCTTTTGTCATAACATTCCCCTTCACAAACTCCATATTATAAAGTCTTTGAAAGCAGGTACATCTTTTGCCTTTCTTTGGATTCTGTCATGATAGAACTAAGGAAACAAAGGTTTAAAGTTCTAAACATATCAATTTATTAGCAATGCTAGCAGGTGCATAACAAATTGGGTCCAAGGTCCCTCAGTAGGCACAAGGACCCCATTTAAGGGCCAACAGAGTTTTCTTATAATCAATAATGAGGAACCAATCAACTTGTATCATCCTGAGTAATATAGGCAATGTCTTCCAATTGGCCATAGATGTGCAAATTTGGTGGACATTTCCAGAGCATCCTGGAACATTCTGTGGTTATTATAAAAATATTCCATAAGATGTATGAAACATTTTTAGTTATTTTTCTCAGAATTGTCTCAATATCTTAATTCCTCAATAATCATTTAATTTTTTTTAAAGCAATTGGGGTTAAGTAACTTGCTCAAGGTTACATGGCTAGTCATTATTTATGTGTGGGTGCTCATTTTCTGAGGCCGGATTTGATCTCAGGTCATCCCAACTCCGAGGCCGGCGCTCTTACTCACTGCGCCACCTAGCCGCCTCTTTAGGGCAATTGGGGTTAAGTAACTTGCCCAAGGTTACACGGCTAGGTTTTTGTTTTTGTGTGGATTAAGTGTCAGAAGCTGGCTCCGAACTCAGGTCCTTCTGACTCCAGGGCCAGCGCTCTATTCACTGCGCCACCTACCGCCCCATCATTTAATTTTATATTAAAACAAAGTCTAGCTTACAAAATAGAAGGTAACTACAAAATGGAAAGAACTAAACAACATGGAATTAGTTTTGGATTTCCCAATCCCCAGTACTTAGCATAGTTCTTGGCAATAGTAGGTACTTACTGATGACTTGAAACTGGACTACTATTATCTGGTCCTCAAACCTCATGCTTCAATTTCCCCACTTCTGCCAAGTCTTCTCCCAGAGCTGGGATTTACTCCTTCCTCATCCTCACCTTGTCTTCTCCCAAGGTTCAGGTCAAAGGCCATGTCTTCCATGAAATCTCTCCCATCCCCTCAGCTGTTGTGTTGTTCCCTTCCTCAGTTTTCCTTGGACTACACTCATTTGTGTATTTGTGTATGCTAATTTGTCCTCCTTGTCTAGGAGAATATAAGCTTTTTGATGGCAGGAACTCTTTGATATTTGTCTTTGTGTTTCCTTGCATAGTGCCTCACACCTATTACTTACATAATAAATGTTTTGATTCAATTCACTTGAATTAATAAATCAACTCAGCAGACAACCACACATTTCATATTCACTGAAGAACTGCTAAAAATCAATTGTAGCTCCATCACAAATACATTTAGGTTCAATGTCACTTCTTCAATAATTGCTGCAGGTAGCAGCTGCGCCCACAAACCAAATCAGATCAACGGCCACCATTTTGATTCTGTTTTATAGTATTTTGGGGGGTGGGGGCAATTAACAATTGCACACAGCTTTTTGCTTTCTGCATCACCCATGTGCACCCATCCACCTTTACTCAGGAAATTCCCACTATTATAGCTGGTGGTACCTGAATTGTGATATATTTTGGAAAAAAGATAATCATCTGTGTTCCTCCCAGGGAAATGATGGTCCTCCTCTTGGATACATGCAAAACAATGTCCTCCATCCAGGCCCTTGCAGACTATAAGGCTCTGTCCCTAGATGAAACATAATCATATGAGACCCCTTCTCTTTGGCCTAAGAAAGAAGATGTGTCTAGGTCAGAGTTCTTCACTTGGGGTTCATGAGCTATAGAAATCATATATTTTAAAATTTCAATGTAATTTGTTTCCTTGTAATATTCCTTTTAATGCATATATAGATATTCTTCTGAGGAGGGGTCCATAGACTTCAAAAGACCACCAAAGGGGTCCATAACACAAAATAGTTAAGAACCTCTGGTAAATCTATTATAAATCAAGTACAAGGTATGGGCTTTGACCTATTTTAGCCTAATTCTCCATGTACTTACAGTGTTGAATTCCGGAAGTATCTCTCCTTATAAAACTCAGCTTGGTATATGCAGGATGACTGTGGATAATAGTTCACACAAAGCTGCTACCTGAATTCTAGGTTTCAGAAAGTTCCTGTGTCATCTTTGCAGTGAAATGTAGCTCTTTAGTCAACTATGATATGAGGAACTCTGCCGTAGATAAAAGAGTTTACCCAGAGCTTGAATGATAGTAATCTCACCTTCCACATATTTCAGGATTGTCTTGACCCCTGGGCATAAGAATTTGAAAAAAACCCAAGAGGAACCATTTCCCATTTTTGAGCTTGGGGTAGGAGACCAGTTAAGGCCATTTGTAACTGGTTTCAAGGACTTTTCTATGGCTACCTCTTCCAAGGCTCAAGTGAATTTGGAGGTTTGTGCCTATACTGAGCACATTGCAAATGGTAAAGCTAATATTCATTGTCCTTTTCAAGTATGGCCACCAAAATAATTTAAGGCTGCATGAAATTTTTTCTTCCTTTATTGATGGCCACTCATTTTGAATCCATACATACAACTGTGTATGTGTGTATACAAGTGTATACAACTTTCTCCCGGCCATCTGGCTCAATCTGGTATCCATGTCCATATGTTCTTACTGAATATCCAGTAGTACAGCCTTAGAAAGCCCTTAGCCAAAAAAATAAGGTCTCTCTAGTAATAACTCAAATTCACTAGACCAACCTTTAAGCCATCATAGGTCTATATGCATCTCACTATGCTCTGGCTTTGGAGAGTAGGGGTGATCTCATTATGGTCACAATCAAATAACTCTTGTCTATTACTTTTTAATGTTTTTCTACTTTATTTACTCATTTGGTACTCTATCTGGTAATGCCCATGTCTCCAGAATATCACTTCAAGCCTGGACTACCCAAGTCTCAGCCTACCTCAGAAGTGGTCCTTGATCTATTCTCTTGATACCCAAAATTTGCTTGAGCACAGCGGTTATTCAAAATCCCATCTACTCGATACTTTCTACCACTGTCTCCTGATTTGACCCAATTAATATTTTAAGTCTAGGTTTTATTTTATTTTAAGGTTTATTGATGAATTTTTATGCCAGTCATTTCTAGATATTTAACACTATCATTAATCGCCCCTGACACACAGTGAGCCTTTGCTTGTGACAAAGTAAAACATTTAAGCAAAACCAATGACCACAATGACCACATGGCAGTGTATGTGATGTTCCACATCAATCGCCCACCACTTCTCTAATAAAAAGAGAGAGATACATTTCTTCATTTCCTCTTTAAGACTGAGTTTGATAATTATAATCATATAACATTTGGTTTTTAAAAATAGTTCTTATCAATTACATTACTTCAGTCACTATATATGTTGTTTCTGCAGTTCTGTTTGCTTCACTATAACATCAGTTCATGTATGTTTCCTCATGTTTCTCTTAATTCTTTATATTCATCATTTCTTAAGGCACAATTCTTTTGCATTCATATAGCAGAATTTATTTAACCATTCCACAATTGCTGATTAACCCAACTAGCATGTTAGTAGACAATGTAGAACACATTGATAGGCAGCAGGCACTTTATTCTTTCTTTTTCTTTCCAGGTCCCCAATTTATTGCTTTAGTTATATTGTATTTCAATATAAAATGTACAGATAATTCCCATGCAAGAGCTACTCCATGCCTGTATTCCCCAAATTGATGGACTAAAAACCTACTTCAAAGACTGACTTGAATATTCATTGTAGATCATCTCTGCATAGGCAGGACTCCTTTTTCATCAATGACAACCTACCAAATAAGCCCCCGATAATCAGTTTCAGTCCCCAGTGATTAAATACATTCAATTCAAATTACATTACAGCCCAATGCTTATCTCATTATAATTTTTAATCCTCTATGTATAAATTCAACCAAATATAGTCTTTAAAGAAATCTAATTAATCAAAAACAAGATGTAACATATAAAATAAAGATTAAAAAATCATTATGCCGGGGAGGCTAGGCGGCACAGTGAATAGAGCACCAAACTATCAGTGTATGACTAGCCGTGTGACCTTGGACAAGTCACTTAACCCCAATTGCCCTATCTTTCCCCCTCCAAAAAGAGAAAAAACCCAAACAAACACAAAATGCCATTTGCTAAACTTTCCTCTCATCAGGAAAAAAGGTTCAGGTATTCCTTATTCTTCTATCCAGAGGTAGGGAACCTGTGGCCTTGAGGCCACATGTAGCCCTTATTCAATCAAAGGATTGCACTTGAGGACCTAAAGGATCACATGTGGCCTTGAGGCCACAGGTTCCCCATCCCTGGTATAGGAGAATAAAGAGAAATGCTCCCCACAGACAAACATATTGTGACATTTGCTTATTCCATGGAGTCTTTCATTTCATTTAATTTAGGGTCTGAAACAGAATACTATATGGGTCAGACATAAGAAGGGAAATTGACTGAAACTTTTATAGTTAAAAGCCAATTCCACCATCGCTAAATTCACAGGAACCATGAATTTCAATTTAAATAGATGGTCATTTTTCCCCCTTCCACCCTAACTAAATCTGCTGGAATTTCACAATAGATTTTGTTTTCCTCCTGTTTCCTGAAAGTGTTAGCATCACTCACTCTCCTCCACCCCCCACAGAGAGCCTGATATGATTTCTAACTCCCCCAAGTTCACTCCTAGTTTGTCATTGCTAAAGAAAAAGAAAATACTCTTTCCAAACCACATTAACCCTACATACACCAGTGTTATATATACGCATTTAAGCAGCAGCAAAATGTGGATAAATATACACACAAAGAGATTTAACACTTAACCACAAAATAATTTTCAGAATAACCATTTGCTTACAGAAAGAATCATATTCTATAGCAACAGTTTGAGATGAATTTAGGCAATTCTTCCAAATCTTTATGAAGCAATACAGTGTAGTGGTTAGAGAGCTAGCCTCAAAATCTGGAAGCCCCTGAGGTCAAGCCTCTGACACACATTGGTTATGTTACCCCAAACAAGTCATTTAACATCTCAGTGTTCTGAGCTACTCTCAAAATCTGAATGTTGTGGAGGAAGTTCTAAATTGAATTGGTAGGGAGTTTCCTTATCCAGGGTACTCTCTCCCAAGTTTGTCAATCTTCTATAACCCATAAAACAGAGTTCTACCACTATTGCTCCCTCCCATCCCTCCACATCCCTATCATCCCTCCACATCCCTACCATCAACACCATTTAATAGTAATAATTGCTGAAATTTACATACCACTTTAGACAGCCAACAAGTATTCATTGAGTACTTACTATGTGCCAGGCATTGTACTAAGCACTTTACAATTTACAAAGCACTTTTACCTACATTATCTTATTTGAGAATTAGGCTCTTCCCTTTTTCAGGGATATACGTATCTCTGGAAGCCAAGATATATCCATCAGAATTTTTCCCTAGGGTTCTAACCACTATCCCAGTTATGTCTATTTAGATTAAGGATAGATTGCAGGTTTCCAAGACTTCTCTCACTATTCTGGACCCTTCTTTTAGTTAACTGTTTGAATTTTATAGCACACTATATGACTTTATGGGTCTCAGAGAAAATTATGCCACCCTTACCAAACTCTAGTGCATTTTTCTCTTCTATCTGGGTCAATTTCTGATAGCACCCAGAGTTACTATGATCTCCATAACCCAATGATATATGAGAATATGTTGTTGCTCACTTGTGTCCTCCAGCCTGTGACTATACTATGTTCTCAGAGATTCAGCCAGGATAAAACACTGGTCTCTGCTTCAACCCCTCCACCTATCAGGGCTGGTAAGGAAATTTCTTTATTCTTTCCTTTGGAGAAGATTTTCTTTATCCGTTTCCTAATGTCTTTCAACCTATACCTGCAGTTCTTATGGAATAATTATCTCTGCTCCCTAAACAATAATTCCCTACCAGGACATCTAAGGAATTCTCTTCCTTTTCCCTTTGGGGAATGTGAGAAGTTCATAGAATCTCTCTGCCTCTTTACTAAGACAGTTTGTACTTGTGCTCTTAGAGATGGATGAATGAATGATAAAGTACAAGATCACTATTGTGAAGCTTACTACTCCTGTCCCTGATAGAACCTGTCCTTTCCTTTGGCATTGCTTTTTAGGTTTGTAGAAAACCCCTCTGCCCATTTCCTAATATTCTTGCAATAAACACCCTTACCATACATGCTCTAAAGACAGGTCTTTCAGCCTCTGAATGTCAAAATAACTGCCCATAGGCATCCATCTCATAGTTTTCCATAACCACAACATTCTTCCTTTTCTCCTTGAGGTTTCTTGTTAGGGAAGCAAGCCTACATAACCTATTCCCTAAGATCTTCTAGACTATACTTTTGACTCTCAGAGATCAAAGGTCTCCAAAGACAAAACATTAGCCAGGCAACGAGGACCCTTTCTCTTCGTTTTGGAGTGTTCTTCCCCCTTAGGGAAGCAAGAATTCCCTGTCTATTCCTTAAGATCCTTTCATGTCAGGCCAAGAACCCCAAATGGCCTCCTTCTCTCTCTTTTTTAAAAGCAAGATCAGCATGTATTTGCCTACATATCCCCCAAGGACATCCTTTCAGGTAATGGAGCATGGTTCTCCTCATTTTTTCACACTTTTCACCATTAAAATGTTACAAAGCCTGTGAATTGCAACAGAACAGCTTTAACTACCATGACCATTGAGACAGAGACAGACTATCAGATTCAATAGGTAGGTTCAGGATTTTTTTTTATTATCCTCACACTCTGGATATCTATCACTGACAAGCCCCACTATCCTGACTGGCCAATAGCATCAATGGCAGCTGAGCCAGATGCAAGAGTCCAGAGAAGCCCTGACAATCTCTCTAACCCCTTTTTTCCTATAATGAACACAAGCATCTTCTCATCCAGCTCCTCTCCATGGTATTTTTCCATCTTGAGTTTAGAATCTCCCTGTGGTAGTAAGACACCTACCAAAGTTTTTATTGGATGACACCCTTACCACACATGCACCTTAATCCACAGCGTTATCATAGTACCTTTCCCACTTACCATTCTTCACGCTGGATTTCAGATTCCATTTATTTCTTAGCAGTAACTTTAATTCTCAATCACCACAATCTTTTTTTCTAAGGCTTCTTTCACCACTTTGCTAAGCCAATTCATCTTAGCCCTAGAAAACCAGTAATCTATACCTGGGATATTGCTACATTCCACACCAAGCAAAAATAAAAGAAGAAACAGGATAGTCTTCCTTTAAGCCATCTATTATCAGGCTTTCTATCCTTGAATCTGAGTCATCTGTTTCTTAGGTCTACCTAGCTCATCTGATTTAATTTTGTAGGCACCATAACATAGAGGAAAATAATTTGTAAATGTTAGACATGGTAGACAAGATAAGTAATGGCAAAACTTCAGTAAAGAAGTCAGAGGACCTGGATTTGAATCTTGGAGCTAGTATGGGTGTGACCTTGGGTACTGAGGTACTTTAAAACTTTGTAGGTCTCATCATCATCATCATCACCACCACCACCACCACCACCATCATCATCATAATCATCATCATCATCATCATCAATAAGCTCCTGTTAAGTGTTTATTATGGGCTAGGTACTGTGATAAGTGCAAAAACACAATCTCTGTCCTCCAGGAGCTCATAGTTCAATGGAAGAAAAACATGGAAATGCCTATGTATATATGAAATATGTACAGTGTAAATGGGATGTACTCTGAGAAGGAAGGCATTAGCAGTTAGGATTTGGGATGGACTAGGAAGGACCTCTTGCAGGTAAATGTCTTTGTTGTTATTTGTCCTTCATTTTTTGAAGAAAACCAATGACATCATGGTGTGATATCTGGACTTCTGTGTGAATTGGATTTAAATGAGGTACAATTGCACAAAGTCATCAACCTCTTTCTTCCTGAGTCATTGAAGTCCAGTGACAAGACAAAAATTAGGACAATTTATGATAGCTTGGGATGCAGTGGATGACTCTGGCATCTTTGATGTCTGACCAACCTCTAAGCATTCCACAGCTCCTACTTCAGCCACCTTCGTGGCTGTTGTAACAAATTGTTTTCATTCACCTATTTCACCAAGGGAAGTCTTCACATGCTTGAGATAGACATCCCCTTAACTCACCAATGAGTTTGAGGCCTCTTAATTACCCTTAACTTAGTTTAGCCCCTCTTCCAAGTTGATTTACCAGGGTATGACTGCTGTACATGCTACAAACTCTTGGAACCATAGGTGAGAGTTGAGTGCAGGTAAACACCAAAGATAGATGAGCAGCCCTGAAAAGGGCTTGGCAAGGTCTCATACTAGAGGTGCTAGTCCTCCTTAAACACCTTATACACCTCAAGGGCTTTAAAATCTAATTGGATCCTGGAAATAATAGGGAGCCATAGTGGTGTAGTATAAGTGTGTGCGCACGCGCGTGTGCACATGTGCATGTTGCATGTTGGAGAAGGGGGTGGTGGAGAGCTGGTCAGATCTATGCTTTAGGAAAATTACTTTGGCATCTGGAGTTGATCTTTATAGCTGAACTATAAGATCCCATCTAGATCTGAATTCTGTTAAAATGATATGACTATACATAAGGAAGATATGAAATGAGAGTAATAATAAATAGCAATAATAATGGCTCATATATTTATAACTCTGTGAAGCTTGCAAAACATTTTGGGTATATCCTCTCATACAATCTTCACAAATGCCCTGTGACATAAGGGCTATTATCACTCCTATTTGACAGCTAAGGAAAAGGAAACTTAGTAACATTAAACAAATTATTGTGCTTTTACATTAGGAACAGGGTTTGGGATCTGTTCAGGGGTTGGAAATTCATATCATCTCCATAATACTGGGAAAGGGTTGGTGGCATCTTTATGAGGGGTGGGGTCTCCCCTCTATATAAATAACAAATAGAATATTGAGAACTGGAGATCAGGGCATATGGCTCTTCATTAAGGGAATTTAGAGGAACCTAACTATAAAGGTGGAGAAGATCTGAGGCCACTTAATTTACCACATCTCATTTCTACAGATGAGGAAAGCAAAGTCCAGAGAGATTAAGTGATTTATCTGAGGTGACAAAGGTAGTGTTATAGATAGAATTTGAATTCAGGTCCTTTGACTCCAGAGCCATTATTCTTTCTGTGGTACCAGGGATATTACTATACTTAGTCAAATCCGTATTCAGACATGTATTAACTATGCGACTCTGGAGAAATCACTTAACCTCTGTCTTCCTCAATTTCCTCATCTATAAAATGAGGATAGCTTTGTTGTGAGGATAAAATGAGCTAATATTTATAAAGCACTTCGAAAAACTTAAAACTCTAGATAGATGCCAGCTATTGTAGTCAGACTTATTCTTTCCTCTTCATAACGAGATATATTTGTCAGGTCCCTGGATGGTATTGGAAGGTCTTAGGGATGAGCAGAAAGGATACCTACAAATCAAAAAGAAAAAGAAAGAGGGGAGTTCTTTTATAAGCCCTGAGGGTGGTGGGGTTACTGTTGAAACTTTGTGGGTGGAGAAGATTTTTGTAAAATTCAAAGCCATAACCCTTTATACTAGAGCCCAGAGAAGATGTTTGTATACCCTGGGTAAAGTTAGAAAATGGCAGCTTCTGCATTTGAAAATTGTGCTTCTAGCCATATGGAAGACTTTGGATTGTCACTGTAACACATGCAAATTGTTGCAAAATAAATACCCACATGCCCTGGGAAATATAATTTTCTGGTATTAAAAATATGTACAGATATAAAATATAGTATTAAAAAGTATTTCTTGTTTTACTTCTCCTCTCCCTCCCCCAGGCAGCTGCCTAATTTTCACACTCCTAGTCCCATCTTTTCACTATATAGACATAAAGGGAAAATACATGGAGTTTCCTTATGATACTATCTTTACTTCCCACTTCAAAGAGACCAGACATTCCCCTTTTAGAAAGGAGAGGCATTTGATGTCTCTAACCCTGGGAGACTTCTAACCTCTCACAGCACTTTTCTTACCACGCTGGAGGTGAGATCATCTTTGTCTCCCTCTTATGTAGTACTACACATAGGAATTGTTCCATCTCTGAGCCCGCTTCCCTTTTTGTTCTTCTAGAAAACCCTTTTTTTTTTTCCTGTGAAGCCATTCATTGAGATTCCACTACTGAAGACTTTATGAAGTGAAAGTAGGAAGAGATGTATATCTACATCAGGGGAAAAAATGAAACTGGAAAAGGTTAAGCAAATTATTTTTAACTCGAGAATTTTCTTTGTCTTCTTCCAGTCTTATTTTCCTAGGCTACTGACATTTTAGACTGCAGGCAGATTATATATAATTGGAACAGCAGTTCCTCTCTTTGTGTGGGTTAAAGTGACAGAGATTGTTAACTTGAAAAACAGGATGTTTGCAGGATTTATCAGGCCCTACTGTTTTGACTGAAATAACAGAAAATTTTCTATTCTGATTTACGTGTCATATTGTTCCCTTTCATATTCATTATTTTTTTCATTAGAGATATTAAGTTTGTGAGAATAATTAAGTTGGTGTCTTGGAAAAACATTAAGACTTAGAGCCTTCTTCTATGATTAACCTCCTTACCTGTGATGCTGATTAAAACTTTGTCTCTATGATGGATAAATAATTGTATACTTTAGGTGTTATGGCCATGGTATAATTGGGTGTTCCAGATAATCTTAACAATAGATACAGATTGCTGTGTGACTGATTTGTTTGTGCAGAAGCTATTATTATAACTACAGAGAAAAATGACTATCACAATTTGGTTGGGCCACAGAGGTGTTCTGATATGAAAATACTCCACATTCTCCCCTGATTATTTACTTCCCTTCCTCCCTTCCTTCCAATTTCATTTTATTTTCATTCCTTTTAGTTTGATTTAATTGTTACAGGGAATTCTCCAGTAAGATCTTCTTTCTCAATACAAATGAGTAACTGTTCTGCAATATTTTTAGTCTCAGAGAGTTACTTAGGGACTTGTTCAGGGTCACACAACCTGTATGTGTCAAAAGTAGGACACGAACTAACTTTATCTTGATTCTGAGAGCAGCTTGCTATTATGTTCTGCTACCTCTCTTTTTAAAAATACGCTTTTTACAAAATTTTTTTTAATATCAATATCATGCCCAAATGCCACAGATGCCTGACTTGTAATACAGAATTATAAGCAAAAAAAGAAATCCAAAGACATTGGCCCTGTCTGACACTGTATACCTCATTTCACGTACATAGTTCACACACACATATACTTCTTATTCTTCTTCTTAAGTCAGGATTGGACATTTCAATATTGTTTTCCTTTGCATCATTATATAAATTGTTCTGGTTCTGCTTACCTCACTCTGTAAAAGTCTATATACCTCTTCCAAAGTTTCTTTACATTATTATTTTTTATAGTACAGATTCATATATAACAATTTGTTCAGCAATTGACCAATTGATGACAATATGGTACAGTGGAGAGAGTGATGCCTCTAGAGTCAGGGTCAAATCCCACCTATGATACTTCCTCCCTGTATAATTGTGAACTAGTCACTTAACCTCTTAGGCATCAGTTTCCTCATATGTAAAATGAGGAATTTGGAGTAGATTGCTTTGAGGTCCCTTTCAGCCTTGGTGCCCAGTTTATTTCCAGTTTTTTCTACCACAAAGGATGATGCCATAAATGTTTCTATTTTTATGGTACCTTTTACCTTTGACCTCTTTGGGATATAACACTCAAGCAATGATATAGCTGGAAGCAAATGGTATGTACAGTTTGGTGACTTTTCCATGGAGTCTATGTGAAGAAACTATTTTTAAAAAATCTCTACTTGAATTTCTTCTAAAATTACTCTATAGTCTAATTGTGGCTGTCCCCCAAGGTTCTGTCCTATTCTATGCCCTCTTCTCTTCCCCATCTTTTCTTTCTGTTTCTCTTTCTCCTCTTTAGCTTAACTGTCATTTAACTAGTTTACTATTTCTATGGAGATGATTAAAATATAATATGACATGATATGACCTCACATGGTACAACATAATACAACTTTGTGATATGATATATGATATATGATATGACAATATAACATGATATGATATTACAATAGAATGTAATATATGAATGATATAATATGATATAGCATAATAAAATAAATATAATATAATACAATATAACTATACCATATCATTCTATACTACACTATACACACACATATATATGTATATTTATATAATCTTTCCCTAACTTTAATTCTGCATCATCAATTACCTACTGGATATTTTAAATGTGATGTCCCAGAGACATCTCAAATGGAATATGTTTATTAACCCCAAAGCCTCCCATTTTCAAACCTCCCTATTTCTGTCAAAGGCACTACTATTCTTCTATTCAGTTATGTTTGTAATTTTAGCATTTTCTTGACTCCTCACTCTTTTTCACCCTATGTATCTAATCTTTCTATCCTCATAACATCTCTTTATCTGACCCCCACTTGCCTTTCAGAAGGCTGCTACCAGGGTGGCTAGGTGTCGCAGTGAATAGAGTACTGGCCCTGGAGTCAGGAGGACCTGAGTTCAAATTTGGCCTCAGACACTTGACACACTTACTGGCCATGTGACTTTGGGCAAGTCACTTATCCTCAATTGCCCTCCAAAAAGAAAAAAAAAAGAAGGCTACTACCTTAGTTCAAGCTCTCATGATCTTTTGCCTGGATTATTACAACAAACTCAATTCATCCCTCTGCCTCAAATCTCTCCATTCCAGCTATCCTATCTAATAAAATAATTTTCCTTAAGAGCAAATTTGACTTTGTAAGTCTAATCAATCAACTCCAGAGGTTTCCTATTACTTTTAATATCAACAACACTTTTTACCTTTTTCACAACCTGGTCTCAACTTATTTTTATAGTCTCTTTGAACTTTTCTGCTCCTGAACTCTCAATCTAAACAGATTAGTCTTTTTTCTATTACTTGTATACAATACTACCTTTCTCTTTTCCTTGCCTTTGCAAGGACTTTCCCCCAGATCTGAAATGCCTCCCCTATTAATAGCTACCTTATTTCCATTTAAGATGCACTTCAAGTACTCTCCTTCCCAACTTACACTGTATTTAACTATTTTGTTTTTATTGACATTTGTTTACTTTGTACTTATATACATACTTGTCTTTCCTATTCTTTGGATGTGTATCCCTAGTGTTTAACATAGGTCCTGGCAAAAAGGAGGCACTTAATTAATTCTTATTGATTGGTTGATTCTTCTGTGTTTTATCTCTTTGGCTTCTCTTAACACATAGCATTTCTTAATTACATTATTTTTCTTCTGCTTATCTATATCTCCAACCTCATTTCCTCTATGGAGACTTTGTGCTTAAGCCAGCTTCTGCCTCAATCCACACTCTTGGATGGTATAGTTAGGTTCCTCTCCCTAATGGAGTTTGTAGGCTGTTGCCAGCATGCTACCACAGTTCTGAATGGAATGACTGGGTTCTGGTACCTCTTTGTACCTTCTTCTCCAGTCCTGGCCTGGGACATGTTGCTGAGCCTAGGTAAAACTCTCTGCTTCAATCTCTGGCTTCTGCCTGCCTCCCTCTCTTTCTTGGTGGCCCGATGTGGGTGCCAGTTTTGTATTCATATCTTTCTTAGTGTTCATCATTGGTATTTATCTCTTTCTCCTTGTATACTCATCAGCTGGGCTTTGCCCTCATGTGGCCCTTCAAGGCTCTGACTGAATATACCAGATTTTATTTGATTCAGGATTTGTGGAATGCGCATACTGGGTGCTTCTTTCATCTCTGTCCCTCTGAATAGTCACCTAGTAGGAGGTACTTTGTCACTAATGTTGTCTTGGCAGGATGTTAGAGCTCTCACTGATTTCAGGTCTTCTGGAGGACCTGAAAGTGTGGGCTGCCCAGGTGTCTATGCTTTATCTGGCTCCTTGAGTAATTACTTATTGGGAGTTGACTTTAAGTTCTGCTATGATTTGAACAGGCTAAGACCCAAGATTTCACTTATTTTGGACTCAGTTTGATGGAAATTATACAGGCTTTAAACCCTACCCTAGTGCATACTTGCTACAATAGTCTTCAAGCATGGGGGTGGGGAACCTCTAGCCTTGAGGCCACATGTGGCCCTCTAGGTCCTCAAGTGCAGCCCTTTAATTGAATCCAGACTTCACAGAATTAATCATTTTATTAAGAGGATTTGTTGAAGAAACCAGAGCCACAGGCTCTCCACCTCTATAACTATATGGAGGAATTTTCTTGTGTTTTCCTTTCTCTTCAATCAATCATTGCTGAATCTGGCACCCTTTCTTGCCTTTGCTTGAATGTTTCTCATGGATCTGTACTTACTAAAACATTTCACATCACCATCTTTGCCAGAAATCCAAGAATTTTTCCTTAGGCATACATCTGGAAGGTATATCTTTCCATTCTTACTTATTATTTTTTATGATGTGACCTCTTTACTTAAGGTGACCATCCATTTGGAGCTTATTTGGTTGGTGAAAGTCTCAAACTGCCAAACTGTTATTCATTCATCCCAGAAGTTCTTGTAGAGCAGAAAGCTTTTGCCATTCTAAATAAGCTTTCCATAAAACTATGCAACAGTGTATAATATTAAATGTAGTATTAGATAATTGTGTAGTTTCCTGACTGACATGTAGAGAAAAGGAGCTAAAGGAAGAAAGATGATCAGAGAACACAGAGAAACCTAAGAAAAGTAAGGAAATGAGAGGAGACAGTTTCTCTTGTAGAGTTCAAGTCATCAAACCCAGACAAATGACATGATCATAATATAATAGCTTATACATATGTAACAATTGGAGGTTTATGAATGCCCTTATTTATGGGCATTGTCTCCTTTGATTTTCACAATAACCCTATGAGGTAGATGTTCTGAAGGAATCATGAGATGTGATTGCTCAACCACTGTCAGCAATTGTTGAAAGAATGCCACATAGAAGAGGTATTGGTAAGCCTGAGAGTGTCCAGAAAAGAAGCAATAGATGGTGAAACGCCTTAAGACCATGTCATAGAAGAACTGCTTTAAGGAACCAGAGATCTTTAGCCTAGAAGAGAAAAGACTTTGATAGAAATGGGGAGAATGATGTTAGCTTCTTCAGGTATTTGAAATGCCATTCTGTTTCCCTCCAGGGGGCATCACTAGGAGCAATGGATTATTTGTTCACATTTTTTTTAAAGGAAGAAGAAAAGAGAAGAGAGGAGAAGGGGAAGTAGAAAAGATAAAAAGGAGAGATGGGATGAAGGTGGTAAGGAAGGAAAATAAGGAAAGGTGGGAAAAGGGAAAACTTTCCTAATATCTTAAAAGTTACAGAGAAGCAACATCAGAATAGTAGAGCAATAGAATTTCAGAAATAAGGAGCTTACATAAAAAAAGAGTATCAGCACTCTGAAAGTCAAATATAAACAGATAAGAGTAATTAACTGATAGCCAATTGAATGAATATTTATCAACCATCTATTCTATAGATTTACTGTTGCATAGTGGACAGAGAACCTGTGCTGGAGTCATGAAGATTTGAGTTCAGATCTAGTCTCTGACTCACACTGGCTATATGGTCCCCCTCTCAATGACCCCCAAACTTGTGGAGATTGTAAGTTGCAGAACAAGTTGTCTGTCTGCATTGGTAAAAGGAATTTCTTCATCAGGACTTCCCCAGGGAAATAACAACACAATCCATAAAACCAAAAAACAACACAATCCATATAAGGCACTGTGCTAGGTGCTGGGAGATACAAAAATTATATAGTCCTTTTCTTCAAAGCACTAGTAGTTTAACATGGAGATTCAGATGAGTATACAGATAAGTATGGCAGCAGGCAGAGTGTGATACAAACAAAAGAGATCTAGACAAAGAAATTTTGAAGAGGAGAAATCACGTCCAGTCAGTAGAAAATTAAGGAAAGCTTCTTGAAGGAGTTAGAACCTGAACCAGACATTGAAAGAAGGATTGGAACAAGCAGAGATGAGGATGGCCCATGGTATAGTAAGACTGACTGAGCCTGAAGGGGTCATCCTGGGGAGCATGTGCTCAGAGCTCTCCTAAAAAGTTCTGGGGACTTCAAAGACATGGTGAATCATTGCTTAGGTGTTTAATGATGATCAACTTACTGGCCACTCCTGGCCTTGTGATGTTTCAGGACTAACAAGACTTTGTGTTTTGATATGAAATGAAAGACCTTTTGGAGTTCCTCACTCATTCTTGTGCTGTCTTCACACTTACCACCTATCCCCTACCCGCCCCCACTATTTTCTGTCCTAACGAGTCTTAAATATTAGCCTTACAACTGATTGTAACCATAGTTATAAGTTAATTGAATTCCATTCTAGTCATTAATGTATGCTATGATTATAGATAGTATCATAGAAATAATGAATATGAACTTGGACAGAGAGAGATAGTGAAAGATGGAAGAGCCTGGTGTGCTATGTGGTCCATGGGGTCATGAAAAGTCAGACATGACTGAATGACTGAACAACAACAATGATTATTTTATACTTATCATTCCTCTTTCTGTGTAGGAATGAACACCTCATCACATACCTGATTGATGTCATACATTAAGCACATTTTGGGTCCTAGACTTGAGCCATGAGAAGAACCATCCCCCCAGTAGCCAAGTGCAGGGTTTGTTAATGAGTCAAAGAATCTGAGGATGGTGAATTTAATCCCTGTAACGAAAGAAAGATCAGGGCTCCTCAACTTTGAGCCTGACACGTGAAGTGGTACAGTATTCCAGCCTTTTGGTGATAAGCTGCAGAACCTCTATATTAGACTCCCATGGGGAGAGACTACCTGTGGGAAAGCAGGAGGCAAGAGATTGCAGGACAAAGCTGGGATCAGCAAGTAGTACAGCTTGGCTGAAATGTTTATGTGAAAATGTCTAATACGAAATAAGATTGGTGATAGTTTGGTATTAGATTTTGGAGATTCTTAACAAGTCTGCATTTTGTTCTACAAACAATAAAGGTTTTTGAAGGTAGGAAATACCATGGTCAGAGCTTTTATTAGAAATGGAATGTGGAGTAGTGGAAAGAACAATGGGTTTGGATCTGACCTCGGTTTGAATTCTTGCTTTGTTGCTTATTATTTGCATTATTTATAGAAAATTACTAATCTTTGATTTCCTCATCTGTAAAATTAGGGGTTTTTGCCAGATGAGGTAGAGTGGAGAGTACATTTGGATTTGGAGACAGAGGACCTTGGTTGTAATCCTGGTTCTGCCATTTACTAATTGTGTGACCTTGGGCATATCACTTAATCCTCTGGCCATGAGTTTCTTCTCCTGTGATTAGGTGGTCAGATTAGATAATTTCTAGATTTCCTTGTTTATATTTCTGAATCTATGGTCTAAAGTCCCCCTAAACTCAATCCTATGATTATTTTGGTAATGTGTATCTACACACATACAAAGGAAGAGAGAATAAAGTCAGAAAAACTAGTTTGGAGGCTCTGAAAATAGTGTGAGAGGTAAGGATGTAGTGGCAATGTGAATAGAGGATATTTGGAATAGGTATTGTGGAGATAGCACTTGACAACTAAATTAATGTGGACAAACGAAAGAAAGAGGAGCCATAGAATGTAAACTCCTTGTGAATAGGTATTGGCTTCCTTATTGTTTCACTAGTGTATTTGTATCCTCAATGTTGAGCACAGAGACTGGCACATAGTGGGTACTCAATAAATACCTATTTATTGATTGATGACTCAATCTTGAACTAGGATGACTGGGAGTATGCTGGTACCATCAACAGAAATTGGGTAGCTGGGAAAAAGGGCAGGCTCTTGAAGGGAAGATGCTGCATTCAATTTAAAGGGTATTGAGTTTGAGGTGCTAGTGTAACATCCAAATAGGGTTGGAGACCCAAGACTGCTGGTTGGAGTTGGATAGAGAACATCTGCATAGAGATGCTCATAGAAAACACAGGGAGTGGATGAGATGACTAAAGGAGAGAGTATACAGATATAAGAGCTGTAAAAGGTCACCCACACTTAGGAACCAGAAGGAAGAACAAGCAAAGGAGATCAATGGTGAATTGCAAGAGATGTAGACCTAGAACCAGGAAGAGAGAAGGGTTGTAGAAGCTAAGGGAGGAGAGAGCATCAAGAATAAAGTATGGCAAATATTGTCAAATGCTGTAGAAAGGTCCAGGTACTGAGGATTAGAAAAGGGATTTGGTGATAAGGAAAACTTTAGTGACTTTGGAAAGAGTTAATTTCAATGAAATTATGGGGATGATAGATAATAAGAAACTAAAGAGTTGATGGGTAGTGAGGGAAGTAGAGGCAAAGAATATTGTTCAGTGTAAATACTTATTCTGCATGCTTAGTAGCTAAGAAGGGGATCAACAGATGATGGTACCTGGAAGGGCATAGCAGCAACCATAGTAGCATACCCAGGATGCCTGCTAGCACAGGTTCTTGGATCTGTTTTACTAGGAAAGATAGCTGTTTAAGGGTCAATAATATTTTCTTTAATTACATTCATTAGTTCAGGGGGAGAGTCAACACCCTGAACTTCAGAGAAAATACAAGTTGAAAAATAAAGACCAACAACCTGAATCAACTATGCACTTTACATATAACCCTGAATGGAGAGAGCCTTTATATCTGAGCAGTCGGGGAGCTCTGAACATACAGTCACTCAGAATCTTGACCAGGGAATCACAAGATCCTTCTCATTAGCAAGGCCCCAAAGCAAAATACCAACTCAGTATATGTGTATATATATATATATATATTTATACACACACACACACTTCTCAGAGCCAGAAGGCATCACAACCCTCATGACTCAGTGCCTAATTAGAAATTAGCAAAAGGTATAAAATTCTTCCTACAAGCAAGCCTTCCCTAAGCAAGCTTCCATTAATGGGCTCCACGTGAGGCCTATTAATGTTCAGGGAAGATCTTAAATCCCATTAACACTACAAAAGGGTCATGGAAAGAAAGAGAATGTGGGAAGAAATATTATGCAAAGACATTGGACTCAGGCTCAGAAGATCTGACTTTGAGTTCAGAGTTCTGACTCTGTTACTTCCTGGCTATGTGATCTGGAACAATTTATTTAATATTCTTATGTTTTAAGTTCTTCATTTGAAAAATAAAGGAGTTGGATTAGATGATCTTTAAGGTTCTTCTAAGTCTGATATTCTGTGTCTCTATGATTCCATGATTTAACAAGATCTCAGAAGAGTCAAGGGTATTAGTGGAGGGTTGACTCTTTGCTAACAAGAGGGCTACCTCATCCTCTGAGACAAACAGTAAAGAAGAAAGAATAAGTTAAGAGGTTTTGCACTGTGGAGATATGGAGATGAGAGACCTCAGGATAAATGACCTCAATCTTCTCAATAAAGTAGGAAGCCATGCCACTTGCTGAGAAACACCATGGATGAAGAGGGTATTGGAGGCTTTAGGACAGAAGGAAAGTTTGAAGTAGTCACTTACAAGAGGGATTATGACAGGAAGTCAATCAGAAAAGAATAAAAGAATTGCCTTGCACTGGTGAGGGCCTAGTTGAGATTAGGAAGTGTGGCTTTTTTAATGGAAGCAATCAGTAAGGTTTCATGAGTTTCTCAAATAGCCTTCACTGGCTTGGAAGTGCAATCACTGAAAACAGATGTTTGGGGATGACACAGGGTTAGGGATTAGCAGGAAAGGAACATTGAAAGGGCAAGAGGATAAGGCACTCAGCAGTGGAGGACAGGATATGATTGTTATGACATCAATTTTCATGTCATGAAATACCAATTTTCATAATGCTTAATGAGAAGGGGCAATTTGGTAGAGTGCAAGGTGTGGGCAAGGTGGATAGTGATCTCTACATTGGAGAGAAGAAAAAAAAACCGCAAGTCAACAGTTTGAATAGGAAGGAAACTGGTAGCCAGGGCAGATTTATTCTAAGTGAGGAGTATGAAATAACTACTTCATTTTCTATCCTGGCCCCTAGATCATTGGATCTCAGAGCTTCAGAAGGGAAGACGTTTTGCAAAAGACATGTTGAGATTTGGAAGCATGACACTTAGTCTTTTGAAACAGATGAAAAACAATCTCCAATAGCCAAAACTCCTGCAAACTGAGTTTAGGGTTTTAGAATGTGTGACCCTCGATTATATGCTTGGCTCTTATACAAGCGAACTATGTATTATTTTGAGTTTCAGGATAACCGAATCTCCCTATAAATACAAAAAGGAAAAGAGAAAGGCACAAACCAACCCAAGTCAATTCTGTCCCATGTTCTTTCTTTGTACCCCTAGGTGTCTGAAGAGAGATTTTAGATGTGATTTGTTATTCTCAAAGTAGGAGTGTTTCCTTGGGTATCTGCAATTAACAAAGTTTTCCCATGTCTTTTCTGTTTCAGATGTCAGGGGGCAGATCCAATTGAACCCTGTTAATGTGCATTTCTCTTAAAAATAAAAATACGTTCTTCTACTTTATCAAGACAAAAACAAAAAGTAACCTATTTGGGGATTATAGGATCACAGATTTAAAGTTGGAGGAGAATCCATAGGCCATCTAGTCCAACCACCTCATCTTACAGAGGAGGAAACTGAGGCCCAGAAAGGTTAAATGATTTGCCTGTCACATAGGTATGTATACTAAGCATCAAAGATGAGATTTCATTTGGGTGAGGGATCCCATTACTTCAAATGAGAAAATGCATGTAACAAACTTTGCAAACTTTAAAATTCCATATAAATGTTTATCATCATTACCATCACCATCACCATCGCCATCATCAAAACCTTTCAGAGTTTTGTGTTTGTACTTTTTTTTGATTCTCTATTGGAATAATGTCATGATTCAGGAAGCATTTTTATTCAATTGTCTGAAATTTACAAACCTCCTATTACTTTAAATAGAGAGAAGATATTTAATTAAGCTAGATGCTTTTAGGGCTTTGTTTATAGGAAAATATCCAGTTCTGAGATGCTTCATGTAAGTCTTGATAAAATGGGGACCGGATGGTGGGGGTTAGAGGATAGAGAACAGCAGTGTTCACAAACTGACCTTGATGTCATGGCCACCTTAATAAATTTCAAAACAAAAAGTGATTTGAGTCAAAAACAAGAGATAAGGCCAAATTGATATGCCAGTAATTGCATCAAGGACCATTCAATCACCGGGCAGACTTTACAGTTGATCCTAGGGCTTAGATGTAGGTGGGCATATGGGATTGAACACTGCTTATATAAAAGGCAGGAAAGAACTTTATTAGCTACGGATACTGAAGGGAAAGCCTTTGCTGTCAGAATCCCAGGCAGAATCTAAACTCCCTTTTCAAATTCTGAATCAACTGTCCTGGCTTCATCCTGCAAAAAAGACCAAAGGAAGGTAACATGAATGAAATGTCTTTTAAAATTCTCATTGAATTGGGGGGTGGTAGAGGTGAAAAGCTTGAGAATAGAAGGAAAACAGAATTTTTTTCTTCTCTGAAAGCTGTCAGGGCAAGATAAATGGAAAGAGGAAGGGAGTTAGGTTGAAGCATTTACTCAGACTCTCTAATGCACTTACAGTTGAACTCCCAAGTGAAGTCTAGAAAGCTGGGATCTGTGATCACAGGCAAAGATGACATTATGTCACAGAGTCTAACATGGAGGAAGCCAGCAGTTTAGTTTCCCTCTCTGCTGGCATATATGTGTGTTCTTTGGTCTCAGACCTCATTCCTGGAAGATTCTTTGATGTCAGCTAGAAGGCCTTCATTTGGTCATAGCTTCTCAGGGTCAAGCAGAGGAGAAAGAATTAAATTGAAGCTATGTTCCTCTTAGATTGTTAAGCTCCAAACTAGTGGAAAGGCCTTAAAATTGACCAGTGGAAGAATAGTCCATAATTTCAGCATTGAGATAATTTATGAGTCAGAATTCCAGGCTAAACTTGATGAATGAATTAGATAACATCTCTTTGTTTCTCTTGTTTTATGAAATTCTTAAAATATCTCTGAATGACCAATATTTCCTTGGGGGTTAGTAACTATTACTGACATAGAGCCTTTCCCCGAGAAATTACTTTTTAAAGTCTAACCTTGGTCAGCAATAGAGGAATAATTATAATTCCTGGCATGTTCAGTAAACTCAGTTGCAGAGTGGAGTGGAGTTGGATGTGGGATAGCACAGGTATGGTCTCAGAGGAGATAGAGACAGTCCAACAGAATGGAGAGGGAAGGTTCTTTCACTCACTCCTCACCTACTTCTTTTGGTCCATTATCTGACTCCCCCACCCTCTTTCTGAGTCTGCCAATGGGGATTTGAATACTTTAAGGCATGGAGCCAGTCAGTTAGTCAATACACATCTATTAAGTGCCTACTATGTTCCAGGCTCCATACATAGAATGGGTTTCTCCCTTCCCCCCATCTTGTGCCAGATATCACTACCTGGAGAAAATCTCTGACTGCTTTGCCCTAGTTATACTCTGGTCATCAGGGATTGAATAGTTAGTTGGTCTATGGTTTGAAGTTAATGCTGGTATCATTTAAATTTTTACTAAATAGCTGTTCTCATAAAAAAAAAATCATTATTATATCTCTATAACCTTGGTTGAAAAAATCCCGTTAGAGAGCTGGGGATTTGAAAGCAGACATTCAAAAGTTCTCTTTTCCCCTATCTAATTAGTTTTGAAGAACACGAGTAGAGAACAGGAAAAATATCGTGAACTGCCCATATATTTTGTTTTTGGTAAATGAAGAAAATATGCTTCAACTGTGATGTGTTTCCTGTCAATCTAAAAAGCCTTCTACTAACCCCAAAGGAAGACGTGTTACAATGAAATACTTACCATTCCTTAACATAAAGTATTCCTTTTAAGCATCTGTAGGTGGTTTTAAAAAAAATTAACAGATAATTTATTTTAGTGCATTTCTGAGATAATTGTTCAAGATACTGCATTATATTATACTTTGCTGTCACCTCAATATTTTCTTTTAAGAAATAAGCATCTTTTTCCATTATCAAAGGCTTACTAATTTTTATTCTAACTTCAGGTTTAAGTTTTTTTGAAATTTATTTTTATTAAGTAACCAAACAGGCTTTAAGTGAATAATATTTCCTGTTTCTTCCTACTTTTGTAGCAGCATGGCATAGTTGAAAGAGGACTGAGTTTAGAATCAGTTAGGTCCTGAACTAAGATCTAGCCCTAGGTACTTACTAGCTCTGTGACCTTGGACAAGTCACTTAACTTCTTGGAACCTCTGTTTCCTCATCTATAAAATGAAGATTATGCTTACCTCACAGAATTGTGAATATCAAATGAGATAATATTAGGTGATGCACTTTGAAAACCTTAAAGTCTAGCTACTATTATTATTATTTTTAAAAGGTCATATTTTTAAAAAGTTAGGAAAGGAATTGATTACATTTCAGCATAAATCCTGAGTAATATGGTTTCTTATAGTGTGGAGCTCTAATTTACATGAAAGCTCCAAGAGAAAGAGAAATAATGAATCTTGTTCAGGAAAAAAATAAAAGATAGCCTAGACTCTGTGTTATACCACAAACCACAGTTGGAAACTTTAATATTAATCAATTAGTATTTCCATTGGAAATAGCATGGCATAGCATACCAAACTACAGTCACTTCTAATACTTTCATTATCTATTCTATGCATAAATTTTCTAATTTTCATTTTTTTGGGTACTATATGAGGGGGGGGCACTGTTTTGCTCCACAAGAGTAATCCCTTTGTAAAAATCCTTGAATTCCACAGCTGAATGATAAATAATTCAGTCTATCCCTGAGTCTTGTATGGATTCAGTTCAAGGGTAAGACCTACAGGGACAGGGTGCTGAGACAAAGGGTTCTGACTTATACTATGGGTGGAAACAAAATGAACACTGTGGCATGATGAAAAGAATGCTGGTTTTGGAGTGGAAACCTGAATTCTGATCCTGCTTTGGTCACCGATGTGACCTTGGACAAGTCACTTAGCCTCTCTGGGCCTCATTTTCCTCATCTTGTAGATTGAATTGTTTGGGCTAGACGGCACCTAATGTCTCTGCCAGCTCTAAATCTATGATCTCATAAATGAAATTCTTGTGAAATGAAATTAGACTAATGTGAAGATTGACTATTAGGGGAAACCACTAAAATTCAATAAAAATAATACCTGTTTAAATAGCATCTTGATGCATGCAAAGTACTTAGAATAATCTTATGTGAACTTTCCAGTAACCTTGAGGTAGATGCTAGTATGATTATCCCCATTTTGCAGATGAGAAAATTGAGGCTTAGGAGGTTAAGCAATTTGTCCAGTGACCCAAAGCCAAGCAGGATCAGAGGTTGGATTCAAGCATAGATCCCTCCTGATTCCAAGACCAGTGACCTTCCACAGCACCACACTGCCTCCAATGAGGTTTCCTCATAGAATAGGAACATAGCATTACAACTTAAGAGGCTAACTGAGCATATATGTTGCTGAAAACCCAAAACTATAAAAGGGAACAGGGGTGGGAGACCCAGGGGACCCACATTATCATAGATTTGAAGCTAGAAGAGACTTTGGAGATCACCTAATCCAAGCCCCTTCAGTTTACAGGTGAAGAAACTGAGACCTAGAGAGGTTAAGGACCTTGGTCAAGTTTATACAAGGAGTAAGAAGGAGAGACAGAATTTGAACCTGGGTGAAATAGCTCAGTGTGGCACAGTGGAAAAAATACTGGAATTGGAATCAGAAAATTTGGCTTCAGATCTCAACTCTGCTACTTGCTCTATAAGTGATCTTGGACAAGTCACTTTACTTCCCACTTCCTCATTTGGAAAATAAAGGGGTTTGGGCTGGATGATTTCCAAGGTCCCTCCTAGCTTGAAATCTGTGATTCTCTGTCCCCAAATCCAATATTCCTTTTCCTTCACCAGGCTGAGAAATCCATCTTATTGGGAAATAACAATGGAAAGTTACCAGTGACAAAGCCAGGGAACTTTCACATTGGGAGCATCTTACTTTGATTTCATCATGGAAACAAAACCACTGCAAATGGAAATGTGAATATAGCTCTATCCATAATGTAATTTCAGCTCCTAGGTTGGTGAGTGACCTTGGACAAACACATAACCTTTTCCGTTACTCAATTTTTTAAGCTACTTCAGGAGAGCTAAAATTATAATAAAGCATTGGGCAAATATAAAAAATGGGAAGAAGGCCACTTACTGTTAATAATAATAACAATGCCCACGTGTGGCTTTTGGCTGTTATAGATGGTGGTGGGTTGCACTGAAACTCTATCATGCTTTAATACCAGAAGCACTTAGTACATTCAGGTTCACCTATTCACTGGGTATTCTGGAACAACATACATTGTAAATGTTCATTAACAAGGACTGAGGACTGCTTTATAATGTGTGGTTTTCTTCCCCATCAACGTTTCTCATTGATTTTTAGCTCCTACATGCATTGTTCATAGACTGCATAAGAATGGCTGCTGAGCTAGTAAAACCAGGAGAGTAATGAAAGAGCCAGTCTTCTAATTATGTAATTATGTCAGCATCACAAATCGGCCTTAAGTAATAATTAAAGTAGCAGCAGTAATGGGATCCACCTAAATTGAGTCAAATTAGAAAAAGAAACAACCCAACACCCTGTAAACATTTGTGATCTTTATAAGAACAGGCAGAAGAGGCATTTTAAATAATCTTTGCTTTCTACAATCCCTTTAGTTTCCTGCTAGGCATGTCTATAATTTTTCTTTTGTTCCCCCTTTTGTTAAAACCCTAGTCCTCAAGGTCTTACCAGTTTAATATTATGAAATGGAAAGTACGCTGACCTTGACATTATATGGCCTGAGACTGAATCTTGGTTCTGCCATTTGCTACTTTTGTGACCTTGGAAAAATCTGGGTCTCATTTACCTCATCCATAAAATGAGGGGGCTGGATTTGATGACCTCAGCTCTAGACCTATGATATTTCCATGTTTTCATCATCTTTACCACTAGCCCCTCTAGACTGTCTGAAGAAAGTAAACACAAAACAAAATTGTTAATCTCTTCAAAGTATGCCGAACAAAACTCCTGGGTCCCTAAATCAGGAAATGTTGACTATTATTCCTGGTATGGACAACATGATTTTTTATCTCCTGTCCTTATCTGAGTGTCTGTTTTAGGGATGACAATGAAGGAGGACTTCAAAATATTTTGTAGTAATGGAATGGGAACTTAGAGGTTATCTATAGCAGTGTCAAAGTCTGATAGAAACAGGAGACATTAAACCATACATAGGGATCCTGGCAGACTTCATGGTGATTTAGAAAACCACATATTAACACTATCTATGTTCTATTTTGTTTTTATTTATTTTGTTAAATAATTTCCAATTACATTTTTAATCTGGTTTAGGCTGCACTCAGGAGTGTTGTGCCTCACAATGCCACAGGTGGCTGGATGTTTGACACACCTGGTCAATAGCATATTCTACTCTTTTTCCAGATCAGGTGACTTGAGGACCTGAGGACTTGAGGTTAAGTAAACTTCCCAAGGTCACACAGGTAATAAGCGGTAGAGCTGAGAACTGAGCCCATATCTTCTCACTCTAGATTCAACATTCTTTGGGGAAGTTGTGAGAATGAGTAGATATTTGGAGCTTTTTGGATAAATATCATTATTTTACTCATATATCCTTCTATCACATTTGTGTTTCTTTTCCTATTCAATTCTTTATTGCTTTAAATTCATCTATTTCGTTTTAGTCACTGCTCGATTGATAAGAACACTAATCCACCAACAACGGAATTGATGGTTTTGCACACCTCACTTCCATATTTGTCCAAATGGCCATTGACTCATCCCCAGAGTTTTTGGCCTCTGAATCAGCTGCTTATCTCTACTTTTTTTTTTTGGAGGGCAATTGGGGTTAAGTAACTTGCCCAAGGTCACACAGCTAGGTTTTTTGTTTGTGTGTGTTAAGTGTCTGAGGCCGGATCCGAACACAGGTCCTTCTGACTCCAGGGCCGGCGCTCTACTCACTGCACCACCTAGCCACCCCTTATCTCTACTTTTTAAGTTGAGATCATCTATTTTTTCTTTTGTCTTCTTTACCGTGCTGTTTGCTTCATTTTGCTGGGCTACCAGCCCTCTAGGCCCCTTTAAGAATCTGTTCTTTCAACTCTAACCTCCTACACAATGACCTGATTCTAATCTCCCCAGTCATGCCAGTAATATGCTGCTCTCTATGCTTTTTATTTAGTGAAGGTTTTCTGGATTTCAGAGACCCAGGAAGCAATGAGAATTAGAACCATACATCTGAATTAGAATGGATTTTAAAATTACTTTTCTTGGATAGGATTTCCTTAGAAGGCACTAGGTACTCAGACCCAATGGTTAAGTGTAGGTGGCTGCACTGAATGGAAGGGTTGTTAGAATGAGTCATTGACATACATGACATTGGAGCTAGCTGTCCAGCACTACTTCAAACACCTTAAGGTAGACTCTTTAACCTCATTTATTGATGCTGTCATTGCCACGGTCATCTCTCCCCATATCCCTAGCCAGAGGACAAGAAGAACACTGAAAATCTGTTAGAGAAGAGTTTAGCATGAATATTTTTGAGGAAGGGAAGGAGTTTGTAGGTGAGCAGCTAAGACTGAGGCAGCATGAAGGAAGGAGGGAGGGAGACAAAGAAGGGAAAAAAGAAAATATAGGTGTGGGAAGGAAAGGTAAAAGAGTCAGAGGAAAACGCCTGAAAGAGATGAATGAAAATGTGGGCATGGGATAAAGTTTGACAGGGAATGAGCCAGAGAGAGAGGTTCATCTCCAGGACTGGTGCGGATAAAAGGTCCATCTTTAGAAATGAGGGGTTGAACTCAGTCTTTGAAGTTCCTTTCCATTCTGAGTCTGTGATTCTATATAAGACGCTAGTGGGAAAGAAGGAAATAAAAGTGCCTGAGGGTGGGTTACTAGTGTGAGTCACCATGGGGAGAGGCCCTGGGAAAATGGTGGAACAAGTGAGAGTTGGACATCAGGCTAAATCTGCTGCTAATTAGGCTTTGGCCCTAGCTTGGAAGGTTGATGAATCTTAAGCTGAATCCATGAAATTCCAAGTCTGTTATTCATTAGGAAAAAATTAAAAATAAAATAAATCCTAGGCTTCTTCATTTAACATTTGCAAATAATTCCAAGAATAGCATAGTATAGTGGTGAGAGGTTTTGGAGTCAAAAGACCTGGATTAGAGCCCTAGTTCTGAAATGTACTAACCGTGTGACCCTAAGAAAGATGCCTAATCTTTCTGCCCTTGTTTTCTCATCTGTAAAATGGAGATGGTTATACTTCTATGTTCTCAGAACTACTGTGAACAGAATGGCTTATAAACCTTCAAAGTAATGTGAATATGTGAGATATTATTGTCCTCAAACTGGCTTCAAAGGGGAGGAGAAGTTTGACTAAAAGGTAGAAGGTAAAAAAAAGACTGGGCTGTAAGAAAACATCAAGATATCTTGGTGTGTTTGTGTGGGGAGGGATGGGATTGTATCTGGCTCTCACCAGGATCCATTAGAGGATCCTCCTTAGCTATTGGCTATATAGCTGTACAGCTGGGATGGATTATGTACTTTTTACTATCATTTGTGGTTTCATGCCTTTTGACTTTCCATTAGATGAAAAAGACCATCTAAGGCGAGCACCCAATATTTCTTTTTTCTGTTTTATCTACACCCACTTCCTCTCAAAAGTAAGACTTAGCCAAGGTATAACAGGGATAGGACAATCAGTGCTGAAAATCTAAAGGAGGCACTGATGGTGATTTTACTTCTTCAATGGCAGAGAAATCATTGAGCTTTGTACCTAGTTAGCAAGGACAATTTGTCTAAACAGAAAACTGCTCTGTGACTGCACCCTAAATGGACATCTCTCTTGTCCCAGTTCTGACCTACCTCTCATCCCTAGCAGTATCCATGCAGTATCTGGGGTTCTCTACCCCACCTCCTAAATCCAATTAAGGGTGATTTTTTTGGTGCCATTTGCCTTGGGTACAAAATTGATGATAGCTCTGTTATTAATCATGCTAATCCTTGACATTTACACCATGTCCTAAAGTTTGCCAAGTATTTTGCTCTATCCCTGGTTGATACACAGTGATGCTGGCTGATTTTGAAGCTAATAAAGTTGAACACAACATTTTTCATTTTTTATTGTTAACAGAGGCTGCATGCTCTTTGAATGTAGCATTTATGGTTATCCCATGAAGGTCACAGTGACCACTTCAAATTAGGAAGGGAGAAGGAGGACAGGAAAAAAAGTGAACTAGGCGAAGTCTACATGTGTCCCACAGCAGTCATTCCTCCGGCTCATGACTTGAGTGCCTTAAAATAATAGGAGATAATTTGCTCCACTGTTGATTTTAGTTTTAGAGAATGGAATGGAGATTTGAAGCCTCAGATCCATTCAAGTATTGGTGGAAATGGATTGTAAACTACTAAAGGGCAGAGAGTATATCTTATTCATTTTTGTATTCTTCTCCTCTCTTCTCTCATCATCAAGCATTTAGCTCGGTGTCTTTTTGGCCATTGTTGTTTGGTTGTTTCAGTCGTGTCCAACTTGTAATGACACCATTTGGTGTTTTCTTGGTAAAGATACTAGACCGGTTTGCTATTTCTTTCACCAGCTCATTTTACACAGGAGAAAACTGAGGCAAGTAAAGTGACTTGCCCAGAGTCATACAACTAGTAAGTATCTAAGGCTGGATTTGAACTCAGGTCTACCTGATGACAGGCCTGGAACTTTATCCACTGGGCCACCTAGCTGCCCTACAGTAGGTGCTTAATAGCAATTAAATGAAGAAAGGAGGGAGAGAAGTTGTGCAATATGCTCCCTGTAACTTGATCAGGGTTGGAGTTATGCACAGTGACCGTACAGTCAGGAAAAACAATAGCTAGCGAAGTGGCCATGACCTTGCCTAGCCATAGCTGTTAACTGGTAGAGTAGCCCTGGTAGTTGCCACAGGACCTGACATCTTAGCTGAGTAAAGATTCTATTTTGCCTTATGTTGTCCATTCCAGGTCTACTTCTTGGGTTTTTACTTCTGTTCTTCTGTTCAATCCTATCCTTTAGGCTTCTCAATTATTTAGATTTCTTTTTAATAATTCAAATCTAACCTCAAAATTGAGCATCATAAAGGCAAGGGTTTATGTAACCCATGTGCCAACACCTCAAGCCCTAGACTTAGAGAGGCTAGGCCTAATCTTGGGGGTACCCCCTAAATATTACTCTCTCTTTGGCTCATTAAGCTCCCATTCAGAGTTTACTCTGGGAAAATCACTGGATGTAGTTTGTGTTTATATTTTCATGTATGAGGATAAAAAGGACCCCCAGCTTGAGCACTCAGGGTAACTTGAGTGTAAATATCATAGATAGGACAGCTTTATTTACTCCACAAAACATTTAAGGACTCATAAGAGTTCACAAACAAATGCAGAAAACAAGAAAGCAAAAGGCGCTCATGATACGTTATAAACAAGTAGCATACCCTCTTCCCTATCCATTGGGTCCCACTTTTCCACCAAGATCTTAAAGTCTTCCTGACTCAGCATGTTGTTATTTAGACTTTCTTTAGAAGGGAATTGAACTTGGTGCTGCTAGACTAACAACACCCCATATTCTGGTGAATTCCTACTAGATTGCAGAGATCCCTATAAATGATCAGCTTTATGGTACTATTCTGAGGTCTTAGATTGTCCCAGAAGAGAAGAACACTTGGGACTGCTAGACAGAGGATACTTCCAATGGACCCCTGTCATCTGAATAATTCACAGTAATACAGAGTGCCTAGACCAGTTCTCTTTGCCACTACTTCTCCCAGCACTGGGTCATGTGTACAATTCTATTTTCTCTCCAAGAATTTTTCTCAGGAAATTCCCCTTCTCTCTTTTGAAGGTTGCATCCCTAAACTCACAAAGCTGGAGTTATCTGTGAGGCGATTGTTCAAGTTAGTTGAGGAAATCCCCTATCTTTTAATTCATATACTAGGATTTGTAAATGATATTATCCAGGAACTTCCTTCCTCGGCCACATGCGTAAGTAAGCATTTGCCCATATCACAAGGCATCCATTAATAGCTTTTGGGGTGTGTGTGTGTGTGTGTGTGTGTGTGTGTGTGTGTGCTGCTGGTGCTCTTCATTATTAAGGATTCTGGGCATGGGAGCCCTTCCCATTTGTTACGATTTCAAGACATTTCCAGAATGGTGGAAAGCAAAAAAAATTAAGTAGAATAGGTCTGTTAATTTCCTTTTATAGTCCAGCAAAGACTATTGTCCTTGTAGAATCCTACAATACACCATTCTCCTTAGTCTGGGCCACCCAATTCATTGTAAGGACAGCATTAGTCACAGAATCTTCATTTGGGAATATCTTTTGTCCTCTTAACATGATGCCTATGGGCATATCCACATTCTCCATAGTGAAACTCTTTCAAAGGTGCCAGTCAAGGAGTGGCTAGGTGGCACAGTGAATAGAGCACCAGCCCTGGAGTCAGGAGGACCTGAGTTCAAATCTGGCCTCAGAAACTTAACACACATACAAAAACTAGCCGTGTGATCTTGAGCAAGTCACTTAATCCCAATTGCCCTCCAAAAAAAAAGCAAAAAAAAAAAACCAACCAAAACCCCAAAGTGCCAGTCACCTCACTATATGATCATTGACTAATCAAGTAACTCCCCTTTTCACCTCCTACCTGTTGGGAAGACCTGGAAAGGAGCAAGACAAATGATATGGCATTTGGAATCCTATGTAATTTCAAAATTATTTTACAATTTTTATAATGATTGAGTTTCCTATTTCTTTACCAAAATAATTTTAACTCCCTTTCTGCCCCTTCCCCCCCATACAGCAAAAATTTATTAGTTACCTATTATATATTGCCCTGTTCTAGGCACTTAGGAATAATCTGCTCTCAAGCAGATCAGAAGCTAGATATACAGAAGGTTTATTTACAGCATGCACAAATAAATAGATGAAAATATAAATTCATAAGAAATATGCAAATGTTTACTGATCAAGTGAATCTTATTCACTCTTCTATTTCTCTCCCTCCTTTGGTCTCTGTTAATAATCCCATGAGTCTTCCTATCTTTCAGGAAATCAACTTGGATATTAAATTTCATTTCTTTTACATTGGAACCAGAATTAAATCATGCTGGCACAGTATATTTAAAATGCTTGCTTTTCTATTTCAACAATTCAAGCCTCTGAGGACCTTGGCAAAATTTGGACATAGATAAAATTTATCTTTGGCAGACCCTTCTACTCTTTCAAATCATAGGCCTTTTTCTCCACTACCCTATAAGGTCTGCTCTCCCCTGAAGTGTTCCCACCTTTCTTTCCTAAATCAGACTCCTATTTTTACTTCTGATATTAGTGAGGTATTAGGAAGAAAGAAAGTTGCTAAAATGAATTCATATTCAGGCATAAATGACTGATAGCCTCCTTAACTTTACTGGAATATTTGAATTTCAAAAAAGGAATAAAAACCCCAAATGTATTCCTAATTTATGGAATTTCAAGCAATATGCAGATATATTTTTGGTTGAAGGGCTTTACTGAAGATATCTCCCAATACCACCATGTAGGTAATTACTTGGCCTGTGAGTAAGGTTAGTCTTGCCTCCCTTTCCTAAATGACTGTTGATCCCTAAGACTACTTCGGGGTTAACATCTCTGTATAACTTTTTAAGATGATTATTGATGGGTAAGATGCTGACATATACTGGTTCCTCCTTTTGTTAGTTGTCATTTACTGAAAAGTCCAAGCCATTCCTTATTTTCTTGTTGATATGTTCACCATTTGAATAAGGATGATGCTGCAGGCTCAATTCCCATGGATCTGTTTGGCCACATACTGCATCCCTTGACTCCCATCACACATTTCCTCAAGTAGGTTCTGTGAATCAAATGAGTCACCAAGTGGGAGAGTCAGCTTAGCCATCACAACTATTGCAAAAAGGACTCTGTGAATTCCCCACCTATTGGGTAAATAGCATCATCTTTGTATGTGAATGTCAGAGAACATTGTTATTTAACATGTATGCTAAATTCACTAATATAATAAATTACTTAATTTTATTATATTTCAGTGTATGTTTAATTAAAGCAGGTCATTAGAACTCCAAAATTCTCAGTATTTTGGCATTTTTTAAACAAATTTGCTCTGAATAACTCCCCCCACCATTTACCCACATATTATATTAAAGGAAGTGAATAGACAGAGATCTGTATTTGTGCACATATGTACTCTACTATGAATAAGGAAATACACGTCTCAAAGCCTGGAACTAATCTGTGTAATTCTTTTATGTGTGTTCTTTGTAATTTGTGGTGTACAAGTTTTACAGTGAACACTGGAATGGCACATTTAACCCTTGTAAATTCCCATGGTATCTGAATGGATTAAGAAATCATCTCCTGGTGAATTGTAATCTTTGGAGATTTTATTCTATGCTGGGTTTTACAGTCTTCTTCCTTTTCTCCTCTCTTAATTTTTCTGTAGGGTAAAATATAGCTTTGTACATGCATTTTTATATTTGATTTTTTTAATATTATTTCAAATTTGGGGTTTTAGCATAAATATTAAATTCAAATCAGAAATAGCACATAACAAATACATTCCAGCTGATCTAAGTCCTGTTTTCCTACCTTATCTTTTCTTGCCCTTCCTGCTTGTCCCCTTCTGTTTCATCTTTCTAATAAAGTCATGGATATTTATAAATTACTAGGAAATACAGAACCCATATCCCCAAACAGTTGTTTCTCTGATCCTCGAACCTCCCTCCTCCTTGAAATATTAACAAAACTCAACCTGCTTGGAGAATTTGCATGCCATTTAGATGAAAAATTCTTGGAACATGTGCAATATCAACTTAATCCAAATTCCAAAAAAGAAAATGAGAAATCCCTTTGAAAATACGTAACATTTGAAAAAGATCTTATCCTTCTTACCCTCCCCACTCCACCTATCTCCTTAAAAAACATGAATGACAAGTGGAGCCTACAAAGGTAGTGCAGTGTGTGGTGGAACAAAGAACAGATCTAAAGTCAGAGGATCTGAGTTTGAATCCCATCTCTGTGTCTTAGTACTTATTCCACCATGGATGAGCCATTTAACCTCTCTGGGTCATAATTTCCTCATCTGTAAATGAAGGGGCAAGCTAGATGATCTCTCTGAGTTTCCTTCCAACTCAAATTTCTAGGATTGCTCTGGATTTTTTGACCTTTCATTAAATACATTATAAGATGTATTTAAAAATCTGCATTGGATTGCTCCTCCCCAACCCTGTTATGAATGTCTCTCTCTGAATTAATCTCTAAGTAATAGGTCTCTGAATAATGTGTGAATTTTCATAATATATGGGCTGCAAAACCAAGGCACAAAAACAATATGAGCTAAAAAGGAAAATCAGTTTCAACTATGAATTTTTCTCATGATTTTATGTGTTACTAGGGACAGTAATTCACATGGGATTTGGGGCATTAATTATGTATGAACATAAAAACCAAATTAGCTGTGCATGAATATATGCACTAAGTAAAAATCATGACCTATATATTTATTTTAGCCATAGCTATGCTTATAAATTCTCTAGTTTGCTGGGTTTTCAACCTGTTAGTTGCACTGGTCAATTAAATCACTTATAAGGGTCATGTTATATGCTAGCATATTCCTATGCACATTTTCATCTGTTAGCCTGTATGAAAAATGAATGTCAATTTTGAGCCATGGGTATTTTAAAATCTTGGCTCTAGATTGCCTTTTTTGTGGGGAAAAGCAATACAGGTATAGCGGAAAGCATACTGATCTTGGAGTCAGGTGTTCTGGGTTTCAAATCATGGCTCTGACATGCCACCTGTGTGACCATGGACATCTCATGTCACCTCTTTGAGCCTCAGTTTCCTCATCTATCAAATGGGGATTATAATACTTTCCCTTACTACCTGGTAGAAGAGTTGGAAATGAAGGACTTTGCAAACCTTAAGGCACCTTTGAAATGTATTGTTAGAGAGGACCTTCACCAACTTTTAAGTCTTGCTTTTCTAAACCAGGATGTTAAAGATGTGCTCAGGATTTGTAGGTAAGTAATCTATTTGATTCCTCACTTTCAAAATTCTCAGTGATTTTTGGGCTAATTCCCAGTTGCATCCAGGTAACAAGCTATAGTGGAAAGAGGGCTGGGTTTGGAGGTAGGAGATTTGGGCTTGAATTCCAGTTTTAGAACTTAAAATGTTATGTAAATTTGGGCAACTCATTAACCTCTCTGGTCCTCAGCTTCTTCATCTGTAAAATGCAGATAAGAATAATTGTATTACCAACCTTATATAGCTGTTGTTAGGATGCAATTTGTAAACCATGAAACACTATAGACTCATGAGTTATTATTACCCAAGTAATGTCCAAGTATCCTAAGTCCCTATAAGGGACTATATAAGGAGTAAATTTAGGTCATAGGTAGGCAAAATACTTTGGTGTCTGTGTATTCAACTCAACTATTCTTATAAGAGTCATAGTTTATCTACGTGTACAGAGAAAAAATTTTATCCTGTGTGACACACACATATAAGTAAAATATGCAAATTATTTGTGATGTCATCAGTTTTGGGAAATTCCATTGTGGGAACTACTTCCACTAAGAGAGATCTCAACCTAGAAAACAAGTCCTAAAGAATTTTCTGAGACATGTAAAGGTTAAGTGACTTGCCCAGGGCCATGTAGTCAGAAGTGTGGTTTGAATTCAAATCATGCTGATTCTAAACCCAGTACTCTACTGTATGCCCGGGCCATGCATTTTCATGTATGTGACCTTTAAAGCTCCAAGGATTCTTGGCCTAACTTCCATTGCCACAGTCCAGTTAGGGTCCTGAGCAAGTTACATTTCCCCCCCGGCCCCTTGGATTCTAGGAGTATTCCGGGGGGTGAGTAGTGTGTTTCTCTAATGTCATCAGCCTGAACCTCCATTTTACTGTATTCTCCCCCATATCAATAACCAGTGAATAGGGCCCCAGTTTCTAATACCCATTCAACACCAATGAATTTTTACAAAATGATGTTTATGGAGAAGATATATCAAGAACAAAAAACCAAACATTTCCTCCCAACACCTAGGGTAACACCCCCATACCACTTCAGACAGTGGATTCAAACTTGATAGAAGTTACTATAAAACGTTTGCCCAAATAGGCATAACCAACAGAAACATTTTTCTTTCATATGACTTAGCATCTTGGCCTTCTCTATTCCTTGCTGTTCTGGGTACTAGAAGATCCTTGGTAGACTCTGGATCACAAAGTCTGTCTTGAACTATGGTTTCCAGACTTGGACAGTTTCTCTCTCTCTCTCTCTCTCTCTCTCTCTCTCTCTCTCTCTCTCTCTCTCTCTTTCTCTCTCTCTCTCTCTTTCTCTCTTCTCCTTTTTAAGCTTTCAAGTTTATGGACAAGTCAGATACTCTGTCACCTAAAAGCAGGAGAGAATAGAGATATAGCAGAGATAACATTTATATATTTACACACATATGTAAATATATGTGGATATAGTGAATCTATAACAGAGATAGAGTCAGAAGCAACAGAAGGGCCATATGTTTCCAGGCCATATGGTGAGGAGACAGGCCGCTGGCATCAGGTCATTGCTGCTACTACAACTAGATCTCTCAACAAGATCAGGGCCATGTGCTCTTGGTTTCATGGTGACTTCAGGTAAAATAAATCTTGAGATCTCTCTTGTATCTAGAGGAGGTCCATAGCACCTCATCCACCCTCCTTTGCTCACTACTAGAGAAGGAAAAGGACGAGTTGTGTCATGAGGGAACCTTTTGTATCCACTTCCAAATCTAGCTAAGCAACCAATCAAAAGCCAATTTCTTCACTATGAAGTTAGCAGACAGGAAATGGGATACCTGCCCATGTTCCAAAGTCCACATAAGGGTAGTTTCAAGTTGAGGGGGTAGCTAGGTCACACATTAAATAGAGACCTGGGCCTGGAGTCAGGAAGACCTGAGATCAAATCCAGCCTCAGACACTTACTAGCTGTGTGACTGTGGGCAAGGCACTTCATCTTGTTTGCCTCAGTTTCCTCATCTGTAAAATGAGCTGGAGAAGGAAATGGCAAATCACTCCAGTATCTTTGCCAAGAAAACCCCACATGGTGTCATGAAGAGCTGAATGTGACTGAAAGACCACAAACTGAGTATACTGCTCATGTTCAAAAAGGCAGGTCTTGTTGACCAGTCCCTATAGATATGGAAACCACTTCCCAATCTATGTGTTAAGCCCACTTTTCATGACCATGGGAAAAGAAACAGATTTTTCAGAAGAAGGAAAACATAATATTGGTACATTTTATTTTCTGATATTGAGCTATATTATCCATAACACTCTTTCAGGGGAGGGGCTTGGGCCAAAAAAGATATTTACTTGTGATTCTTTTATTGCAGTAGAAAAAGCAGAGAGTGAAAATGCAGCTGGTACTAGATTCAGATTCTAGATCTGTTCCTTACTATGTGTGTAATGTTGGGAATGTCCAATAGCCTCTCCAAATCTAGTAGGAGTTTAATGAATACTGGTTGACTGACTCATTATTTCTAAAAAGATAGGCAACAATTGGTTACCAGTGTAAAAGTTATTTCAGAATCATCTGTCTTCATGCAAGCAATTTAGAGGAGAGGTCAAATTAGAAGGATGGAAATGAGAAGATAATGATGCTGTTGCTACGGGAGATTATAGCAGCTCCAACCTGACCAGATTAAGTAAACTGTCAACTCCAAAAAATGAAAAATAGACAAAAGTAAAAATACTGATCCCAAATATTACCAATTCTTGGAGATGTATAACTATTGTAAAACAGTCACTTAAAATGAGGAGATAGGTAAAGCTCAGAAACCATTTTAGTCAATAAACATTTAACCTTGCCAAATGGAGAGGACGTTCATGTACCTGTAACAGCAGGTTGGCTGCTAGCACAGGTTCTTAGACCTGCTTTACTAGGAAAGATAGCTGTTTAAGGGGTCAACAATCTTTTTTTAAAATTACATTCCTTAGCTCAGGGGAAAAAATCAGCACCCTGAACTTCAGAGAAATTCCAAACAAAGAAAATTGAGAAAATACAAGCAGAGAAATAAAGACCAACAGACAGGGCTTTTAACTGTCTGAGAAATTAGCATAGATCAGCAGACATTCAACTGGCTGACCAAGGCAATATATAGTTAGTTACCAGAGAGAGAAACACTAGCACCTGCATTTTTCAAAGCCAGGGTTGCTCCTTAATGGCTATACAGAGTCTCATTTGGTCAAATCACAAGAACATCCTTCCAATGAGTGAGCCCCAAAGCAAAATGCTAACCTCATAGTATGTATATGTACCCTTTTTAGAGCCAGAGAGCATTACAACCTTCTTGACTCAGTGCCTAATTAAAAATTAAGAAAAGGTGTGAAAGCCTTCCTATGAGCAAGCCTCCCCTAAGCAAGTTTCCCTTAATGGGCTCCAAGTGAGGCCTATTAATAGGTGGGGAAGATCTTAAATCCCATTAACATTATAGTACCGTGGCAATTTAGTGTACAAGGACATTTGTATGTATACAAATGTATATGTATAATACTATGTATAATGTATAATACTATGTAGGAGGATGATATAAGATTGAGAGTGGTAACATCTCAAATAATAGCACAGAGCATTTGAGGATAAAATGAGTGAGGTCCAACTAAGTCAGTTCACCCTGAAAACATTAGTAGAGGAAACTGAAAGGCGTAAAAGAAATAGATGTAAAATGAAAGGGATTCCTAAGCATTTCTGTAGTAATCTGTTCTTAACAGTAATGGTAGTGGAGCTGCTACATGGTGATTCTAGTGATTAATGTGCTATTGTGAGAAGGCTATTGTGAGAATGGCACTTAAGAAGATGGTCAGGAAGAGTGAATTGACCTGAACAAATATGTAGAGAAGAAAATCCATGCCAGAACCTCCCAGTAGTCAACTATTTAAACAGATCTGTGATCTCATCAAATCAGTTGCTCCCTCTGATGAAACAGCAACTCTTCAATGCCTGCCCATCCTGTGTGACTCTTGTTTGTGTCCTTCCTCCCCAAACTTCACCAAAGGGGATCCACCCAACATGCTGGATTTTCTTTGATTTCTGCAGACATCCCTCTGTCTGCTTGTTATCCCTTGATCTTGCCAAATTATCAGTACTATCTTTTCTTTCTGTGATGTTCTCTGTCTCTCTTCCTCTGTCTGTCTCTGTCTCATTTCTCATTGTCTTTTGTAGCTTACTTTTATTTCTCTTTATTATAAGGAAGTGTTTTTTGAGATTGGGGGAGGGAGGGTATTTGGAAATGAAAGTGATATACATGTAAAAATTGGTACAGTAATTTTGTTTTTTGAAGAAAGATATGGACAAGAATTATATAGGATGAAAAGGCATAGAAGGCTGGGATTTTTGCTGGTGGGTGGAATACCCATGCCAGTTAGACTGAGGATTCATCAAGGTATTAAAATAAGAATCTGTGGCTAAAACAAAAATACGGGTCATGGTTTTTTACTTAATGCATGTATTCATACATAAATTCTGTTTTTATTTTCATACATAATTCATACACAGGGATATTATATACTCCTAAATTTAATACTTCAAATGATCTGTGAATTTGTTGGTGTGGATATTCTTTCAACTCATGCAGATCTCAATGCTTTTGTGCCTTGTTAGATGGGGTTCATGAACTAACATAGTCAGAAAAAGTCATATCTGGCAGTCAACCTGGATCTAGAAGTAGGATTTGAACCCAGGATCTCTTATTCCAGAGATAGTACTTTTTCCATTGTACAATGAGCTTACTGTAATTGATGATGATAATGAGGATCACATTTTTATTGATCCCAGTTCTTTAATCTACAAATTAAAGGCTGGGATGTTATATATATTTCAAAGGCAATCATTGCAGATTTGTGTAGGAACAAGAGAATCCAGCCGTATTCTTGCTTCCCTGCAAAAGAAGTGACCAATATGGCTTCAGTGTAAGCTCTGCCGCATTTTGTAGATGGGTAATAAATCAGGACAGTTATTATTGAAGAGATCATTATTACTACACGTGTCATATTAATCATTTGTTTTGTCTGTCTTTGCAGGAGAGCCATGGATTATTATAGAAAGTATGCAGCTGTCATTTTGGCCACCCTGTCTGTATTTCTGCACATTCTCCACTCTTTCCCAGATGGGGAGTTTATCATGCAGGGTGGGTGAGCTAACTTCAGTATTCAGCAATGGGGACAACACACTGTTAGACATACATCAATAACCACATTAATTACATTTCCACCACCTTGCTTAATGTGGTCATCAATCTTTGCTCCCAGATAAATATCTAGGCACTTTGGGGTTGTGAACATAAAATGAAAATAGGTTCAGAAAATGTAAAGCGCTAGTGATATTTTACATCTCCATTTATATGCCAGCAAGGACATTTTCATCTCGAATGGAGAAATCTGTTATTATTCTTCATTTATTTCACAGTCTTACAAATAGAAAATTCTCCATGTTCAGTCGTCTTATTATCTTTTTTTCATCTCCCAAAAGACTTAGGGAAATTGTAAAATTCTATTTGGAGAGGAATTTGCACATCAGTTATAGAGTGAGAAAAACTATTTTTGTTTCTATCCAACATTTTTATGCAATAAATTTGCTTTGTTGTATTTTTTGAACAATCACATCTTACAGCTGGTTTACTTCCATCTGCTGTGAAATTGTAAACCATGATTGGACTCTATTTTTCTTCCAGATAAGTGGTAACAGTCTTATATCAGGTCTTCAATAGAGTTACTTTGTTTTTTGTTTGGACCTGATGTTTCATCCATGGGTGAATATCCCAGTGTATGCAGATTCCCTGCAACCATACAGACGGTTTCAGTGAGTTTCCTTGTGACATTGGGGCTTAATTACTTGTGCTTGGTCACATAGCTACACTATGTGAGAGGACCTGAGCCTAGGTTTTCCTGAGTCCAAACTCAATCTTCTACACCGTATCCTAAACTGCCTTTAATGCTGGACCTAATATTAAGCTCTTTCTCCATTCACCAAGATTTCTTAACAAAATATTCATCTTTCATTTGATGCCTCCCATTTTTTAGGAGAATAGAATAGCACACTCCAAAGGAAAGAAAATTTTACTTCTGGGTAAAGTTCTGTTTTTCATGCCAGCACAATATTTTCAGTCCTCATATTTTGCTTTCCCTATAGTCATCCTGTTATCATCAGATTGGGGAATCCATGCTTGTAGAGAAAGGAGCTGTCACAATTGAGACTTTAGCATGCACATCTGTTGGAATTTTTCTCATGTGTGTCATTCTAATCAATGTTAATAGGATGTTATGTATAAGAGTGGAGATGAGGCTATATCCTAAGATGGACTGATTATCATTCTTTCAAAGGGAAAAAAGAAACTATTAAAATCAGATGCATCAGAAAAAAATTGGTAGCTTTTTTCTTCATTATATTCCGTAATGTTCCTATGTCATTGTGACAGGTTGTCCAGAATGCAAGCTTAAGGAAAACAAATACTTTTCCAAGCTAGGAGCTCCCATTTACCAGTGTATGGGATGCTGTTTCTCGAGAGCATATCCTACTCCAGCAAGATCCAAGAAGACCATGCTGGTTCCAAAGAACATTACATCAGAGGCCACATGCTGTGTGGCCAAAGCATTTACAAAGGTGAGCCCTTTTAGTCTGAGGGTTCTATGGCATTTAAATGGAAACCAAACCCCAAATCACTGTCCATACAGTCAATTTCTACATTTTTAGCTTGGTGGATGTTAGTGGCAGAAGGGTGTGTGTGTGTGTGTGTGTGTGTGTGTGTGTGTGTGTGTGTGTGTGTGTGTCTAAATGATACATCCATCCTTGGCCATTTATCCTGGGTGGGCCCCTAATAGACATATGATCCCCATTGACTAGGAGAGTACGAGGGATTATAGAACAGACAGGATTGCATTTAGAGTAGGGATGAGAAGACTAAGGACTAGTCTCACTCAGGACTGCCTAAGGGGGCAGTGGAAATCAGCTATGTAAGTACTGGATTGTGCAGCACCAGGTTCCTGGGAAATGTTCAACATCAGGAAGACATTACTGAGGACAGAAAGTGTGTCTAGTGAAGCTCCATAAAAAATGTTTTGTCTCCCATCACCCACTTATAACCCACCTCTGTTTTTTAGTTTGCTATTATACAGACATCTTCCTGTGGGGTTTTGCACCTCAGGCATTACTCATAAGATGATGGGGGAACCTTTTGTTAGGGGGGAAGGAAGGGAATGAGCATTTATTTATATAGTGCCTACTATGTGTCAAGCACTGTGTTAAGTACTGCTACAAATATTATCTCATTTGATCTGTTGTAAGATTATCTCATCTGATTTGTTGTGAGGTAGGTGCTCATTTTATCTTTATTTTATATTTGTAGAAAGTGAGTCAAAGAGATATTAAAAGACAGTGTCCCTTGGGGCGGCTAGGTGGCGCAGTGAATAGAGCGCCGGCCCTGGAGTCAGAAGGAACTGAGTTCGGAGCCAGCCTCAGACACTTAATCCACACAAACAAAAACCTAGCCGTGTAACCTTGGGCAAGTTACTTAACCCCAATTGCTTTAAAAAAAAAAAAAAAGACAGTGTCCCAGAACTAGTAAGTTTCTGAGGCCAGATTTGAACTCATGTCCTTCTGACTCCAGGCCCAGTGCTCTATTGACTGTGCCACTAACTGCCTCTTAGATGTATAGAACCACCTTATTCATAGGGTCTAGATTGCAAAAAGGCAGAAATTTAAGCACCTGCCTTAAGATGGGGATGGCCATTAAAAGAAAATCTAGGCTATCTACTACAAGTGTTCCAACAATCTATAATCCACAAGTGTTTACTTGTGTAATAGATTTCCTTTACCCAGTTATACCTCTTTATCTACAGGTGGTTCAGGGACATGCCTGGAAGAACTGGTCCTATCTGGTTTATTGAAATCACTGTACTTACTTCCATATCCGCACCTTAAGGAAACTATAGTCACTCTCTCTCTCTCTCTCTCTCTCTCATTCTCTTTCTCTCTCCCATATATATGTATATGCATATAGACACATATACACACACACACACACACACACATATATATATATATATATATATATATATATATATATATATACACACATACATGTATATGCACATCCATAAGTAGATTCAGAGAAAGACAGACAGAGAGGCAAGCAGTGGAGTAACAACTTTATGCTTATACAGTTCCTTAATGCATGCTCAAAACCCCAACCCACATAGAGGAAAAATGTCAGGAGAAAGATAGGAAGACATTTTGTGTGTATGATTAGCAAACATCTGTTTAGTTCCTAGCTTCCTTCCCTCTAGAGTTTTAAAACAATACCCAACTCACTCTTTAGTAGAATGAACTTGACTCAGCAGCATTTATCACCTTGTTTTTTTCCTCTTCTTTTAAGGCTACAGTGATGGGCAATGCGAAAGTGGAGAACCACACAGAATGCCACTGCAGTACCTGTTATTATCACAAATCTTAGCTATTTTGCCAAGAGCTTTGTGGGTGATTCTTGGTCTCACTCAAGGAAAAATCAAGTTGTTCAGCTTTTATAGTCTTGCTATTTGGAAAGCCTGGTTTTCTTTCTGGATCAACTTAATGTACTACAATAAAATGTGCCAGTTGTATTGCCTCTGTCCTTTTCCTAACAGATGAACAACATTTTAGCTCTTTTCATTTGAAGTGAAAAACTGAATTTGACATCATAACCAAAAGGTGGTTCCACTTACACAATAAAGTATGTATTAAATCATTGTGAAATAATCGATTCAATTATTTTTCTCAAAGATTTAAAAGCAATGGCATTGCACATGGTTGACTGACAGGAATCAGCCAACCAAAACAAACAAACAAAAAAACCCACACAACAACTATATACGATTATATTTCTTTCAAGGCAGCATGGTCCCTCATAGACAACTTCAGCACCAAATAGATCTCGGTTCAAATCCTCTAGGCAATTCTCTAGGATAATCCGTTGCAATACAACCTGCATTGGTTGGTCCAGTTCCTTATTTGGGAATTCCCTAAATTAGTAAAATAAATCACAAGTTCACAACCCTATCCTGTTTGGTTATTTAATATTATATCTTCACTTGAAGCCTGATAGGGCAGGTATTATGAAAGAGAGAAATAATTTCTTTTTGGGATCTTTTTCAGGAGGTGATCTGTGGATTCTTTCAATCTCTATTTTGCCCTCTGGTTCTAAAACATCGGGGCAATTTTCCTTGAGAATTTCTTGAAGGATGGTTTCTAGATTCTTTCTTTGATCATGGTTTTCAGGTAGTCCAATAATTTTTAGATTGTCTCTCCTGGATCTATTTTCCAGGTCCAGGTCAGTGGTTTTTCCCCATGAGATATTTCTTTTTTTTTTTTTTTAGAATATTTTTTTAAATTAAACAAATGCTTTATTAACTTCTGGTTTACATCATTCATTTCCACCAGATTATGAGTTACATTTTCTCCCATTTTTTCCCTACCCACCACCCCAGAATAGCAGTCCCACTAGATATCCCCTCATCCAATCTGCTCTCTCCCATATCTTCTCCCATACCCCCTTCGACTTTGCCATTAGGGCAAGGTGAATCTCTGAGCCCCACTGCCTGGACATCTTATGTAACATTTAATTTTAAAACTTCGATTTTCAGATCCATTCCCTTTCTCCCTTGTCACCCACTCCCTCTGAGAAGATAAGCAATTCAGCATGTGTTGTACATGTATAGCTATGCAAAACATTACCATAGTAGATATATTGTAAAAGACTGCTTATATTTCCCTCCCAACCATCTCACCTCCCACCTGGTCCATTCCCTACTTTGATCCTGTCCCTCTTTGATAGTGGGTACTTCCAACTTCCACTTCCCCCAGAATGCCCTCCCCTCCATCATCCCCCCTCTCATCCTCCTTTCCCCTACTCAGGAGAGTGAGTGAGGGTAAGATATTCCATTTAGTATGTATGTGATTCTCTCCTTGAGCCAACTTCAATGAGAATATGCTTTTGCCTTTTTGCCTTCCTGTTCTTCCCCTCCTCTGCAACTACTTCCCCTTGCCTCTTCTACATGAGATAGTTTACCCTACCCTGTCTCTCTCCATCTCCTCTTGCCACTTTCCTCTCTCACCTCTTGACTTCACCCCTTAAGAATCATCCCTTCCTTGGGGCGGCTAGGTGTCAGCGAGCAGAGCACAGGCCCCGGAGCCAGAAGGACCCGAGCTCGGATCTGGACCCAGACACCCAACACACAAACAAAAACCCAGCCACGCGAACCTGGGCAAGTCACTCAACCCCAGTTGCCCTCCAAAAAAAATAATAATCATCCCTTCCCATCAAATTCAACCTGTGCCCTCTATCCATGTATACCTGTGAACATATGCCATGTACCCATCTTCAATTATTTTCATAATGAGAAAGGTTTCATCAAACACAGTTATTGTTTTTCCATGTAGGACTGTAAATAGTCCAACTTTGATAAGTTCCTTTTGATTTCTTTTCCTTGATTACCTTCTCAAGCATCTCTTGCTTCTTGTGTCTGAATGTCAAATTTTCTATTCAACTCTGGTTTTTTCATCAAGAATGCTTGAAAGCCCTCTATTCCACTGAATGACCATATTTTCCCCTGAAACAAAATACTCAGTTTTGCTGGGTAGGTGACCCTTGGGTTCATTCCCAGCTCTTTTGCCCTCTGGAATATCATATTCCATGCCCTTCGATCCCTCAGTGTAGAAGCTGCCAGGTCCTGTGCTATTCTGATTGTGTTTCCACAATATTGAAATTGTTTCTTCCTGGCTGCTTGTAGTATTTTCTCCTTGATCTGGGGATTCTGGAACCTGGCTATAATATTCCTGGGAGTTTTCTTTTTGGGATCTTTTTCAGGAGGTGATCTGTGGATTCTTTCAACCTCTATTTTGCCCTCTGGATCTAAAACATCAGGGCAATTTTCCTTGAGAATTTCTTGAAGGGTGATTTCTAGGTTCTTTCTTTGATCATGGCTTTCAGGTAGTCCAATAATTTTTAAATTATCTCTCCTGGATCTATTTTCCAGGTCAGTGGTTTTTCCCATGAGATATTTCACATTGCCTTCTATTCTTTCATTTGTTTGGATCTGTTTAATAGTATCTTAATTTCTCATAAAGTCACTAGCTTCCATTTGCTCCAGTCTAACTCTGAAGGAATGAATCTCCTCAGTGAGCTTTTGAGATTCTTTTTCCATCTGGCAAATTCGACTTTTTAAGGCATTCTTCTCCTCATTGCCTTTCTGAGCCTCTTTTGCCATTTGAGTTAGTCTATTTTTTAAGGTGTTATTTTCCTCAGTCAGGCTGTTGACTGTCATTTCATACTTTTCTTGCATCTTTTTCATTTCTCTTCCCAAATTTTCCCCCACTTCTCTTATCTGCTTCTTAAGGTCCTCTATGGCCTGTAGCCAGCTTGTATTTTCATTTGGGGCTTTTCGTGCAGGAGTTCTGATCTCACAGTCCTCCTCCATGCTTTGAGCCTCTTTGCCCCTAAAATAGGAGTCCAATGTTGAACTTTTCTGTTTATTTTGTTTCATTTGCCTAGGCATATTGCCACTTAATTACTTGATTTTTGGGCTTGTTGCCACAGTAGGACTCTGCCACCCTAAACTTCCCCCCCAGACCACAATCCAGATCCAGGCAGTTTAAAGCAAAAGCGATCAACCCCCAGACTGATTGCTGGATCTTCCTACAGTTCGCAGACCAGGAGCTAGAGCCACTACTGACACTGCAAAATGGCTTCTGTGCAGCTGTTTCTTCAGCAGCTTTTCACCCCCAGGGGAGGCAGCTGTGCGTTCCCCAAATACTGGTCCCAAAGTCCATAGGGCACTAAACTCTCACTTTATCCTAGGCATATCTGTGCTGATAATTCTGGAATCGCTACAATTGCTGGTGTTCTGGGGTCCTTCCAGCTGGTTGAAGGCCCGGCCGCCCTGGGGCTAAAACCGAAGACCTGGGCTCGGCTCTGCAGGCTGTGCTGTAGGTTCCCAGCGTGCTGTGCTGCCTGTTCTCAGAGCGCTGCGCTGGCCGCTCCCTGCAGGGCTGCTGGGCTATCCTCAGCAGGAGGTTAGCTTCTCTGTGCTGTTCTGTGGGTGCTGTGGCTCCAGAAGTTGTTCGGAGCTCCCTTTCACATTGTATGAAATTTGTGTGGGGCAGAGCACATTGGAAATGCTGTTTCTCCTCCGCCATCTTGGCTCGCCCCCCATGAGATATTTCACATTGCCTTCTATTCTTTCATTTGTCTGGATCTGCTTAATAGCATCTTGATTTCTCATAAAGTCATTAGCTTCCATTTGCTCCAGTCTAATTCTGATGGGATGATTCTCCTCAGTGAGCTTTTGAGATTCTTTTTCCATCTGGCAAATTCGGCTTTTTAAGGTATTCTTCTCCTCATTGCCTTTTTGAGCTTCTTTTGCCGTTTGAGTTAGTCTATTTTTTAAGGTGTTATTTTCCTCAGTCAGGCTGTTGACTCTCATTTCATACTTTTCTTGCATCTTTTTTATTTCTCTTCCCAATTTTCCCCTACTTCTCTTATCTGCTTCTTAAGGTCCTCTATGGCCTGTAGCCAGCTTGTATTTTCATTTGGGGCTTTTGGTGCAGGAGTTCTGACCCCACAGTTCTCCTCCAGTTCCATGCTTTGATCCTCTTTGCCCCCAAAAGGAGTCTAATGTTGCATTTTTTTGTTTATTTTGTTTCGTTTGCCTAGGCATATTGCCACTTAATTACTTGACTTTTGGGCTTGTTGCCACAGTAGGACTTTGCCACCAGCCAGGGGAACTTCCATCCCAAATGTTGGGGTTTTTTCAACGTCTGGAGGTATTAGTTGGGTGGCCTCTGTGAAGATTCCGCACACTCTGGCAAGCTGGTCACACACCCCAAAACCTCCACCCCAGACTACAATCCAGATCCAAGAAGGGTAAAGCAAGTGTGCTTACCCCCCAGACTGATTTCGGGATTCCCCCTACAGTTAGCAGGCCAGGAGCTGAAGCTGCAACTCGGCAAAGTGGCTCAAGCTGCGCCTGCTCCTCAGGGCTTCTCACCCACAGGGGCAGAAGCTGACACATTCTCCCAACCAGTCCCAAAGTCCATAGGGCACTAACCTCTCACTTTGTCCTAGGCATCTATGTGTTGATAATTCTGGAAATGCTACAGCTGTTGGTGTTCTGGGGTCCCTCAGGCCAGCTGCTGGTCTGGCCGCCCTCAGGCTAAAACTGCGACTCACATGAGCCTGAGCTCAGCTCCCAGACCACTGTGCTGGTGGCTCCCAGAGCTCTGTGCTGGCCACTCCCTGCTGGGCTGCTGGCCTGTCCTCAGTGGGAGGCTAGCCTCTCTGTGTCATTTCGTGGGTTCTGGAGCACCAGAGGTCGTTCCTAGTCTCCTTTTTACACAATTTTGAAATGGTGTGGGCTGGAGCTCTGTTGAAGTGCTGTTTCTACTCTGCCATCTTGACTCCGCCCCCCTCTTTTCAGCAATACAGGGATCCAAGACGATTCCAAAAGACTCATGATAGAAAATGATATTCACATCCAGAAAAAGAACTGTGGAGCCAGAGAGAGAAGCACCAACGTCTGGGTTTTCAAAGCTTGTGGGGCTCAATGGCTGCCCAGAATCTCATCTGGCCATATCACAAGATTCTTCCCAAAGTGAGCCCTCACCTCAGAGGTATATATAGTCTTTCGAGAGAAATAATTTCTATGTACATGTCATAGAACCATTGGAATCAGAACTAGAAGGAAGGTTGGAGAAATCTGTCCAGGAACAAAGACCCCAGAAGGATGAATTGACCTGCCCATAGCCACATGAGCAGCAAGTAGTGGGACTAGCACTCTGAAGCTTCTGTTCTTTCTGTTATACTGTGCTATCTCCCTAATAGATTCTAATAGATCCCAATAAATCTGTGCCTTTATTGAGGTGAGTTTTCTCTTTAATGAAGATTGCAACCCATCCATAACTGCCAGAGGGGCTCTACCCAATGTCCTATAATGTGTGGGCAGGAATGGCATCTTCCATTCCAAAGAGACTTTGGTCTCTTTCAATTCACGAAGCAAGGGAGTACATTGTCCATTTGTAATGTCTTCTACTTGTTATGCTTTCATTTTCCTGATAGCATGCCTTATGCCCTCTACTTCCCAGCAAGACACTCCTTTTCCTAATGTGTCCCATGTGCTTAACTGAAAGGGAAACTACTTCATTAGGTGTTGGCAATCATAACATAGGTGGGTGGTTTTCAGGAGAGAGGCATCCAGTTACACTCACATTAAGTTGAATCTAGCCATAAAGGGCCAAAGGCAGCAGAGGAACCAATTATATGGCTATTAAAATTATGTGTGTCCTGTTTTGCTTTTGTTTCTCTGTGGACTGCCTTTCCTATAGAGCCATACAAGTTGGGAAACACTTAGCAGCCTTGAGTACTTAGGATATTTGGATTCCAATGAATTCTGTTATTGATTAATTGTTCTTTCTATGCCTTAATAAATGGAGAGGGGAAGAGGGAAGAATCTCAGAGGAAGGTTGTTGATGGTGGCAATGGATAGCATCTTTATGCTCATGTAATTCCCCAACTCATTCTCAAAAACCTTCTACTAGACACTTCACTAGTCAACAAATATTGTACATTTAGCAATCAATCAACAAACATTTACTAAGTGTCTACTCTGTGCCAGGAATTCTTCTAGGTACTGAGGATATAAAGATAAAAAACAGTCTTTGCTTTTAAGGAGTTTTCATTCTATGGACAAAGCCATAATATTCACACATAAGTATATTTTAAAAAATACAAGGTGTTTTGTGAGAGCAGGTACTAGTAATTGGGGGGGATTAATAAGGCATCTCAGGGTGCTTCAACTAAGCTTTTAAGGAAGAGGTGGACATGAGAGAGAAGGCACCGAAAGAGTTCAAAAGTGCAGAGATGAGAGATGGAATGAAAATATTACTATTATTTAAAAAACAAACAACTATTACCTTCTGGATAGTGGGGCCTAGCCACTCAGGAACTTTATAAACATGTAGATTTGTGAATAAGAAATCAAAGAAAGCACAGTTTTCTATTCTTAAAGAGCACAAGACTAAATATACATGGCTATATATATATACATAAATATATATATATATCACAAGGCAAACAAACCTTTTCATTTCAATCAACTCCAGATTCTTAGAATTCATTTCTAAATCCAATAATCCAATCCAGTAAGTGCTCACTATGTGTCAAGCTCTGTGCTGTGTTGGGTACACAATTAATAAAAGAAAGACAGTCCCTGCCTTCAAGGAACTTACAATATAATGGGAGGAAACAGTACACAAAAGGAGGCAGGAAAGGGGGTGGGGAAGGGAGACTAGGGAGCATTTTGTTCAATGGAGCTGAAACTAGGCAGAACAGCAAATGCAGAGTGTAGTTGTCTGCTAGTCCAGTTGCTGTCCTCTATAAAGGAAGGCAGTGGGAGAAGTTTGGTATTCTACCCTCTAGCCCTTCAACAGAGGGGAGAGGTGGCTGAAGGAGGTAATTATGTCTGTCAAGTCTTGAGTTAGCAGCATGGTGATGAGATTAGAGGTGATGAGTTGGATAGCAAATGCAGAGTGGAAAGACAATCCGAGGTGAGAGAATTTAATTTCTTATCAGACTGATAAGTGGGCATACAACAAAGAACAATCCAAGGATGATTTTGACTTGGAAATATCCAAAAAATACAACCTGTATTGGAACCTTCAGTGTGGATAGCTCTCCTCAGTTTCAAGCAGTAACATGGGGAACCACACAGGGATTCATAGTTCTTGATGGAAAAGAGAAGTTAGTTAGAGTAACAAGGAACTGTATAGATCATCTATCCAACTTTCTTCTTTTATAGAAGAAAATTGAGGCTTGGAGGATTTAAGTGAGTTGCCCAAGGTTAGCTGATGCCAAACACAAAAAAATAATTATTTTCACCACATTGCCCTGTTCCAGGCTGCTTCCAGGACTCTTATGCCCCATGTCCCTCCCTCCCTCCCCCACTCCCCATTTCGGTACCTTATCTTCCTCCCCATCTTAATTTTCCCCAGTTACTTCTCCTTACCCAAAGTCTCAGCTAATTTCTCTTTCTTTCTTTCTTCCTTCTTACCTTTCCTTCTTACCTTTCCTTCTTTCCTTTCTTTCTTTCTTTCTTTCTTTCTTCCTTCCTTCCTTCCTTTCTCTCTCTCTCTCTCTTTCTTTCTTTCTTTCTTTCTTTCTTTCTTTCTTTCTTTCTTTCTTTCTTTCTTTCTTTCTTTCTTTCTTTCTTTCTTTCTTTCTTTCTTTCCTTCTTTCCTTCCAAAGTTACATTATTGTTGTACAGCATTTTACAGTTTTCAGAGCATCTGTATCTATATATAATTCTGTTTCTTTTCACAAGTGGAAAGAGCACTGAATTTAGATACAAAGGACCTGTGCTGGAACCCAGTTTTGCTGCTTAATAACTGTATGATCTTGGTCTTAACCTGTCCCAGGTTCCTCATCTATAAAATTAGAGTTTTGACCTTTAAGATTCCTCCTACTTATAATCCTTTGATCCTATTAGTCTGTGAGATAGGCAGGAAGGGTCTTTACAGGTTTACAAACAGTCTCCATCCTACCAAAAGGCATATCTTTGTTTCAAAAGGTTGTTTGGAATTCAGGACATGTATTTCCTACAGAAAACATGTATACTGTGGTTAGATTTTTGGGTCAACCCACAAACATACCAGAATAAGACTGTTGCACTCAGAATTGGAGAGTTAGTCAACAAATAAGGTGAGTATTCTCTCTCTTTTTAAAACAGACATTATTTACCCATAATACATGACTACACATACTTATCATGGTGTTCAAATGTGCAGTTCTCATTGCTAACAATATGTTTATGACATTTTTGTTCATACTTATGAAGCAAAGTATTTTGATGATATACTTTATTCCACTTTTTTTTTTAAAGCAATTGGGGTTAAGTAACTTGCCCAAGGTCACACGGCTAGGTTTTTGTTTGTGTGGATTAAGTGTCGGAGGCCGGCTCCGAACTCAGGGCCTTCTGATTCCAGGGCCGGCGCTCTATTCACTGCACCACCTAGCCGCCCCTTTATTCCACTCTTATTGTTATGGTACCAGGGGCCTACCAACTTGCCCTACTTTCTCCCTCTCTCCTCTTCTATCAGCAGACCCCATGGATTAGTTAGAAAGCTTTCTTCCTTTCTTTTTTTCCCTTTCTTTCTTTCTTGGATGCAATCAGAGTTAAATGACTTGCCCAGGGTCAAGCATGTAGTAAGTATCTGAGGTCCTCCTGACTGCAGGGTTACCCTTATATCCAATGTGCCACCTAGCTGTCCCTGTTTCTTTCTATTTCATTTAATCTCCTCATTTTACAAATGAGTAAACTGAGGCCAAGAGAGGTGAAATAATGTGCCCACCAATTTCAACAGTGAGTAAGAAAGATACTCAGGAGTTTAACTCAGGTTTTCTTGCTCAAAAACCACACACAACTCTTCTTAACATGGTTTTTATTTTAAAAAATGTTTGCTACTATCCTATATAACATAGGGCTAGAGTAACAAAAAGATCACGTATGAAGTTACAGGTGCCTTAGCAGTTAACCAGGACTGTATGTAGGACTTCTGTACCAGTGTACAGAACCATAACTGCTAATTATGCTCCCAGACAAAAGTATAAAAATTGTACCCTTTTTCCTTATATAAAGACATTTTGGGGATGGAGTATTTTTTTTTCTTGTCCTAGACATGCATAGAGAGCTAGCAGTGAGGAATTTATTTTTGCCAGTGATAATCCATATCTTCTCTGCAATTTATAGTCTCAGAGAATTACCTTAGGTCACTGAGAGTTTAAATGACTGCTCCCAGTGACAGAGCCGTTTATGGTAGAGGCAGGTCTTAAATCTAGGTCTTCCTGACCCTGAGGCCATCTGTCTGTCCACTAAAGCAGATTACCTCTCAGTATAGAAGATATACATTTGACATATTTTCTACTCCTTTTAGCTTTGTGGTTCTGGAGCAGGTGCCTCTCTTGCCTTATCCTTGTTACAATTCTATACTGGTACTTTAGAAATAGTTATGGGGAAGTTCAAATGTATCATCTTGGACATAAGGGCAGTAGGTGGCAGTGGATAGAGTACCACAGCCAGGAAGGCCTGAATTCAAATTCAGCCTCAGATACTAACTATGTGCCCCTGGGCAAGTTACTTAACCCTGTTTACCTTAGTTACCTCATCTGTAAAATGAGCTAGAGAAGGAAATGGCAAGCCCTTCAGTATATTTGCCAAGAAAACCCCAAGTGGGGTCATGAAGAATTGAACATGAATAAAAAATGACTGAATAACAAAATCTTGGATGTAAGGTTTGAGTGAATTAGGGCTTCCAGATGAGGTATCTTTAAATGGAACAATTCCCTCCAAAGAGTCCACTGAAGTTGTGCCTTTGCAGTGAAACCTGGTCTTCCATACAAAAATACAATAGAAACTAGGTTTTGATGTTGGCTGCTTTTTTCTCTTAATTGATTTAACACCTTTGTCCATACCTGTCTCCTGAGTCAGATTCACAGAGAAGTGGATAAATTTGTCATATCGTCTTCCTTTTTTGGATACTCTCAAGGTTTGGTTTTTTTGGAGTTCACTCCTTTCCTTGTTGAAGGTAAGAGGAACTAAATCTCCTTGTTGTCAGGACAATAGTTGTTCATTGAAGCTATAGAGGCCTTTGCAGAATTCAGAGGGATATTCAGGCTGGAATTGTTGAATTCCTTTGCTTCATAGGGAAAAAGTCACCTTAGCTCATTTTCCCACCTTTATCAATTAATCCTCCTTATTCCTAGAACCTAACCATCAAAACTTCAATGGGAAAATTAACTCAGAGCTATAACTAGGTAGAGGAGATTGATCCTTTTTCCAAGTTGTAGACACTGGGGAACTTAATTCCTTTCCACATAGTTCTTTGGTTTGTTATTTCAGGGCCATAACCCTCACAGATGTATAGCCCCCATTCCTCCACTTTCTCAGCCATCATGGCTTAGGGTCTTTTTGTCATCCCACCATCCTCCTAGGCCTGCCTATCTCCTCCTCCACTTCCTCTCCATCTTTTATCTCCTCCAGTGGAAGGTCAGGCATTGTCATGAGGGCTGGACTCTTTGATGCACGAACTCCTCCCTGACACAACTATAATTAACCAGAGCAAGACTATCTTAACAGCTCTCCTCCTTCCAATTCTTTTTTTCCCTTATTGCAGAATCATTAGTTATGGCTCTGATAGAATGTATAGTAATGTCTCTTCCCATCAATTAGATCTTCCCAAGCTGGCTAAGCCTTGTCTTCTCCATCATGACCTGCAATCCACTAGAAGAAGAGGTTCTTTCAGTTCTGAGCCAGGAGTAGTGATACTAATATATTGGAGATGATTTTAGAAGGGTGCTGGGTGATCAGTTGTAGGAAGCTTGGCCTCAGATATTGGCCTACCTTTTCCCCTTTCCATTGCTGGCTCCTGCTTTTTTTTGAGGGGGGAAGGCAAGGCAATTGGGGTTAAGTGACTTGCCCAAGGTCATATGGCTAGTTAGTGTCAAGTGTCTGAGACTGGATTTGAACTGAGGTCCTCCTGACTCCAGGGCTGGTGCTCTAGGCACCTGCTTTTTTGAGTTAAGACCACAAACCTCCACAGGGAATAGGCACCCAGACCCACACAGTTGAATTCCCTTGGAGTAGGGCTTGATTCATGTATTGATTTTGGCTCTCTGGAGCCTAACCCAATTTCTGACACATAGGACTCCCTCAATAAATGTTTGTTGATTGATCAATTGAAAGTAATTTCTCTCCTTTCTTGCCTTGCTAGGGAAAGGTGTTTATATTCAGTTTTTCTGATGTTTTCCTGCTAGTACCAAAGGGAAGCAGATGGTACTCTTGATTCCCCACTTCCATTTTTTTTTTCATTTAGGGATTCTTAAAATTTTTTGCATGCTAGACCCTTCTAGCTCTGGCAGACTGGTGAAGCCCATAGACTCCTTCTCAAAATATTGTTTTTAACTGTATACAATAAAATGCATAGGATTATAATGGAAACCAATTATATTGAAATAAAGATACACTTTCCCCACCCAAGTTCATTAACTCAATGAAATCAATGGACTCTAAAGAATTAAGGTTACAAACTTCCTATTTGGCTATATACCTCCAGAGAGAGAACAGATAAATTCTGAGTGTAGATTAAAACATTTTTTTACTTTATTTTTCTTGCTTCCCCGCTCCTTCCTTAATATGGCTAATGTATAAATATGTTTTGTGTGATTTCATATGTATAATGGGTATTGTATTTCTTGCTTTCTCAATGAGTAGGGAAGAGGCTTAAGGGAGGAAGAGAATTTGAAACTAAAAATAAAAAAATTAACAAAAATGTAATTGGAAAATATCTTACAAAATAAATAAAAATGCAATAAAACATTAAAAGAACTCCCAATTTAAACCCTTAGGAAAAGACAAAGCCTCGTATGGATGCTAATGGTGATTCTTCATACACAAAAGACTGAAGCTTATGTTTTTCATAGGAAAAATTATACATGAATCTTACTTGGAATTCTCCCACAGGAGTTAGGATTACAGGGTGAGAGGTCAGGTTTCTGGGAGTGAAAAGCAGGATGGACCACACAGGTTGAAGGTAAGGAAACTATTGGGTTTATATTTCTAAAACCCCACAAGTAGTTAAAAAAAAAGAACAGAGGGGAGCAAAAGAGAAGTAGGGCATTGCACTCTCTGATTTCTTCCCCTTCACTTTTGTCAGTCCTTATCTATCTAACTTTGTCACTCTAGCCTCTGCTCTGGACAAGTAGGAGGGGAGAAGCCCTGAGCTGGAGATGGAATGATACAGAAAGGGTGGCTATTCCAGATAAAACCTAGTTTAAGGTAGGAAGAAAGGGTGGCTTGAAGATCCTTCCCAAACAGCAACAAGCAAAGACAGCAAATACTTTGTCCAAGAGTAATCACTAGGTGGACCTTTGTGTGTGTGAAAATTTGTTCCCTGCTAGTGCTCAGCAACAAGTGATCTAGGAATACTAGGGGACATTTCTTATCATTTATAATTTAAATGGAAAATTAAAGGGATTTCTCCCACTGCCCAAACTAAAAAGAAAGCCAGATATCTAGGTTACAGCATGGGATCTAGGGCTGGAATGAAACTAAGAAATGATCTAGGTTAAACGTTCTTAATTTGCCAAAAATTATTTTATAGAGCTAGAAAAAAATAATAAAATTCATCTGGAAGAACAAAAGGTCCAGAATGTCAAGGGAATTAATGAAAAGAAATGCTAGGGAAGGTGGACTAGGAATACCAGTTTTTATTTTATTTCATTTTTTGCTTTTTGGAGGAGGGAAGACAGGGCAATTGAGGTTAAGTGACTTACCCAAGGTCATATGGTTAGTTAGTGTCAAGTGTCTGAGGCTGGATTTGAACTGAGGTCCTCCTGACTCCAGGGCCAGTGCTCTATTCACTGCACCACCTAACCATCCCCTACATACCAGTTTTTAAACTGTATTATAAAGCAGCAACCATCAACACCACTTGGTACTGGCTGAGAAATAGAGTGGTGGATCAATGGAATAGATTAGGCTCACAAGACACAGTAGGCAATGACTATAGTAATCTACTGTTTGATAAACCCAAAGACTCCAGCTTCTGGCATAAGAACTCACTATTTGACAGATTTGCTGGGAAAACTGGAAGATAGTATGGCAAAAACTGGGCATAGACCAATATCTTACACTATATACCAAAATAAAGTCAAAATGGGTTCATGACTTAAATATAAAAGCTGATACTATAAGCAATCTGGGAGAGCAATGAATAGTTTACCTGTCAGATTTGTGGAGAAGGGAAGAATTTATGACCAAACAAGAGATGGAGAACATTATGAAATGCAAAATAGATAATTTTGATCACATTAAATTGAAAAGTTTTTGTACAAACAAAGCCAACATAACAAAGGTTAGGAGAGAAGTGGAAAATTGGGAAAGAATTTTTACAAGCAGTATCTCTGATAAAGGCCTCATTTCTAAAATATACAGAGAACTGAGTCAAATCTATAAGAATACAAGTCATTCTGCAATTGATAAATGGTCAAAGGATATGAACAGGAAGTTTTCAGAGGAATTAAAGATATCTATAATTATATGAGAAAATGCTCTAAATCACTATTGATTAAATAAATGAAAATTAAAACAACTCTGAGGTACTATATCTTATCAGTCAGATTGACTAACATGACAAAATAGGAAAATGATAAATGCTGGAGAAGATGTGGAAAAATTGGAACCCTAATGCATTGTTGTTGTTGTGATCTGATCCAACCATTCTGGAGAAAAATTTAGAACTATGCCCAAAGGGCTATAAAAATGCTCATACCCTTTGACTCAGCAATACCACTTTTGTATCCCAAAGAAATCATGAAAATGGGAAAAGGACCCACATGTACAAACATATTTATGGCAGCTCTTTTTGTGGTGGCAAAGAATTGTAAATTGAGGGGAATCCCGTCAATTGGGAAATGTCTAAACAAGTTGTGGTATATGAATGTAATAGAATACTATTGTGCTGTAAGAAATGAGGAGCAGATGGACTTCATAATAACCTGGTGAGCCATATACAGCCTGATGCTGAGTGAGGAGAGCAGAACCAGGAGAATATTGTACACAATTACAGACACATTGTATTTGTGATAGACTAGGGTCCTCTCAGCAATGCAAGGTTATAAGACAACTCCAAAGGAATCATTATGGAAAAGGCTATTCACATCCAGAGAAAGAATTATGGAGTCTGAATGCAGATTAAATATAGATATATATGATATAGTTATCAATCAACCAAGAAACATTCATTAAGCATCTACTGTGTGTCAGGCTCTGTGCTAGGGGGTAGAGAAATAAAGAGAAAAGTGAAACAGTCCCTGGCCTCAAGGAGATTATATTTTATCAGGGGATACAATATATGCATATAACATGTGCAAAATATATGTGATAAATAAGATGTAAAGGCAAGCTTGTGTGGGGAGATGGGATACTAGTGGCTGAGGGAATCAGGAAACATTTCATGTAGGAGATGGTACAGTGACTGAACTTTAAAGGATGCTCAGTATCTGAAGAAGTAAAGGTGAGGAGGGAGTGCATTCTAGGCATAAGAGAGTGGGTACAGCCTGTGCAAAGTGTATGGTATACATAGTATATATAGTATGTGTGTGTGTGTATGCACACACACACACACAGTATATATATATATATATATATATATATATATATATATATATACACACACACACACAAAGTATAAACAGTATATATAATATATACACAGTGTATATAATATATACTGTATATATAGTATGTATACAGTATATATAAAATATGCAAGACCTTATACTACCTTTCTCCATACTGCTTGAGCATCACAGAGAAAACATTGCCTCAGCCATAGTTTGGTTTTTTTCTGTTACTTATGGTGAAACTCTCAGCTTCTCCCAATATTTCCCCACAGGAAGATAAATCCAAACTGATAGGTGTTACTCCCTGCTACCTGTAACCCAAAGAAATCTGTTAAGAACACAAACCCCCAGAGGGAATAGGCACCCAGGTCCACACAGTAGACAAAAATTAAATCAGAATGAGAAAACCATCTTATATTTGTACAGGACTTGAAAAGTTAAAGAGGGCTTTAAAATCTACTATTGTAGATAATACTAGCTGACACAGACAACACTTAAAAAGACTTTAAGGAGCTTTATATCCATTGCCTCATTTGATCCTTACAGCCAGACTGGGAAGCTGTTAGGTGGGGCAGGTATGGTTAGCTGGCTTCCCCTACATACTCTACTGAGAGCCTTGCTTCAATGCTTCATGAAGAAATATACCTGGGTTCTCAAAGGGGAAAACTAACTCTGGCAGTCCCAATTGACTGAGAAGGTTTTGAGTATATACCCAGCAATGGTATTCCTAAATTGAAAACCAGCTGTTCTACCTGGAGAAGGTCTTTCCACTGGCAGATTTTGGTCACAACAACTCACAGAATGACAATCTATTTAAGTGCAAATGGGTTCTGATTCTGGGCATGTTATTTTAAGAAAGACATTGAAAAAATTGAAGCCTATCCAATGAAGGGTCTGGTGATTGGTCTGGATATTATGTGATATGAGAAATGATTGAAGTAACTGAGGATTTTTAGCCAGAGAAAGAGACTATTTAGGGAGACATGACAGCTCTCTTCAAATATCTAAAGGGCTGTCATGCAGAAAGGGAGATTAGACTTATTCTGTGCCTTGCCAGAGGGCAAAACTAAGACCTGTGAGTGGAGGTTGGGGAGGGAGGGAGATGTTGATTTTGGCTTAGCATAAGGAAGAACTTATTAGTGATGAGAGATATCTCAAAATGGAATGTTAGAATAGAGCATAAAAAGAAATCCCAATTTAGACCCTTAGGAAAAGACAAAACCTTGCATGGATTTTAATGATGAGTCCTAGTATACCAAAGACTGAAAAGTAAGCTATTTTTCATAGGGAAAATCACACATGTATCTTACTGGGAATTTTATTGTCTTGGGAAGCAGTTTCATTAGAATTGGAGCATAAACCAAATTGCAAGGGGTCAAGGGCAGCTAAGTGGCCCAGTGCTGGACTCAGAGTCAGGAAGACTCATACTCTTGAGTCCAAATCTGGCCTCAGACATGTGTAGCTGTGTGACCCTGGACAAGTCACTTAACCCTGTTTGCCTCAGTGTCCTCATCTTTAAAATGAAGGAAATAGCAAACCACTCTAGCATTTTTTCGAAGAAGACCCCAAATGGGGTCAGAGGTGGACACAACTGAAAGTGAACCACAATAAAGGATAAGTGGGGGTTAAGGGAGTGGAGACAAAGAGTGTAGATTACTTTTCATTCCCACTTGAGGAGCTGTATTCTTCTGCCCTCCCCTTCTCTCCTGGGATATCTCTGGTTAGGGTATTGTGGTCTTTAGACCTATGTAACTAAGTTTGTGCTAAGCTTTCTTGATGTGACCCTTTTCTCACTGGCTTTTTGTATGGTCCTGGGCTGGACTGAAGGAGTTTGTTGCCGTTTCTCTTTGTTTTTCTTAATCATTATTTGGATCAGGTTAGAATGTACATGGTTCCTGGAGTACATTGCAAATGCTGGGCCTCACTATAACTTTTCTTGTTATCATGTTAATCAGAAGTGATCCTCTCACTATGCCTAAATACATCTACTTTTAGACTGCAGCCATCATATAGGTTAAGGAAACTCTTCATCAATGCAGATCAGTAATCCGCTCTGCAATTTAGAATTGCTAGGGGCACTGAAAGGTTAAATGATTTGCCCAAGGTGATATATACATCCTATGCTCTAGCCAAACAGGACTATTTGCTGTCTGCTAAACATATTCTGTGCTTTCCACACTTCCAGATCTCTGCTTACATATTTTCATATGTTAAGAATGCTCTCCCCTTTATCTGTTTTTTGAAGTCTGTCCTTCAGGGCCCTTACGTGCCCCTTCTTTCATGAAGGCTTCCATTATCTTCTTAAGGCAGCTAGGTGGTACACTGGGCAGAACAACGGATCTGGAGTCAGGAAGATGAGTTCAAATCCTGTCTCAGACACTTACTAGTTGTATGATTCTGGGCAAATCATTTAAGCTTTCTCTATCTCAGTTTTCTCATCTGCAAAATAGCACTTTGCCTCCCAGAGCTGTTGTGAGGATAACATGAAATAATATTTATAAGGTGCTTTGCAAATTGCAAAGTTCATATTTGACCTTAGATGCTAATTGTACAACTCTGGCCAAGTCATTTACTCTATCTGCCTCAGTTTTCTCAACATTAAAATGGGGATAATAATATTTAGTTCTCAGGATTGTTATGAGGATCAAATAAGGTAATATTTGTAAAGTGCTTATCACAATGCCTGGCACATAGCTGGTCATAATAATGCTTGTTTCCTTACTCCCTCTGTCTCCATCCTTCTTCCTCTCCTTCCTTCTCTCTCTTTCTTTCTTTCCCTCCTTTCCTCCCTCTTTCCTTCCCTCCCTCATCCCTCATTTCCTCTCTCTCTCTCCTTCCTTCCCTCCATCCCACATCTCCTCCCCTCTTCCTTCCCTCCCGCCTTCTGTCTCTCTTTCCCTTCTTCTCTTTCTCCATCCTTCTGGTTGACTTTGATTAGATGTGGTGGGTGAAATTTACAGTTATTAGAATTTTGCTTGTATTTTCCTATTTCCTTGCAGAGATTAAAAAAAAAACAACAACCCTAAACACACTCAATTAAAAGTCTTGTTACTACTTCTTTCCACAAATGTACATGTGTTGGTAACACTTTCTTTCAAATGTATTAAGCACAAATTTCACACTTATTAGAGATATCTGCTAACACCTTGGGCTAGAAGAATTGATGAATCTGTTTTGTATAAGCTCTACAGTTCTCTTCTGACCCAAATCCTAAGTCATCAGGTAGTGATCTCAAGGCAATAGAGTGAAAAGTCAGCAGCACTAACTGCTGCCAGTACTAACTAGTACCCAACAGGTACTATGTTTACTATAGAGTCATAGAATCTTGGAGTATAATATTTTTTTCAAAAGTACCCAAGCAAGCATCCTACATATAACCAGCCATATAGCCTCCATTTGAAGATCTCCAAGGAGGAAGTTTCTACTTCCCAAAGGAGCCCATTTCCTTTTTTGGGTAATTCTAAATATTAGGGAATTTTCCCTTTCATATACTTCAAGTTTACCTCTCTGTAGTTCTGACCTCTTTCTCCAAGTAGGACTAAGAAGAAAAAGTCTAATCCTTCTATATATGATAGTTTTTGAAATATTTGAATAAACTCCTTGTATTCTCTTCTCAAGGCTTTCTGTCAATTTTTTTTCTGTCAGCCAATCTCCTGGTGGGCATGGTTTCAAGGCCCCTCATCATCCTGATTGCCCTCCTGTGGACATGTTCCAATTTGTCAATATCCTCTCTAAAATGTGGTGCCCAGAAGTAAATACAACACTCCTGATGTGGCCTGATTTGAAAGAAATAAAGAGCAAAATCACCTCCCTAGTCTGAAACAATATGACTCCTTTAATTTATTGCCCAAGACTATATTGACTTTCTTGAATGTTGAATCACACTGTTGTCTCATATAGAGTTTGCAATCGACTAAAACCTCAAATTTTTCCCATGATTTTTTTTTTCAACCCAAGTATAGGGAGGTGGCATGTGATAGTGGAAAGAAACTTGCCTCTGGAGACTGAGGGATCTGGATTAAAATCCTTCCTTTGACTTTCATGTACTCCTTGTATGACCTTTTAAAGTCATTAACTCCTTGGACCTCAGTTTCCTTAGTTGAAAATGAGGGAATTGGACTTTATGGCCTCTGAAGTTCCTTCTAGATCTAGATACACGTAAAGTGATATTCATTTATAATTATTTTTAATAATTATATATATATTTATAGCTATATATCTTGCATAACTCCTACTTATTTTGTACATATTTTTATTGTACCCTTAGGGTAATTATGCTATTTAATTTTGTATCTTCTACAGCATCTAACAGTATATTATACATAGTAAGTACTTAATTGTTTATTGAAGGAATCTACAAATGAATGAATGAATGAATGACAGATATGTATCTGGGGCCCAGAGAAGTTAGTGACTTATCTAAGGTTCCACAATGAATTAATTTCAGACAGAGGATGGAAATTCTCAGCCCTGTATTCCTCCCAAATTTTCATGGATAAAGAACTTTATCTTCCACATAATGGGTCCATTTTCTCATAGAAATAGAATCAAGAAATTTTTCTAGAAAGCTACATAGGATGAAGGGGGCAGCTAGGTGGTGCAATAAATAGAGCACCAGGTCTGGAGTCAGAAAGACCTGAGTTCAAATTTGGCCTCAGACATTTACTAGGGGCATATGGGGTGTTCAGGGTAGACTAGCACCTCCGGTATGAAGGCTTGCCAAGCCCTTTTCAGGGCTATTCATTCGCTTTTAGTGTCCATCTCTCATCTAGCTCTCACCTGTTGCTCCAAGAAACTGTAGCATGGGCAGCAGACAATCCTTGGTAAGCTGTCTCAGCAAATGGGCTAAACCAATTTGAGGGTAACTGACAGTCCTCAGATCTGTTGGTGAGTTAGGGGGGTGTCTACCCCAGACATGTGAACACTTCCTCTGGTAGAATGGGAGGATGAGAACAATTTGTTCCAGTGACCATGAAGGTGGCTTAAAGCTTGGTGAGTCATTGCCAAAGTCATCCACTGTATCCTGGACCATCACCAGTTGCTCTGACTTTTGCATTACTGCTGGATTTTGATGACTCTAGAAGAGATAGTGAGGCTGATGATTTTGTGCAACTCTGCCCCACTTAAATCCAGTCCATGAGTGATTTGAGACATCACCCTGTTATGTTATTGGTCCTTGTTGAAATGAAAGAGGAACGATGACAGCTATGTGACCCTTAATAAGTCACTTAACCCTTGTCTCAGTTCCTCACCTGTAAAATGGGGACACACTGGAGAAGAAAATGGCAAATTACTCTCGTAACTTTGCTAAGAAAACCCCATGGACAAGTCCATATGGTCATGAAGAGTTGGATATGACTGAACCATCACCATCACCACCACAACAGTAGATAAGGATCTGACCACTGTATTGAGGTGAAATGCAGTCTGAGATGGTAAATATTTGTACTGATTTTATTATGTGGCAACATGATAGGACTTCACCTTTTTAAAATTCATTCAACAACTTCATATATATTTAATTTTGGACTTAATTAGCACCTTCTCCTCCCATCCCCCAAGCCACAAAAGAAGTCTCTCCTGAGTGCCTTGTTTAGTTTCCATATTCTTCTCTACAAAATAGTGCAGTACATTGAACTGTAAATATTAAACGCTCTTTTTACAAAGAGCTGATGCACTCTCAGATTCTCCACAGAGCAAAGAGGAAACTTAATTATCGCATTGGACTTCAAAACAGGAGACATGAAAAGGAAATAAGTGCTGGTGTTCTGAATGCATTCCTCTTCTGAGTTCCAGAAAAGCATATGTTCTGATGAATGCTGGTCTATTGAATCTGATTCCCAGCACTTACAAGTCACAAGGACCTGAAAGCAGAGGTGTAGAGAGGGGGTGGGAAGAGGAAAAACAGAGGGGTCAGGTTGCTGTGGAAGCAGTCAAGATTCTCTCTAAGCAGGAAGTGTAAACAATATCCTTACATCAATGGGACTTCATATCAAAGACTACTTCACAAATACCTTATTTTGTTTGGAAGATTTAAAATATGTTTGGATAAAGCTAGAGATTTAAGTGGAAGGCATAATTTAAAATCCGAGGTAAAAGTAAAAACCTTTCTGACAGGAAAATAACCATGTCTCTCAAAGATTACTTTTTGAGAAAATATAGTTTAATTTGACGTACCTTGAGTGCAATGGAAAAGTTTATGGACTTAGAATCAGAGGATATAAGTTCAAATCCCGACTCTTTCACTTACTCTGTGACCCTGGGCAAGTAACCTGTCCTTTCTAGATCTCTGTTTTCTCAGTTGTGAAATGAATGGATAGAGTAGATGACCTTCCTTTTAGCTTGTACTTAATTATCCTATAAATTTATCCTATAAATTAGATGAGCTTATTTATTATATTTTTGTTCATTTTGTGACTCAGTGAGGGCAAGAAATAAATTATCTGGTGGCCAACCTTCTGCAAATGAGCCTTTTCTTTCTTTTTCTTTGTCTTTTTGGAGGGCAACTAGGGTTAAGTGACTTGCCCAAGGTCACACAGCTAGTTTTTGTGTTAAGTGTCTGAGGCCGAATTTGAACTCAGGTCCTCCTGACTCCAGGGCTGGTGCTCTACTCATTGTGCCACCTAGCCGCCTCTATATAAGCCTTTTCTTAGCATGCAGCGTGTGTCACCAGACTCAGTCTTCTATCTTAGTAGGGTCCTGTTAGAACTCGTGCTTCAGTGGTAGAGACTTTAGGAATCCAGAATGATTTCTCTGTCATATTAAGTCATTTAAATGTGTTTGTTTTTCAGGACTCATTTTAATGCAGCACTTTTTTTACATTGGAAATTTACATTTAGAGAGGTGAAGAGTGATTGAATAGTTCAACATCTGGACAGTTCCCAGGCCCCAATTTATCATGGCTCAAAGCAGGACAATATTTCAAACCTCTTGTTTTTGAAGGAACACCAGGGAGATATCTACATGGTTTCTGTACCTGGTAGAGAGTATTGCTTTAAAGAGAGAACATTAGGCTTGTTAGGCGATTCTCCCTCTAAATTGGGCTGCAGGACTGAGAGTCAGTGTGTGGTGCTATATCAGGTGTCAAGAAAACCTAGGTTATTACTTATGTAACCCTGGATGAGTCACTTTATGCTTTGATTTGTATCACAAAGAAATATGTTATAGAATAGGATGTAATAAGCGTGAAGAAAGACATCCAAAGTGACTTTAGAAAATGTGAGATGGAAGGTATAATTTTCAGTTGGGGGTGGAGTAGAGAAGGCTTCTGGGAGAAGGTGGGACCCAATCTAATCTGTAAAGAAGAAGAAAGATTTTAATTAGGTCAGAGAAGGGGGATGTATGTTCTAGGTCTAGGGTCAAATTGCATCAATGTACATGGGTAGGAGAGAATAGGAAAAGATCAGGAAATATCTAGTTCTCCAATTCTGTATTGGCTCTAATATAGAATGCAGAAAGGGGATTAACCAATAACACTGGCATTCTAAATTAGAATCAGACTATAGAGGGATCAGACTCAGAGGGATTTAGAAACTTACAGATCAGAATTAGGTTTAGAGGGTTTATAATTTAATCTTATCCTGCCATCACTTCCAGCTCCATCTGAAAGGACATTGTTACTATGGATAGAACTTGGTTCTATTTATTATGAATATTGAACTTGGAATGAGGAAGATCCAAACTCTAATCCCATCCCAGATACTTGTTAGGTATGTGACTTTGGGAAAATCACTCAACTTTTCTCAAACACAGTTTCTTCATATTGAAAGGAGATAATACTAGCATATACCTCACAAGGATTTTGTGAGCCTCAAATGAGATAATATTTGTAAAGTTCTTTGCAAACTTTAAAGCACTATATAAATATTAACTGTCGCTGTTGTTAAGTAAACTTTTTGAGGACAGGGGTTGGTTTTTTAAAAAATCTGTTTACACGAAATATGAGTCTTAGCAATAGGATGATTTAAAAGAATATGAATTGTGTCCACTTAAGACCTGTACAATTAACATATTTTTCCAATAAATACTCTGTATTCATTCATGTTAATAGTAATATAAATAGCAGTTCCTACCTTATTAAAACAGTGCATTGAAATATTGTCTTTTAGTTAGCAAGATGACAGGATATTTTCAACAATCCCCTTTTGCAGTGTGGTTTTGTGTCAGAGTTTTAGTTCAGAGCAATGACACTGTACAACAATAAATTATATTGAAATAAATGTGGTATATCATAGCATATATATATACATACTTTATTCTTTTTTAAAAATTCATTCATTCCTCCAGCTATCCCTCATTTAGCAAATTATACCCGAAAATCCCCGAAAAAGAAAGCCCTCAATACATAACTTTACAGGAGAGAGGGGGGCAAAACAAATTCTTACATGGTTCATGTCTGAAAATGCATGTTCTCTTTTGCATTTTAAGTTCATCACTTCATCAAGAACTGAGTAGTGTATTTCATCTTCATTCTTTTGAATTCATGGTTTATCATTGCATTGATAAGATTTCTAAAGTCTTTCTGAGTTATTTCTCTCTGTAATGTTATTCTTGCATAAATTGGTCTTCTAATTCTGGTCTTTTCGTACATTAGATAAGAGATCTTCCCAGTTTTTCTCTGAAAGCATCCATTTCATCATTTCTTATAATACAGTTATATTCCCTTACTTATCCACACATCACAATGTGTTTATTTCCCGATAGCTGGGCACACCCTTAGTTTACACTTTTTGGCTACCATGAAAAGAGCCTCTACTATTAATATTTTTACACAAATAGGTCATTTTTGGAAGGAACTGTTTTGCTATAGGAAGTACTGAACAAAAGGACTTCATTGAATACTTATTCACTTTGTCTGCTCCATGCTTTAGAATCTGGGGATGGGCACAGAAGAGTTAAGAGTTATATCAGAATTTCAGCCCATGAACAAACTTAATGGCACTTTTGTTCTTTGTATGAATTCATGACCACCTGTGCAGGGGAAAGTTTTTCAGAAGTCTAGCCAAGGCTATGAAGAGTTGGCTCCTATCTCCATGAGAATAGACCCAGAGTCAGCCATGAAGTGAGTCAGATTCTTTCCTCATTTCCTTTTCTCCATGCTTTGACCTTTTAATCGATTACAGTGCTCACAAATCCCAAAGCATCAATATGGAATTGAAGGTAACAGATAATACCTTGTTTCCCCATCTTGGTAAGTTCCCCCCACCCCAATCAAGGGGATATGCCTAAAATATAGGCCTTTTCTTGTGCAAAAGGAAAATTTGTGAAAACTTTTTTGGTGCTGTTTTCATAACTCCACCCAATCTGGGCAGAGACTTGAAGAACCACAGTACTCCTTCGTGTCTCTAACCTCCTTGAGGACAGTCTGTTGCTGAATATCCTTAACTAAATCTCAATTGGACAGGAAAATCTTGTGCATGGGTTTGTTTCCTTTTCCCTTTCCTAGAATTGACACAGAATGGCCCCAGAATCACTTATATGAAGTTGCCTCTATCTCTACACATAAGAATTGAAACAGATAGGGGAAACAGATCAATTCTTTTAATTTTAAAGCTTACAGAATTCTCACAAATAGCTTTCATTCAAATTGCTATAATGAGTGGCCCTAATTTAGTAAATGGTATAACCAGAATTTGAACCCAAATCTTTTGCCTCCAAGCTTAGGGCTTTTTAATATATCACATTCACCTCCTTTGCATTATTTACCATTTTAGCTAGTAAGTCAGAAAAGCATATAGCAACAGAATCAGAGATACTGCTCATCTATAGGAAACTATATCAGGAATATTTAATCTCCTGCTCTGCATTCTGCTAGAACTCCTTCCTTCTCTCTGCCAAGCCTCAGTTGGGAAAGAATATCTCAAGCTCTGGGTACTGAGTTTTGCTTGCCTTTTTTTTCTCAATCAGAAGGCAGGCAGAGCATGAGAGCATGCAATCAATCATCTTGGAAAAGGCATGAGATGGAACCTTTGTCAATATAATTCTAGCCATGGATTGATGGGTCAAGGAGCTCGCAGTGGATTTGTCCCACCAGGCTCCTAGCAGCAGAGAAGCAAAAGTTTGAGATTGGAAAGACAGAAGTAGACAGTGAGATGAGTTATTGCCTGCTCTAAATCTATGGTCCTATGATCTTTTTCTTTTTGGGGAGTATGGGCTTTGAGTTTGGTGTAGCTCATAAATAGAAGTTAGTTTTCTAAACTTGGGTTAATCCTTGGCAGACTTTTCCTTCACAACTTAAAATTGCTAAATGATTGGCAGTCTTTGCTTAGAAGAAGCCTTGAACCTGGGCCAGAGGGAATTGATCTGGATGCTTTGGGATGCAGGAATAATCAGAATAGATCAGTAGAGAAGCCAATGACTTTTCTCAATACAGAACTTGAACTTATCTCTTCATTTTTTCAGTTTATGTTTTCTGCAAGTAGCAAATGAATTTTAATAATGCTGGATATCAACAGAACACAGAAGGGACCAAGGAAAGAGGGATATTGTGTGTGATTTGCTTGTGCTTTGTATAAGGTGGCTTGCACCTGGACATCTCCCCAACTGACTGCAGTTTATCTCCTCCCCCCTACCAGGTGTAATTTCAGAATCCTTTTTTTTTAACCTGAGGCATGAGGCTAAGGGATCACTGCTAATGGCTTTCTGCCCAGGTTGCTTATGAACCAGACTTTTGCGGATTTCCATTGACTGTATTGAGAGCTGACCCTCATATCTTCTATGCTCTCCAGATTCCAGCATCAAATCTCTAAGTTACCCTATGGCACAAGCTAGCTGTATTAACTTCTGAAGTTTTAAACCTTGATGGCCAAAACTTACTTGACCTTAAAAGACTCTCTTACTATACTATCATTTTTCCCATTTGATGGTGTTTTGAATACTTTATTCTCTAATTGCCCAGAAGATGGTATTATACTTTGGGGAGACTTAAACTCCTGCCCTGCCCATGACTTTGCCATGACTTTTGCTGTAGGAATCCTTGTGCTATGTCTGGAATGCTAGACTTGGAATCAGGCAGATCTATGTTTGAATCCCCACCTCTGAAATATACTACCTATATGACAACAATTGAGTCAACCTCTCAGAGACTGAGCTTTCTCATCTGTAAAATGGGGATAATAATAATAGGACCCATTTTTGGAAGAAGTATGGTTATAATGAATAGAGAGCTGGCCTCAGAGCTTGAAAGGCCTGGGTCCAAATTCTACCTCAAACAGATACTGGCTAGTGATTGTAGGCAAGTTACTTAACATCTCAGTACTTTAGGCAAAAGACTGTAAGTTGCAGAGAAGGTGCTGATCTGAATAATAGAGGGAGTTTTTCCTATGTTATTGAAATCATAAAACTTGGTCTAACTTTATGTAATGGTAATTTGAAGATTTTCCCTTCCCCCTTAATAAGCCCAAGGTAATTTGAAGACCTTCCCTGCCCTTAATAGGCTCAAATATAATCACATGGAGCCCATGGTGGAAGAAGCTTGCTGAAAGGGTGGAACTGGAAGGATGGATCAGGAAGGAGCAGAAGAGAGCACAAGCAGAGCTGGGAGTAGGCAGACCTGAGGCAGAGCAGCTAGTGTGTGTGAGAGGGGGGCATTTTTACTTAGGGGATTCTGTTTTGTTTTGAATGCCTGATGGAGGGAAGGCTTGGGGATGTGGGTGCTTGTTGCATTAGTAATATGTCTTGGTTGCTATGATGGATTTGGCTTTCTGGTGTTGGGATTAGGCTTTTTGGTGCTTGAATAAATGTTTTGGTTCTGTCTTTCATGTGGAGAATCTGTTACAGTTTGCAATTCAGAACTATGCTAGCATATTCATAGCCACTGTGCGCACTGTGAATATCACATTGGCATTATATTGTATTCCCTCTTACCTCACATAGTTATTGTGAGGACCCACATGAGAGCCATTATTATTTTTTTTTTTGCCTATTTGGAGGTCAATTGGGGTCAAGTAACTTGCCCAAGGTCACACGGGTAAGTTTTTGTTTGTGTGTGCATTAAGTGTCTGAGGCCGGATCCGAACTCAGGTCCTTCAGACTCCAGGGCTGACACTCTACTCACTGCGCCACCTAGCCGCCCCAAGAGCCATTATTAATTATTTTGCATGGCTCATTCAATTAAACTCAATAAGCATTTCTTAAGAGCTTACCTTGTACCAGACATAATACTAGGTCCATCATTTTGGCAGTACCTATTTTAACCATAAAGGAAAGCATATGGTCAATTTCATTTATCCAAATATTAAGTGGAAAATACGTGGAAGATGGTTTTGGGTAGAGTCAAGATGGTGGATTGAGAGCTAGCAACTTTTGTCTCAGCTCCCCCAAACCTCTTCTACAATGACATAGAAAATGTGCCAAACAATTCTGGGTAGGAAAGCCAATAAAAAAAAATCACACTGAGTCATTCTTTCTAGCCCAGGGCAGCTTAGGAAGATAGATAGAGAGGCCTGCAGACCCTGGGGTGAGAGTTAGCCAGGAGCACAGTGAAAATGGCACCAGGATGTGATGGCATTAGTAGCAGTAGTAGGGAGTAGCCCCCAACCCCACAACAATAAGGAGACTGTACAGGCAGAAAGAGATCTGAGGGGACCTCTATACGAGAATTGGGACTAGGAATGGGTACCATTTAGCAGCTCCATCACTCATTAACCAGTTCCAGGTCATGGTTTCAGGATATAGAGAAGCAGTCATAGTCATAAGAGAACAGGGGCCCTATTTGGGTAATGAGAATAGTGTGGATTGGGAGAATAGTGAATAAACCTTTTCTCTGATGGAGAAATATGGGCAAAAAGCATCATTTTATCTACTCTTACTACTCCTTTGGATTATTACTTCTCTGATCCTATTCCGACTTCCCTGACTTTGACCCACTTCTAGAAATTCCTCTCTCTCTCTCTCTCTCTCTCTCTCTCTCTCTCTCTCTCTCTCTCTCTTCCTTTCACATTAATTAAATGCCTATGTGGCAAGGTTGATAGTGAGGCAGTCTTAGAGTCGGGAAGACCTGAGTTCAAATCTTTCCTCTGACATGTACTGTACATGTACTCACTTGACCTCTCAATGCCCCAGGCTACTCTAAGATCATAAACTGTGGAGCAGGTGTTGATTTGCATAGCTAGAGGGAGTTTCCTCATCCAGTGTTCCCTATGGTCATAGAATGCTTTAGTTTCTGAAGAATGAATTTGAGGATTTTATCAAGTACAATGGAGATGTTCAAGGTGGGTGTGAACAAGCTCTAACATATTACAAATAAAAAATTTATTTGGGAGAAGAGGTTGTAAAGTATTTCATAAAATGCATATGTTGTTAAAACAGAAGATGGACTGGTCATATTATTAAAATGAGGGGTACCAAATAGCCCATGTGCTCCACTTATTTCCTATTGACATTCAGATTACTTGAGGAAGTATCTAGGTTAGACTACTGTCACACCCCTGAATTCATAAAATGACAAGGGCAAGATTTACACAGATAGACCAGCATGTGGGGGTGGGTTGTAATCAGCATGTGTTGGGGAAAATAAACACTGATGAGATCACAGAAACATTGGGGTATTATGATAATTACTGACAAAAGGTAAGATCATCTCTAACAGAGGATAAGGATTTGGATTTGAGATGGCTGATTTTCATATCCATCTATTTTACTGATTGAACGTTCACTATACCTCCTTATCTCTATCTGAAAAATTCCTATTAGTTTCAGCTCAAATGCCTCTTCCTCCATGAAGCTTTCCATTGTTCCTTGGTCAATGAGAGCCTCTTCAGACATTTACTTAATACCTTTCTGATGAACTTATCATAAAATTATGTGTATTATAGTTATGACTAAATTTCTTTAGGGAAAAAAAAACAGCCAATGCTAATAACAAAATTCTGGATGATAAGTAGAAGATTTGGGGTTCAGCTTTTGAGATATTGTTTCCCAAGATGTGACTTATGCAAGAATAATTTTATCAGTGCAACTATTTAAACCTGGGTTCAATCCCTGGCTATTACCTGTGTAATCTTGGACAAGTCACTTAAGTTCTCTGGAACTTAGTTTCCTTATCTACAAAATAAAGAGGAGGGGCTATGTGATCATTAAATTTCCTACCACCTCGAAATCCTGTGATCACATGAAAATTACATTTGTGACTGAAAATGTCAGAGAACAGAGCTGCCAATGGAGTTTAGAGATGTTGAGTAAGCTTAGGACTCGTCAATGTGATTGAGTATAGAGGTATAGGAAAATGCATGTCAGCAGACTGGTGTGTCAAATAATGGTAATTATACCCTGAGAGGATCTGGGGATTGTGGATATGAGCTAGATGGGAGACCTGCATTGGTTACAGTCATTATGGAAATTGTCTCATAATAAATCCACTCCAACAGTTACTAGGCCTGGGAAGGGCAGACCCATAAATGAAGCAACAGCAGATCTTGCTTAATTTCATAATCACAAATGGTAGACAGAAGGGGGAGGGAAGGAAGGAGAGAGAAACAGATAGATATGGAAAGAGACAGAGAGAGAGAGAGAGAGAGAGAGAGAGAGAGAGAGAGAGAGAGAGAGAGAGAAGGAGAGGGAGAGAATGCATGCATAAACAGTTTAGGATAGCTGTCATCTGTCTCACTTATTTACACATGTCTTGGATGTCCAAATGCCAGCTGAGAATCTTTCTTTTCATGATTATCATGTGATCAGTTAGGCCACTCTCTGGGGAGTTATTTGCTGTGTGACTGATATGAGTTTGGCATGTGGGGGAGTCGTTATTAAGTCCAGCCCTGGGAAAGCTCTGTTGCTTAAAGTGTCAGGGAGCTCTCTACTTCTGGTCCTCCTATGTATCACCATAATGACCTATGCTACTTATGTTGTCCTCAATTAAGATTTAATTCAAAGTTCCTAGGTTTAAAGCTAAAAAGGACCTAAAAAGCCATTTTGTCTAACTTCCTTATTTTATAGATGAAGAAACTGAGGAGAAGGAAAGTCATGAGGACATACGGGGAAGAACTGGGATTTAAATGCAGGTCTTCTTACACCAGAATCTATACTTTTCCCACTGTTAACACCTCACCTGCCCTGAGTACTCTGGTCTGTTGGTCTGCATTAATTTGTGGTTAAAGGGACGTCCTAGGGACTACTTGGAGTTAGCCATGATTTTTTTGGATGGTGATGAAGCAAACTTCAGACTCTGCCAGTGAACACATGGCTGATAGTGAGTTTTCTGGGACTCTTCCTGTTCCAATTCTTAAGATCTGTTTTCAGAGAAGCAAGCATGTCCTCATGCTAGACTTGGCCTATTTACACACACCTGAAGGGGTCGGCTGGGATTATTTCCTCCCTTGTAGTCAGTGAAAAGGAAACTATAGCTGACAAGTTATTTTCCTTACCTCTATGATCTCTTCAAATTTTATAGAAGCCAAGCCCCACCCTACAATATCTGATAAATCACTTAAAATTTTAAAAAGCTCCAGGAGAAGAAGAATTGTTGCTGTTGCTGAGAAGTCCCTGATATTCGCTAAATTATTTGCTGCAATTAACTTCATGGGTTCCTTCAGGAGAAACACAAAGCATAATTTAGTCTTTCAAATGAGAAATCCCTTTATCTCCTTAAGACATTCTGAGCAACAAGAGAGGGGGAGATATTTAATAAACTCTGTGCTTGCAGCCTCTACCCAATTGTTGGAAAAAAACCAAACATGCACCAAAACTTGATTTTACCCAAAGGCCATTGCAAGGTAGGGAGGAGAAAATGGGAGGGTGGGAGGAGGAGAGGAAGAGAAAAAGGCAAGGGGGAGACAGAGAGAGACAGAGAGAGAGAGACAGACAGAGAGACAGAGAGAGACAGAGAGACAGAGACAGAGAGAGAGAGAGACAGAGACAGAGACAGAGACAGAGACAGAGACAGAGACAAGAGAGAGAGAGAGAGAGACACACACACACACAGAGAGACACACAGAGAGACAGACAGAGATAGAAAGAGAGAGAGACAGAGAGAGAGACACACACACACAGAAAGAGAGATGGAGAGAGAGAGAGAGATGGAGAGAGAGAGAGAGAGAGAGACAGAGAGACAGAGAGAGACACAGAGAGAGATTTAATTTGGGCTATCAAGCTCATTAATAATTGGTGAAGTTTCAATGAACATATAAGCCCTTCAAAATTAGTTCTGTAGAGTAAGAATTTAATACTTAAGAGTAAAATATGAGAAATATAAAAATTTCTAAAAAAGAGAATAGAAGGGCATTCCTAATCAATAACCTGTCCTAGGTGCAACAGTACCCTTGTGAAGTCATCTGAAATAATCAAAAGAGGCAAGAATTGCTCCTTCATCCAACTAGAAGTGAAGAGACCAGAAGAAACCAGTGTCCTCTCAAGACAATTCTTAGCCTCCTTCCATTCTAATTAAGTTGACTCCTAAAGGATCCAGGTCTTCTTGGTTGGTAGCAAACCAACTGTCAGTCAACAAACGCTTATTAAACACTTTCTTTGTGCTGTGCTAAGTACCAGAAAGACCATATATTTCAAGTTTTGAGGGCCACCAGAAACAGTTTTTCCTTTCACCCCACAAAGGCAAGTCAGTTTTAAATCAAGCAGATCCTGCCCTATTAGCAGCAGAAAGTTTGAGTGCTTCTATTTTTTGGCTAGGACTGAATGGGATATATTCTATACTTTTTTGAAGGTTATTTCTGATTATAGAGGTACAACTATCTTAATAATAGAAAGTTACTAGGACATTAATGAACTATTGGTAGAGTTGTGAATTGATCCATCCATTCTGGAGAGCAATTTGGAACTATGCCTAAAGGACTATAACATTGTGCATACCCTTTGATCCAATGATACCACTACTAGATCTATATCCCAAAGAGATTTTTTTTAAAGGGAAAAGAGCATACTTGTACAAAAATATTTATAGCAGTTCTTTTTGTAGTGGCTAAGAAAAGGATATTAAGGGGATGCCCATCAGCTGGAGAATGGCTTAACAAGTAGTGGTATATGATTGTGATGGAATATTATTGTACTATAGGAAATGATAAGCAGGATGATTTCAGAAAAAAAAAAACCTGGAAAGACTTAGATGAACTGATGCAAAGTGAAGTGGACAGAACCAGGAGAATGGTATATGTAGTAATAATGATACCGTACAATGAAGAATTGTGGATGACTTAGCTATTCTCAGAAGTACAACTATGCAAGACAGTCCTAAAGAATTCATGATGAAATATGCTATCCACCTCCAGATAAAGGACTGATATTGTCTGAATACAGACTGAAGCATACTCTCTCTGTCTCTCTGTCTCTGTCTCTATCTTTCTCTCTCTCATTTGAGTCTTCTTGTACAAAATGACTAATATGGAAATGTTTTAGATAATTACACATATATATCCTATATCAGACTGCTTACCTTCTTGGGAAGGGGGAGGAGAGGGAGGGAAGGAGGGATAGAATTTGGAATTCAAAACTTAAAAAAAGTTTAAAATTGCTTTAACATGTAATTGGGGAAAATAAAATATAATTTAAAAACAAATAAATAGATTGCTGCTTACAAAAAAGTAGAAAGTTGCCTCCTCAAAGGAATCACATGATTCATGAGGCCCACTTTCCTGAGAATGAAAATTGTGACTGAATCCAGTTAGGGAGAGGTGAGTCATTATACCATTTCCCCTAATTCCAAACACCTATACGGCAATTCAGTCAACTAGGTGGTACAGTGGATAGAGCACTAGGTTTGGAATCAGGAAGATTCACCTTCTTGAGTTCAAATCTGGTTTCAGACACTTATTTAGCTGCATTACCCTGGGCAAGCTGCTTAACCCTGTTTGTCTCAGTTTCTGCATCTGTAAAATGAACTGGAGAAGGAAATGGCAAAGTGCTTAGTATCTTTGCCAAGAAAACCCCAAATAGAGTCATAAAGAGTCAGACACCACTGAAAATAACTAAATGACAAAATAATGTAATTAATTAGGTGCTAGATGTTAATTACAAAACTGCCAAGAATGGCTAAGCAGGAAGCAATCTCCTAATACATATTATAAATCCATCAATCTTTTGTAAATTCCTTTAAAATTCTATATAACTGCTTTTCTTCCCTCCTCTTGTACCTCAATAAATTACAAGGTAAAGTTTTAGAAATTAGCAGATTATATGAGGAGCAAGAAGATTTCAGGAACAATTATTCAACTGCTGAACACTATCATGCCTTTTGTTGGTTCACTGATAAAACAGTTAAAAAGAATTTCAGACTTTCTATAACATTCATTGATCTTTTGTCAACCTTTGACTTGATAGAGAAAGACTATAATTCTGAGCTGAATTACCCTTTGAAAGGGACTGGTATGTTCACTGACCCTTAGACCTGCCATAGATGTGGGAAAGCAGAAGGTACGATTTTGCATCCAGGCCCAAGGCTTTACCAAGGAGCAGGGAGAGGTTGGTAAAATGGAAGATGAGTACATAGGAATTAATAAGACTGGATATGTTATGAAGCGCCTGCATAAAGATGGGCAAGTCTTCCGAGTTCTTTTTCCCGATGATGTCACTTGCTGGTAACAATTTTGTTCTTCCTTTCTCTCCCTGATTGTGAGTGTGGAAGGATAGGCATGAGGTCAGACAAAGCAACAGCTCCTGGTAGTATTCCTACCCTTTCTCTTTCAGGTTTTCTTGGATGTCGTAAGATAGATTCATTAGGACTCCTACTCTGTTCTAATTAATATTAATCAGTTTGATATTTTACACAAACCATATAGAGATAATCAGGTAAGATAGGGTCATATAACAGACCTCAAACTTTAATGTAATGCTCACTACTTGTTTATCAGTCATGAATCCCACTTGCACAATTACAAGAATGCTGACAAAAGCATCTCCATGTTGCTCAAATTCCAGGTCCAAACCCAATGTGGTGGGGTACTTTGGAAAGTTCCCTAACTTATTTTTTTACTTCTTCAACAGATTTTATTTCATATGAGCCACAATTAACTTTATTACATTTTTAAAAGTTATATATCATAAGCACTTTAAAATAAAGATGTCCAAGTACCCCCACGAAATAATGTTCTTGCTGTCTCTGAACACATTATAAAACCAATGGATTTTAGTTAGAAAATTGTACTATTTTAAACCATTTTCAGTCTTTATTTGTGAAATGAAACACCATCTTTTTAGCTTCAATATTCTTAGAATAATATTATATAATTTCAAAAAAATTTTTGGTAAATAGTATTTTGTTTTTTCTAATTACACATAAAGATAGTTTTTAGTGTTTGTTTTTTATAGCATTTTGAGTTTAAAATTTCTTCTTCCTTCACTCCCATCCCCCCCTCCCCAAAATGGCAAGTAATCTGATATAGAATATACATACGCAATCATGTAAACATATTTCCACATTAGTCACATTGTGAAAGAAGAAACAGAATAAAAGGGAAAAGCTACCAAAAAACCAAACCCCCAAAATAAAATAATATGCTTCAATCTGCATTCAGACAGACTTATAATTTCATTGGTGTTAGGAACTTCCATTGAAGAAGCTCCCTCTACCAATGTAGGTCAATAGGCTACTCTGCAGCTTATAGCCTTGGTTTCCCTGGAGACACTGAGGGTAATTGGCCTGCCTAGTGTTATCCAGCCAGTATATATTAGAGGTTGGAATTGGAATCCAGATGTTTCTGAATTTAAGGTTGATTCTTTATCCATCACTACTTTTGGGTCCCTGTTGAGAATTATGTTTTCAAGTTTTAGAAGACATTTTTGATGAATATTAGCATAAGACCTCTAGGCAGTACAGTGAATAGAGCATCAGGACTGAAGTTAGGAAGACCCAAGTTGAAATTCCATCTCAATTACTAGCTGTGGCCTAGGCACATCTCTTAATCTTGTTTGCCTCAGTTTCCTTATCTGTAAAATGAGCTGGAGAGGGAAATGGCAAACCACTTTAGTGTCTGTGCCAAGAAAATCACAAATGGGGTCAGGAAGAGTCAGACATGATTGAACAACAAAAACAAATTTAAAAAATCTCCACATGACTTATAATTAGAGAAATGCATATTAATGCAGATTTTATTTCATACCTGTCAGAGTTGCAAAGTTGACAAAAAAAGGAAAATGACAAATGTTGGAGGAACTATAGGAAAGCTGTTATATTAATTCAGTGTTGATCCAATTGTGAACAGATCCAGCCATTCTAGAAAGGAGTTTGGAACTATGTCTCAAAAATAAGTAGGGTATGAACCAGGTTTGTCGTAGTGGGAAGGGAAAGGAAGAGGGTGAATGCAAAAGACATTGAAAAAACACAATCAATAGAGCAGGGATGTGCTGATAAATGTTTAACAGCTAGAACTCTGGGAGGAGGGGAGGAATGTATGTTTGCCATACTTTAAAGCTAACTATCTGTTATTAATATTTTCTTCATAACTTTCTTAAGTCTAAACAATCAACAAAACAATATATAAAGCCATTATTTGTAACATTTGCCAATTTTCAAGGTGTAAATGCTCACATTGAAATTTTAATATTGGCTTTACTAATTCAAGCTGGCTCTAACATACTCCTTGAGAGGGGGTTATGAGGCAATAGCTTACCAATTGGTCTTCTTCCAGTTCGTTCTATATAGTGTTATCAAATTAATTTTCTTCAAGCATAAATCTGATTTAAAAATCTGAAATTTTTGATAGCCCCCCATTTCCTATTGAATAAAGCACAAATTCCTTTTCCTGGTTTTTTAATCTGCTCTGATTTTTCTCCTTCCACACAGAAGAAAGTTTCCTCTCCCTCTTCTGTACTCTCATGATTGTGTCTCTTTAATAAAACTTTCTCTTTTATGTATCTTATTAAATGCTGTGCTTTCACCTGCTGTATCAGAGTTGTAAAGAGTTTGGGTTTTATTCAGTAGGAATGGGGAGCCATTAAAGGTTTTTTTTTAAGGCAGATAAATTACATGATCAGACCTATGCTTTAGGCACATTAATTTAAGAACAGTATGTGGGTTAGACTAGATAAAGGAATTGAGTTAATAGGTTTTTTACTGACCTGTAAAAGATATATTTTATTTTACCGAGGGTGGGCTATATACTGGGTCATCCTCAATACTACTCAACTGAAGTTGCTTTGGATCCTAGAGTGGGATGACAAGAGAGAGGGACTCAGGGCAATGGGGACCCAAGAGTGACAATCCAAAGCCTTTCTATCCTTAAGCAATTTCCCCCCATGCACCCTATACTCCAGACAAACTGAACTATTTGATGTTCCCTAAACATATCCCATGTCTTTATACTTCCATATCTTTTCTCATGCCATTCTCTTTGCCAGAAATGTCCTCTCTGTTGAAATAGTATTCATCCTTCAGCACCCTTATCTCCCCTCTCCCTTCTTTTAAGCAAGAATGGATCTATCCCTCCTCAGGATGTAATGGGAATCTGAAGATCTTCCCTGCCCCTTGGCCCCTTGATAGGCTTAAGTGACCCTGAGAACCTTCCATGATTTGAAAATATACTCTGTCCCCTAATAGGCTGAATGGTGTCACATAGAATGGTGTCCCCTGTAGGGGGAGGCTTGTTTTTTCAGGAATGCCCACACCTTGTTACTTTGTGATTGGGCAGTAGGTCAAGAGGGTTGTGACATTCCCTGACCCAGGAGAAGGCTATATATACCCTGATGTGAGGTTTTGCTTTGGGGCTTACTTTGGGAAGAGTTGTGTGATTTGGCCAGATGAGACTCTGGGTAGCCATTGAGCCCCTGGCTTTAAAAACCCAAATGTTGGTGCTTCCCTCTCTGGTAACTAAGTAGGTATGGATGTAATGATCAGACAGCTGGAAGCCCTGTCTAATGAACTGTGTTATTTTCTGTTGTAACTACTGTTTGTGTTCTCTGAAGTTTAGGGCACTGACTTTCTCCCCTAAACTAGGTAAATGATATATGTTTGTTTGAATAAAGTAAGATTGTTAACCCATTTTGAGTTGCTTTCCTTTAGAAAAACAGATCTAAGAACGTGTGCTAGCAGCCACCCTGGGTATGCTAGGGTGCTGGCTGCTACACAGTACTACCACAACATTTTATATGTGTATCTCTTATTATACTTTCTCTTGAATCTCCCATCAAATATCAGTCTTTTACATGCTATATCAGAGTTACTTGCATGTATATTTTTTCTTCTTGACTAGACTAGAACCTTTTCTGGGTAGAAGAGACCATAAACACTACAGCATATTGTCCAGCTTCTTAAATGAGTCCTGTGAATACTTAAATAATATTTGCTAATTAAATGAAGAATTAAAGGATGGAAAAAGGATACTCGAGTAACCCCATACAACAGAAGGCAATTTGGTATAGTGGAAAGAGCAATGTATTTGGAGTTAGAGGACCAGGGCCTAGATCTCCCCTAATCCCTGTGTGACCTTCAGCAAGTCACTTAACTCTAAGTCTCAGTTTTTTCATCTGTTAAAAAAAAGGGGGGGGGGTTGGACTACATTCCCTCCAGGTGCCTCTAGCTCTAAATAGGTACAGGTTAAATTGCTATATAAATATTAGGCATTATTTTTAGGAAAATTAATTTAGTTCCTTTTGGGGGTCATTTTAAGCTAACTGATTTTGGATGGCTCATCAGCGTGAAGTTTTGTTTAAGATCACATATTTCAGAGTGGCTATACTGATATTCTTTTTTTTTTTGGAGGGCAACTGGGGTTAAGTAACTTGCCCAAGGTCACACGGCTAGGTTTTTGTCTGTGTGTGCGTTAAGTGTCTGAGGCCGGATCCGAACTCAGGTCCTTCTGACTCCAGGGCTGATGCTCTACTCACTGCGCCACCTAGCTGTCCCTATACTGATATTCTTTATTGAGGTCAAGTCAGTCTTTCCCTAAGCTATTCTTTCTTTCTTTCCCCTCCCCCTCAGGATAGTCTCTTATATGTTTATATAGTACAAAGCCAAAGGGTATTAAAAAGCAATTCTTGACTTCCCCTCCTTGAATGGGGGAAAATTGCTTAATTTTCTGCAAAGGGAGAGGAACTTTCAGAAGGGAGAAGAAATGAAATGTATTACTATTCCAAGCCTGATTCCGACCAATATGTAGGAGCTAAGAAGTGGAAATGAAGGGAACCTGGGCAGTGACTATATCATCCAGGAAGAGAAGTGCCTAGTTCAGTATAGAGTGTATTCCAGACATCAGACGAATGGATTTCAAAGACTACAGAGATAGAAGAGTAGTATCCCGGGCCTCAACTCTCTAACAGAGCAGTTGACTTAAGAGGAATCAGACATTTTCAGGAATGACATTTTAGAAATGTACTTAGGAATATTTTTGATGAAAAAGAAAAGTAGAAGGCTTCTTAGGTACACCATTTGTTTTGTCAAAAATTTATTAAAAGTTTTTTAAATGAAAAAACTACTTGAATCATATTATCTTGGTTTCTTACAGGTATTACTTAATGTTATGACCTCAGACTTCATAATGGAGCAATACAGAGGAATTGTCCATTTGATATATTTCTGAGTATTTTGTAAAGCCGTAGTTGATACATTATTTGCCAAATTTCTCCTTGAGTTTAATTATAGGAAGAAGTTTTTGTATCTGAGGACAAATAAATATGATTTTATTTCCAGACAATGAATACTTTATGTGATGGCTATTGCCTTTTTGTTTTGTTGCCTCTAATACTAAAAAGTAAGTGGAGGTTCAAAAATCTCAGAAGTCTAGCAAGTTCTCTATTCTATTTCTGAAGAAAGATAAGTGTGAGAACTATCATTAGTTACAAACCACCAGCCTGCTGGTGGCTCAAATAAGCCAGAACCAGACCCATATTTCCCCTAGTACCTCATAGATCTATCTATCTATCTATTTATCTATCTATCTATCTATCTATCTATCCATCCATCCATTTATCTATCTCATACCTTCAGTAGCCCAAAAAGGAACTCTGATCTCAGGGGCATAGAAAGGATAAAATATGTCTAACCTGGACCCAGTGTCATAACAAGGAAATCTTTTGCACAAAGCATATTCACTCAGCAGTGGTGGTCATGGTAGTGGTGTTGTGTGCATTTACAAACCCAACATTAGATGGGCCAATTCTCCAGGAGAGGGAGTCACAATTGAATCCAAAAAGTTGAATTGAGTCAAAATATGAATCCAAAAAGAGCTATTAAAGTCCTGCATTAAACAACAGAAAAAGTACTATCATTTTTACAATGACTTCATGTAAAAATTCCAGTTAATGTAACAATTAGTCAAAGATTTATACACATTTTAATGGGGGTAGATTATCATCTGGGTCACTCCAATCCTACCCAACCATAATCAGCTGATTTTGCTCTAGGCATAAGAATAAAGTATAGTAATGGAGGAAAGTGGACCTCAGGAAATAAGTATCACAAAATAGAAGCCTATGGTGGTAACCCAAAACCAGGCCAGGGAATGTGAGTGACCTACCTTGTACTATACACCTATAGAGGAACATCAGATATAGGAATGCCAGATGGAATTATGTCCCCACTAGATGTCAGTGCCTTGGTTCAAAGTCCTATTCTCCCCTTCCTAGTTAAGAGTCCCATGCCAATGAATGGGACTAGGGAGTAGGACACACATAGCTCACTGCATCAAGGATGTATCAGCTAGATGTCAGACACTGTAGTGGAAAGATTCTATAGCATACTAGGTCCAAAAAAACTATACTCACACTCAAATTTCCCAGAGCTATTGCCCTGAAGAAAACCTCTCAACTTAGTGAGAAGGTTGCTAGTGTTAACACAAACTAGGAATTTTGGGGGCATGATGCTTGTTTATGTTGCTGCCTGGGTAGATAGAACCATAGCTGTCAATGTAGCAACAGCTGAGCTTAGGGAAAGTTTGTTTATCTTTAGTGTTCATGCATCAAAGCCTCGGGGACTCAACTGGCTCCATGTCAGGGCTCTGGTTGGGGTCATTACTAATATTTAATCCCCCATTTAGAGTATCAAGTGTCTGATTGTAAGTATACCTTGGACCATCTTGGCAGATGGGCTAAATCAGGTTGAGGGTAAGTGACAGGCCTCAGACCTGCTGATGAGTTAGAGGGATGTCTACCCCAAGCATGTGAAGACTTCCCCTGGCAGAATGGGTGGAGGAGAACAATTTGTTCCAAAGGCTATGAAGGTAGCTGAAGTAGCTGCTGTGGTCAGACATCAATGATGCCAAGGTCATCCACTGTGTCTTGGGCCACTGCCAGCTGTCCTGACTTTTGTTGTGCCATTGGACTTTGATGACTGGAAAAGAGAATGAGGCAGATGACTTTGTGTAACTCAGCCTCACTTAAATGCAATTACCACACAAGTCAAGACATCACCCCATGATGTCATTGGTCCTCTTTGAAAACAAAGGACAAACAACAGCAACAACTCCTTGTATTTCACTTGGTACCTATATTTCCTTTCCTCCTTTTTAATTTTATGCTGTCTGACTGCAGATCTCTTCATCTGAAACTGCTCTCTCCAAAACTACCATTAATTGCCAAATTGAATGACTTTTTCTCATTCCTCATCTTCTTTGACCTCTCTGCAGCTTTTGACACTACCCATCACTCTCTTCTCCCTGATACTCTCTTCTCTCTAGGTTTTCATGATGCTACTCTCTCCTCATTCTATTCTGACCTGTCTGATTGTGCCTTCTCAGACTCCTTTGTGGGGTCTTCATCCAGATTGTAGCTGCTTCCTGGGGGTATCCCCCAAGCCTCTGTTCTGGGCCTCTTCTATTCTCCATTTATAGCATTTCACTTAGTGATCATGTCAGCTCCTAGGGATCCAGTTATCATCTCTATGCAGATGATTCTCAGGTCTATTTATCTAGCCCTAACCTCTTTCTTGACCTCTAGTCTCATATCTAAAACTACCCATTGGGTGTCTTGAACTTGATATCTTATACAACTTAAGTTCAACGTGTCCAAAACAGAACTCATTATTTTTTCCTTCAAACCCTACCCCCTTGCAAACTTCCCTATTACTATTGAAGGCATCATCATTCTTCTAGACACCGAGGCTCTGAACCTACTTGTTATACTCAACCTACTTGTTATACCCTCTCACCACCTTCCCCTACCCCATATTTAATCTGTTAGGGGTGTATGGGGTATTCAGGGAGGACTAGCACCTCTGGTATGAGGACTTTTCAGGGCTGCTCATTGCCTTTTAGTGTCCATCTCTCACTCAGTTCTCACCAATGGCTCCAAGAGGCTGTAGTATGTCCAGCAGCTATACCTCAGTAAAACAATCTGGGCAGAAAGGCAGACAGGTCGAGGCTATCCAGCAGTCCTCAGTGAGTTAGGAAGGTATTTCTCGAAGAATATGAAGACTCCCTCCAGCAGAATAGGTGGATGGCCACAAAAGCAACTGAAGTCTCATCACTGAACCTCATTTATGTTTATCTCTGCATTAGGGTTGAAATGCATATTGGGTATAATCACACTGATTCTTGCTCTTGAAATCTCCTCTTCTGCATGTGCTAGGACATGAATCTGAATCTCTGCCTCAATGTCCTAGAGTTTGCATTCCTACACTTTTCTGTCTTATTGAATGAGCATCTCAAATTAAGCACTAGGAAGAGAAAGGCAAGATGGTTAATGCCTTTCTCCCTTTGGAATTTCATCTTTACTAAAATGGGAGGAATTGCACCAATTACTTCAGTTGACATGTAACTTGTATTCCACATTCATATCAGGAAGAGGTTGGTTATGGGGTTCTGGTTATGGTCTGTTCCCAGAGAGTATGTGCAGTAGCTCAGGAAGCCACAGGACCAATGGAATGTCAAATCTTTAACCTTGATTCTGAGGAAAGCAATCAGTTTCCCTGAAATGTGGACAGAAACTGTTCCTATTGGGAAAAGGAGGGGAGGCTATGAAAATAACATGATAAAACTGTCCTCCTAATGAGAATTTTGAACGAGGTAGAGATGATGATGATTAAAAAAAATTAATGATATCTTGTAGATGTGCGTAAGGGGATTCCAATATGACATTGTAGGAAGTAAAATGACTACTGAAGAGAAGCCTTCCTCATTCCAAATGTTGAAGTAGCTTGGTATTGCAGTCTATAGAGAGCTAGACCTGGAGTCAGGAAGACTACTATTGCTATGATTGTGATTATTATCAGTTACAGAATGTCTGGATACACAGAGCTTTCTGTAGATTGGCCCTGTTGGAGGAGAAATGACAGGAATTAGTATTTGTTCAACACTTTTTTTAAAAATCAAAAGCAAATAAAAAAAGATTTATTTGATACCTGCTCAATACATAAGGTTGTCAAAAAAAAACCTCATGGACAGTATGGTCACAAAGATTTGTACATGACTGAACAACAACAACAACAACAACAACAACAACAACAACAACATATAAGGAACTACTTTAAGTTTTCTAGGGGCATACAAATGTGAGTAAGACTCCTTGCCTCCAAGTTTACAATCTAGCTTTTTGACTCATAGAATCATAAATATAGTGCTAGAATGGACTTCAGAGATCAGTTAGTCCAATCTCCTCATTTTATAAATGAGGAAATTGAAACCCAAGAAAGTTAAGTGACTTGCCCAAGGTCACAGAGGGTCTTAGATTTAGAATTATAAGGGGCCTTCAAAGTAATCTAACCTAATACCCTATGGTCCAGGACAAAAATCTATAGGATACCCATGGTTAGTGGGTATGACCTAGGTAAAGATCTAAATGAGGAGACTGTGAAAGAGCGTCTAGAGAGGTAGAAAAAGAGCCAGGAGAGAACAGTGCATTGAAATCCTAGAGAGAAGATAGTATCAAAGAGAAGAGGATGATAATAGTGTCAGCACCTGCAGAGAGGTCAAGAATTATGCATATTGAGAAAAGGCCATCAGATTTTACAGTTTAGCAATTGTAGAGAAGAGAGAACAGTTTCAGTTGCATGATGATCTGAAGCTGACTATGGAGAGTTAGGAAAAGAATAGGAGGCACCTGTTATAGATGGGCTTCTCAAGGAGTTTCAACAAAAGAGGGAGAAGAGCTATGGGACAGTAGATGGTGAAGAGAGATGAGTTAAGTGAGGATTTTTTGACGATGGTAGAGTCATGGGCATGTTTGTAGGAAGCAGAGAAATATTCAGTTGGCAGAGAGAGATTGAAGGTAAGTGAGAGAGTGGGGTGGATAAAGGGGGCAATCTGCTAGAGAAGATGGGATGGAATGGGATAACTTGTACATGTAAAGGTGTTTGCCTTGGCAAGGAGAGGAGCTACCTCTTCATTTGAGATAGGGATGAAGGAGGAGAGAGTGACAGAAAGGGGAGCCATGGGAGGTTTGAGGAGAGATGGAAAGGTTTGGAAGAGGTGCTGTATTGAGTGAGATTGTGAGTTAATTTGAAGTGAGAGTGTAATTGTCTTATAGCAGTGAGGACTCAGTTGAGATTATATAACATAAATTTGTAATGGACTCAGGCAGGACAGTTTTGTGATTTTCAGCAGCATGGGTATAAGAGCCAAAGAAGCAGAAGGTAGGAGTGATTCAAGGCTAAGGCTTGGTAGGGCAAGGCAGAACAAGATTCACAATATGATAAAAGAATCAAGAGAAGAAAGTGAAGAGCTGATTTGGTTCATCAAGGGGTCAAGATGGGAAAAGAAGAAGGGCATAGCTAATGAGAAGTGATGGTATGGGAAAGAACTGAGGGGACAAGTGGTCAGAGGTCATAATATGAATGAAGAACAGGATTTGGAGTTGTAAGGCAGAGGGAGAGGTGGAATGACACACAAGTTGCTATCTTAGAGTAATTTTCTGTTCCTAAATTCAATCCATTGCCAAATATTGCCATTTCTACTTCCTCAACATCTTTCCTACTCATCCTCTTCTCTTTACTTACATGACCACCAACTAAGTTGAGGCTATTATAGCCTCTTTCTTGAACTATTACAGTAGCCTCCTAATTGGTCTCTTTGCCTTAAACGTTACTTGTCTCCAATCAAGTCACACTTATAGAAGTGGTTTTCCTGAGGTATAGAATTGACCACATCACCCTTCTGCTCCATACGCTTAAATGGCTCCTTTTTACCTGAAAGATCAATCACACATTATTCTGTTTGTTATTGTAGCCTTTCTTAACTTGTTTCAACCTTAATTACTCTTCCCCACACTATATGGTTCAGCCAATCTGTTCTGTTCCTCACATAGAATATTCAGAACTTCCATTTCCATGACTCAGCCTGGTTATTCTCCATGCCTAAGCTGCTGTCCTGCCTTTCCATTTTTTTAGAAGCCCTAGTTTTCTCCAGAGTTCAACTCAAATGCCACCTCCTACATGAAGCCTTTCCTGATCCACCCAATTGCTAGTGACTCCTCCAAATTACACTGTATTTTTGCTGCATATATTTAGCATAGTTTTATGTATATTTGTCATCTCCCCTAGATGAACACAAGCTCCTTGAAGATAGGAACTGCTTTATTTTTGTTGTGTGTATGTGTGTGTGTGTGTGTGTGTGTGTGTATATATATATATATATACATATATACATACATACACACACATATATATATGTCACACACAAGCACACACATATATGTATATGACAGCTAATAAGTATATGAGCTTGCAAAAGGAAGTGAGTGTAGAGAAAGCATTATTGAACAACCTAGAATATTAACATCTGACATTTGTAAACAATACAGCATTAACAAAAAACATCAGGATCTGAAAAGGAATCTTAGTTCAAATTTATGTGATTTAATCATGTGAATTTAGCAGAGAAAAATACAACTCATGAGCAAAACATCCAACATATCACTTATAAAGGTTTATCAAACTCAAATAGAAATAGGGGCCACTAAATCATACATAAGGATCCATGTAGGTATATTGACTTAGAAAACCACATATTTATATTATTAAGTTTTATTGTGTTTTCATTTATTTTGTTAAATATTTCCTAATTACATTTTAATCTGGTTGTGTCATATGGCCCACAATTCTCCTGAATCAGAATCAGAAGAGGCAATAATAGCAATTATTATGAGCCATTTTGCCCAACTACATGCTAATAAAACTGACAATCTAAATGAAATTGATGACTATCTATAAAAATAGAAATTGCCCAGGTGAGCAGAATAAGAAATGGAATACTTAAATGACCCTATGTTAGAAAAACAAATTGAGTAAGTCATAAATGAGTTCCTTAATAAAAAAAATCCATGGGTAAGTGGATTTACAAGAAAATTCTACCAAACATTTAAAGAACAATTAATTCTAATATTTAAATTGTGTGTGGGGGGGAAGTAAAGAAAGACTCCTATCAAGTTTCTTTTCTGACACAAATATTGTCTTGATACATAAATCAGGTAGAGTCCGAATAGGGTGAACAAACCCTATGGACCAATTTCCTTAGTAAAAACTGATGCAAAATTTTTAAAATACTGGCAAGGAGATTATAGCAATATAACACAAAGATCATATACTATGACCAGGCTGGATTTATACTAGGAATGCAGGACTGGGTTCAATGTTAGAAAAACTATAAGCTTAAATGACCATATCAATAGAATTCCAACAAAACTCCTTTGGTTAAATGGAGAAAAAGCTTCCAATAAAATACAAAATCCATTCCTGCTTAAAACACTAGGAAGCATTGGAATAAAAAGGCCTTTACTTACAATGATAAATAGTAGTCATGTAAATTCAAAAGTAGGCATTATCTGCAATGAGGACAAGATAGAAGCCTTTCTAACAAGATCAGGGTTGAAGCATGGATGTTTCATTATCAAAATTATTATATAACATTGTTCAGAAGTGCTAGCTTATAGCAACAAGAATAAAAGAAAGAAATATGCATAGGCAATGGGAAACAAAACTATCATTTTTTTTTTTTTGTAGCTGGTACGATGGCTTACTTAGAGAACCCTGAAGGGTTAATTAAAAAGCTAACTGAAACAAGAACTACAGTAATAATAATAATAATGACAGTATTTATATAGCAGTTACTGTGTTAAGTGCCAGGCACTGGGTTAAGCATGTTATAATTAATGTCTCATTTGATCCTCCCAACAACCCTGAGAGGTAGGTTCTATTATTATCTCCATTTTCCAGATGAGGAAAATGAGGCTGAGAGAGGTTAAATGGCATGCCTAGAATCACATAGCTAGTAAGTTTCTGAGACCAGATTTGAACTGTGCCACTATTCTACAAAGTTGTGGGATATAAATCAAATCCACAGAAATCATCAGCTTTTTGCATATTACCAATAAACCCCAGTAGGAAACAATAGAGAAATTCTATTTAAAATAACGACAGACAGCATAGAATACTTGGGAATCTACTGGCCAAGATATACAGAGGAACTATATAAACACAAATCATATTCATACAAATAAAGAGATCTAAACAATTGGAAAAATATGAATTGTTCATGGGTAGGATGGGTCAATATAATGAAAATAAAAATACTACCTAAATTAATTTGCTTACTTAGTGCCATACCAATTAAATTACTAAAGAGTTACTTTATGAAGGTAGAGATGAACAATATATACCTTTTTTTTAGAGTCAGAGGGCATCACAACCCTTGTGACTCAGTGCCTAATTAGAAATTAACAAAAGGTGTGAAAGCCTTCCTACAAGCAAGCCTCCCTTAAGCAAGCTTCCCTTAATGGTCTCCATGTGAAGCCTACTAAGACCTTAAATCCCATTAACATTACAGATAGAAGTAAGGGTAGAATTTGAAAATGAAAAAAAAGAATTTTAAGTCTCAATGTTTAAAAAAAAATCAACTAAGAATATAAAACATTATTCACAAACATTAAGACAGACCAGAAATAACTGGAAAAACACCAACTGCTCATGAGTAGGTCCAGTCAATCTAAAAAATGTCAATATTACAATAAATAAATTAATTTATTGCTTTATCAATGAAACACTCAAAAGAATATTTTGTAGGGGTGGCTAGGTGGCATAGTGAATAGAGCACCGGCCCTGGAGTCAGGAGGACCTGACTCTGGCCTCAGACACTTGACCAATTGACTAGCCATGTGACTTTGGGCAAGTCAACCCCAATTGCTCTAAAAAAAGAGAATATTTTGTAAAGGTAGAAAACATGAGACAGAAATTCATATGGAGGATGAAAGGTCAAGAATTTCAAGTTTCGAAGGTAATAATGAAAGAAAGTAGGAAGAAAGAATCCGTCAACACCAGATCTCAAACTATACTACAAAGTAGTAATCATTAAAAGAGTTTGGTACTGGGGTGGAGCCAAGATGGCAGAGTAGAAACAGCACTTCCAAGGTACTCTCCCCCACACCACTTCCAAACCATGTAAAAGGTGGACTCTGAACAACTTCTGGAGCTCCAGCACCCACAGAACGACACAGAGAAGCTAACCTCCCACTGAGGACAGCCCAGCAGCCCTGCAGGGAGCACCCAGTGCAGCACTCTGGGAGCCTAACCCAGGCCCGCCTGAGTCTTGGTTTTAGCCCCAGGGTGGCTGAGCCAGCAGCCAGCTGGAGGGACACCAGAACACCAGCATCTGTGGTGATTCCAGAATTATCAACACAGATATGCCTAGGACAAAGTGAGAGGTTAGTGCCCTATGGACTTTGGGACCAGTATTTGGGGAATGCGTCAGGCTTCTTCCCCTGAGGGTGAGAAGCAGCTGAGGAGATGCGGCACAGACGCCATTTTGCAGCTTCAGTGGCAGCTTCAGCTCCTGGACTGTGAACTGTAGGGAGATCCAGCAATCAGTCTTGGGGGGGTAATCACTCTTGCTTTAACCTCCCTGGATCTGGATTGTGGTCTGGGGTGGAGGTCTTGGGGTGGGTATCCAGCTTGTTGGAGCATGTGGAGGCTTCACAGAGGCCATCCAACTAATACCTCCAGAAGTTGTGAAGACCACAACATTGGGGACAGAAGCTCCCCTGTCTGGTGGCAGAGTCCTACTGTGGCAACAAGTCCAAAAGTCAAGTAATTAAGTGGCAACATGCCTAGGCAAAGGAAACAAAATAAACAGAAAAATGCAACATTAGATTCCTATTTGGGGGGCAAAGAGGATCGAAGCATGGAACAGGAGGAGGTCTGTGAGGTCAGAACTCCTGCACCAAAAGCCCCAAATGAAAATAAGAGTGGATTACAGGCCATAGAGGACCTTAAGAAGTATTTCAAAAACCAAATAAGAGAAGTGGAGGAAAAATTGGGAAGAGAAATGAAAAGGATGCAGGAAAAGTATGAAATGAGAGTCAACAGCCTGACTGAGGAAAAAGAATCTCAAAAGCTCACTGAGGAGATTCATTCTTTCAGAGTTAGACTGGAGCAAATGGAAGCTACTGACTTTATGAGAAATCATGATGCTGTTAAACAGATCCAAACAAATGAAAGAATAGAAAGCAATTTGAAATATCTCATGGGAAAAACCACTGGCCTGGAAAATAGATCCAGGAGAGATAATTTAAAAATTATTGGACTACCTGAAAGCCATGATCAAAGAAAGAACTAGAAATCATTGTCAATAAATTTTCAAGGAAAATTGCCCTGATGTTTTAGACCCAGAGGGGGGAATAGAGGTTGAGAGGATCCACAGATCACCTCCTGAAAAAGATCCCCAAAAGAAAACTCCTAGGAATATTAAAGCCAGATTCCAGAATCCCCAGATCAAGGAGAAAATACTACAAGCAGCTAGGAAGAAACAATTTCAATATTGTGGAAACACAATCAGAATAGCCCAGGACCTGGCAGCTTCTACACTGAGGGATCGAAGGGCATGGAATATGATTTTTGAGAGGTCAAAAGAGTTGGGATTAAAACCAAGAATCACCTGCCCAGCAAAACTGAGTATCTTGTTTCAGGGGAAAATATGGTCATTCAGTGGAATAGAGGACTTTCAAGCATTCTTGAGGAAAAAACCAGAGTTGAATAGAAAATTTGACGTTCAGACACAAGAAGCAAGAGACACCTGAGAAAGTAAACAGGGAAAAGAAATCAAAAGGAACTTATCAAAGTTGAACTGTTTACATTCCTACATGGAAAAACAATAACTGTGACTGATGAAACCTTTCTCAGTATGAAAATAATTGAAGAAGGATATATGGGCATATAAATACATATGTGAATGTGTGTATATATGTTTACAGGTATACATGGATAGAGGGCACAGGTCGAATTTGGAGGGAAGGAATGATACTTAAGGGGTGAAGTTAAGAGGTGAGAGAGGAGAGTGGCAAGGCGAGATGGGGAGAAAGAGGGCAGGGTAAACTATCTCATGGAGAAGAGGCAAGGGGAAGTGGTTGCAGGTGAGGGGAAGAACAGGAAGGCAAAAAGACAAAACCATATTCTCATTGAATTTGGCTCAGGGAGAGAATGACATACATACTAAATGGGATATCTCACCCTGCAGGAGAGTAGGGGGAAGGGGGATGAGAGGGGGGTGATGGAGGGGAAGGCATTCTGGGGGGAAGGGATGTTGGAAGTACCCACTTTCAAAGAGGGACAAGATCAAAGTAGGGAATGGACCAGGTGGGGGGTGGGATGGGTGGGAGGGAAATATAAGCAGTCTTTTACAATATGTCTACTATGGTAATGTTTTGCATAGCTATACATGTACAACAGATACTGAATTGCTTATCTTCCCAAAGGGAGTGGGTGACAAGGGAGGAAGGGAATGGACCTGAAATTTGAAGTTTTAAAATTAAATGTTTCAAACATATATAAATACTATTATTAATACTATTTTGCATGTAATTGAGAGATAAGATGTGCAGGCATTGGGGCACAGTGATTCACCTTGCCCTAATGGTAAAGTCAAAGGAGGTATGGGAGAAGATATGGGAGAGAGCAGATTGGATGAGGGGATATCTTGTGGGACTGCTATTCTGGGGAGGTGGGTAGGGGAAAAATGGGGACAAAATTGTAACTCAAAATCTGGCAGAAATGAATGATGTAAACCAGAAGTTAACAAAGCATTTGTTTAAAAAAATAAATAAATGTATGAACATTTTAGTTACCTTTAAACAAAAAAGAACAAATTGTACAGAAAAAAAAAGAGTTTGGTACTGGTTAAAAGAAGTCCATAGATGGAACAGATTAGGTTACACAACATGGAAAAGTGAAACAATCATAGCTGTACATTATTTGTTCAATCCAAAGACCCCATTTACTGGAAGAACGACTATCTGATGAAAACTGGACAGTAATATGGCAGAAATTAAGTTTAGACATGCATGCTTGTCAAGACAAGTTCCAAGTGGAAACATGACCTAGATATAAAAGGTCACAGCATAAAGAAATGAGAGGAACAAGGAAGAGATTGCTCTTCAGCTCTATAGCTAGGGGGAAAATTCATGCCTAAATAAGTGGTAGAGTGCATCACAGAAGATACAACAGACATTTTTTATTATATATAATTAAAAATTTTTCCTCACAAACAAATGTAATGTAGAAAATTAAGCCTCGGTTTCTGGGCTTCTAGGAAAGTTATCTATCCAGTACACTATCCAGGGTAGTTAGGCGGGGCAGTAGATAGAATGTTGGAAGTGAAGTCAAGATCATCTTTCTGGATTCAAATATGGTCTCAGACACTTACTAGTTGTGTGACCTCAGACAAATCACTTAACCCTGTTTGCCTCAGTTCCCTCATCTGTAAAATGATCTGGAGAAGGAAATGATAAACCACTCCAGTATCTTTGCCAAGAAAACCCAAAATGGGGTTCTGAAGGGTTGGATATGACTGAAAAACAACTGAACAATGCCAGTCTGCCTCTCTTATGAGACATACAGAATTCAAATATACATTTGTTACACTGAGAAATTTTAGCTCACGAAACGTACACATTACTTTTCATGAAGTAGAAAATGGGCTCAATCAGCTAATATGTTTGTACTAGGAACTTAACTTTATTTTTATTTTTATTTATTTATTTTTTTAATTAAACAAATGCTTTATTAAATTCTGGTTTACATCATTCATTTCCACTGGATTATGAGTTATATTTTCCCCCCATTTTTCCCTACCCACCACCCCAGAATAGCAGTTCCACTAGATATCCCCTCATCTAATCTGCTCTCTCCCATATCTTCTCCCATATCCCCTTCGACTTTGCCATTAGGGCAAGGTGAATCTCTGAGCCCCAATGCCTGGACATCTTATGAAACATTTAATTTTAAAACTTCAATTTTCAGATCCATTCCCTTCCTCCTTTGTCACCCACTCCCTCTGAGAAGATAAGCAATTCAGTATGTGTTGTACATGTATAGCTATGCAAAACATTACCATAGTAGATATATTGTAAAAGACTGCTTATATTTCCCTCCCAACCATCTCACCTCCCACCTGGTCCATTCCCTACTTTGATCCTGTCCCTCTTTGATAGTGGGTACTTCCAACCTCCCCTCCCCCCAGAATGCCCTCCCCTCCATCATCCTCCCTCTCATCCTCCTTTCCCCTACTCAGGAGAGTGAGTGAGGGTAAGATATTCCATTTAGTATGTATGTGATTCTCTCCTTGAGCCAACTTCAATGAGAATATGCTTCTGCCTTTTTGCCTTCCTGTTCTTCCCCTCCCCTGCAACTACTTCCCCTTGCCTCTTCCACATGAGATAGTTTACCCTACTCTGTCTCTCTCCATCTCCTCTTGCCACTTTCCTCTCTTACCTCTTGACTTCACCCCTTAAGAATCATCCCTTCCAATCTGTATTATACAGCAGCAGTCATCAAAACTGCTTGGTACTGGCAGAGGTGTAGAGTAGTGGATCAATGGAATAGATTAGGTGCAGGAGACCCAGCAGTTAATGAATATAGCAATCTATTGTTCGATAAACCCAAAGACCCCAGTTTTTGGGATAAGAATGCACTATTTGACAAAAACTGCTGGGAAAACTGGAATACAGTATGGCAGAAACTGGGCATAGATCACTATCTAACACCATATACCAAAATCAAGTCTAAATGGGTGCATGATCTAGGTGTAAAGGATGATACTGTAAGCAATTTGGGAAAGCAAGGAATAGTTTACCTGACAGATCTGTGGAGAGGGGAAGATTTTAGGACCAAACAAGAATTAGAGAGCATTATGAAATGCAAAATGGATAACTTTGATTACATTAAATTGAAAAGCTTCTGCACAAACAAAGCCAATGTAACCAAGATCAAGAGGGAGGTGGGAAATTGGGAAAGAATTTTTACAACCTGTGTCTCTGATAAAGGACTCATTTCTAAAATTTATAGAATTGAGCCAAATCTATATGAATACAAGTCATTCCCCAATTGATAAATGGTCAAAGGATATGAATAGGAAGTTTTCAGAGAAAGAAATTAAAGATATCTATAAGCATATGAAGAAATGCTCTAAATCACTATTAATTAGAGAAATGCAAATCAAAACAACTCTGAGATACCACATCTCTCCAGTCAGATTGGCTAAGATGACAAAACAAGAAAGTGACAAATGCTGGAGAGGATGTGGGCAAATTGGAACGCTAATACATTGCTGGTGGAGTTGTGAACTTATCCAACCATTCTGGAGAGCAATCTGGAATTATGCCCAAAGGATTATAAATAATTTCATACCCTTTGACCCAGCCATACCACTCCTAGGGTTATATCCCAAAGAGATCATAGTAGTGGGAGGAAGAACCATATGTACAAAAATATTTTTAGCAGCCCTTTTTGTGGTTGCAAAGAATTGGAAACTAAAGGGGTGCCCATCAATTGGGGAATGGCTAAACAAGTTGTGGTATATGAATGTAATGGAATTTTATTGTGCTATAAGAAACGAGGAGGTGACGGATTTCATAATTACCTGGAGAGACTTATACAAACTGATGCTGAGCGAGAAGAGTAGAATCAGAAGAAATTTGTATACAATCACAGACATACCATATCTGTGGAAACTATGACAGACTGGACTCTTTTCAGCAATGCAGTGATATAAGTTAATCCCGAATGACTCAAGAAAGTGAGAAATGCGCCATCCAGAGATATAACTAGAAAGAACTGAGCCTGAATCCTGATGGAAGCAAACTAAATGATCTTGTTCTTCTCATTGTTTGGTTTTACTTCTTCCTTACCATCTTTCATCCCACCTAGTACAATATGCCTTTGTAATTGGAATAATGTTTAATATGAATGCATTTGCAGACCCTATACTGTACTATATGACGTCATGAGGGGAGGGGGGAGGGAAGTAAAGGAAATTTGAAAATCAAGGAACTATGGAATTGAATCTTGTTAACTGAAACTAAACTAATAAATTAATTAAAAAAAAAAAAAAAAAAGAATCATCCCTTCCTTGGGGTGGCTAGGTGTCGCAGCGAGCAGAGCACCGGCCCCGGAGCCAGAAGGACCCGAGCTCGGATCTGGACCCAGACACACAACACACAAATAAAAACCCAGCCGTGTGACCCCGGGCAAGTCACCCAACCCCAATTTCCCTCCAAAAAAAAGAATAGTCCCTTCCCATCAAATTCAACCTGTGCCCTCTATACCTGTGAACATATGCCATGTACCCTTCTTCAATTATTTTCATAATGAGAAAGGTTTCATCAAACGTAGTTATTGTTTTTCCATGTAATAATGTAAATAGTCCAACTTTGATAAGTTCCTTTTGATTTCTTTTCCTTGATTACCTTCTCAAGCATCTCTTGCTTCTTGTGTCTGAATGTCAAATTTTCTATTCAACTCTGGTTTTTTCATCAAGAATGCTTGAAAGTCCTCTATTCCACTGAATGACCATATTTTCCCCTGAAACAAGATACTCAGTTTTGCTGGCTAGGTGACCCTTGGCTTCAATCCCAGCTCTTTTGCCTTCTGAAATATCATATTCCATGCCCTTTGATCCCTCAGTGTAGAAGCTGCCAGGTCCTGGGCTATTCTGATTGTGTTTCCACAATATTGAAATTTTTTCTTCCTGGCTGCTTGTAGTATTTTCTCCTTGATCTGGGGATTCTGGAACCTGGCTATAATATTCCTGGGAGTTTTCTTTTTGGGATCTTTTTCAGGAGGTGATCTGTGGATTCTTTCAACCTCTATTTTGCCCTCTGGATCTAAAACATCAGGGCAATTTTCCTTGAGAATTTCTTGAAGGGTGATTTCTAGGTTCTTTCTTTGATCATGGCTTTCAGGTAGTCCAATAATTTTTAAATTATCTCTCCTGGATCTATTTTCCAGGTCAGTGGTTTTTCCCATGAGATATTTCACATTGCCTTCTATTCTTTCATTTGTTTGGATCTGTTTAATAGTATCTTGATTTCTCATAAAGTCACTAGCTTCCATTTGCTCCAGTCTAACTCTGAAGGAATGAATCTCCCCAGTGAGCTTTTGAGATTCTTTTTCCATCTGGCAAATTCAACTTTTTAAAGCATTCTTCTCCTCATTACCTTTCTGAGCCTCTTTTGCCATTTGAGTTAGTCTATTTTTTAAGGTGTTATTTTCCTCAATCAGGCTGTTGACTGTTATTTCATACTTTTCTTGCATCTTTTTCATTTCTCTTCCCAAATTTTCCCCCACTTCTCTTATCTGCTTCTTAAGGTCCTCTATGGCCTGTAGCCAGCTTGTATTTTCATTTGGGGCTTTTGGTGCAGGAGTTCTGACCTCACAGTCCTCCTCCATGCTTTGAGCCTCTTTGCCCCTAAAATAGGAGTCCAATGTTGAACTTTTCTGTTTATTTTGTTTCATTTGCCTAGGTATGTTGCCACTTAATTACTTGATTTTGGGGTTTGTTGCCACAGTAGGACTCTGCCACCAGACTGCGGAGCTTCTGCCCAAAAGTGGGGTCTTTACAACTTCCTCCAGTTGTGTGGCCTCTGTAAAGCCTCCACCCACTCTGGCAAGTTGGATACCCACCCCAAACTTCCCCCCCAGACCACAATCCAGATCCAGGCAGTTTAAAGCAAGAGCGATTAACCCCCAGACTGATTGCTGGATCTCCCTACAATTCACAGACCAGGAGCTAGAGCCACTACTGACACTGCAAAATGGCTTCTGTGCAGCTGTTTCTTCAGCAGCTTTTCACCCCCAGGGGATGAAGCTGTGCGTTCCCCAAATACTGGTCCCAAAGTCCATAGGGCACTAACCTCTCACTTTGTCCTAGGCATATCTGTGCTGATAATTCTGGAATCGCCACAATTGCTGGTGTTCTGGGGTCCCTCCAGCCGGCTGAAGGCCTGGCCGCCTTGGGGTTAACACCTCGGACCTGGGCTCGGCTCTGCGAGCTTCGTTGTTGGTTCCCAGCATTCCGTGCTGCCTGCTCTCAGAGCGCTGCCCTGGCCGCTCCCTGCAGGGCTGCTGGGCTGTCCTCAGCAGGAGGTTAGCTTCTCTGTGCCGTTCTGTGGGTGCTGGGGCTCCAGAAGTTGTTCAGAGTCCCCTTTCACATTGTTTGAAATTTGTGTGGGGCAGAGCACATTGAAAATGCTGTTTCTACAGAACTTAACTTTAAAAACTTCTCATAGTAAATTACACTCACTATAGTCAAACAGAATAGACACATAGACGTGCAATGAATAAGGCAAAGGTTAATGAGATGAAAACATACACAAACCCAGGTACAGATAATATGTAGGGGATAAAGCTGGAGGCTACAATCTACAATAGAAATACTGGTGGAAAGACAGTACAGAACAAGAATATCTTTAAGAGTGTCTCATTGGACCATTTTTTGCTGTGTTGTATTGAAGAGACTTGTTAAACTGAAAAGCCAAGAGAGTTTCTGAACATCTAAGCTCTCAGGATAAGCAAGAGGCTCTGAGTGAGAAAAAGGTGGTAAGTAGAAGGCAAGGAGACAGAGAAAGTGGGGGAGAGAGAGACAGAGAGAGAGACAGAGAGAAAGAGACACACAGAGAGAGAGACACAGAGAGAGAGAGACAGAGACAGAGAGACAGAGAGAGACAAAGATAGAGAGACAGAGAGACAGAGAGAGAGACAGGGAGAGAGAGAGAGACAGAGAGAGAGAGAGAGAAAGAGAGAGACAGAGAGAGAGAGAGACAGAGAGACAGAGAGAGAAAGACAGAGACAGAGAGACAGAGACAGAGACAGAGACAGACAGAGACAGAGACAAAGAGTGACAGAGAGACACACAGAGAGAGACAGAGACAGAGAGAGACACAGAGAGAGACATTGACAGAGAGACAGAGACAGAGAGAAAGAAAGAGAGAGAGACAGAATCAGACAGAGAGACAGAGACAGACAGAGACAGGGAGATACAGAAAGACAGAGACAGAGAGATAGAGAGACACAGAGAGACATAAAGAGAGATAGGGACAGAAACTAAGAGACAAAGACAGAAACAGAGTGACAGAGAGAGGGAGAGAGTGAGGGAGAGAGACAGACAGAGACAGAGATACAGAGACAGACAAAGAAACAAAGACAGACAGGGAAAGAGAGCCAAAGAGAGGGAGGAGAGAGGGGGATGAGAAGGAAAAGAGAGGAGGGAGGAAGAGAAGGTGAGGTAGAGGGGGAAGGGGAGAGAGAGAGACAGAAAGAGATAGAGAGACAGAGACACACACATACACAGAGACATTCTTTTTTTTTTTTTTTTTGCTTTTCGGAGGGCAGTTGGGGTTAAGTAACTTGCCCAAGGTCACACGGCTAGGTTTTTTGTTTGTGTGTGTGTTAAGTGTCTGAGGCCAGATCCGAACTCAGGTCCTTCTGACTCCAGGGCTGGTGCTCTACTCACTGCTCCACCTAGCCGCCCCCACAGAGACATTCTAATTTACAGACTACATATATTTTTCAAACTTTTAAATACGTAGATATCATTGGCACTTCCTATTTTCCCATGTGGTTATCTATGGAGGTGCACTTTTTTCTATCATGTCTCTTTCTCTGTAAGTCTATCCTTCAAGTATTTGTTTCATTTTTCCATGCTTAAATTACATGGAAGTACTCCAGTATCTTCTTTAAGGAATAGCTTAATTTGCTATGGAAGGGCTGTGCAGGGAAAACACCTATGGGAACCTACTGTAAATTTGCTCTGGGAATTTTAGGCTATCTTTGCATAATTTTTTTCTGGGTCAATTTTCTTTTAATCCTATTTTAAGGCATAGATAATGAGCTCATCACATTTGCAGATGACACAATGTTGGAGGAGATAAGTAACACAGGATGACAGAGAAATGATCCAAAAGGAACTGGGCATCTTAAATACTTGGCAAAAATAAGTAACATAAAATTTAGTAGCAATCAATGTAAAAGCTTATACTTTAAAGATCAACTTTGTTAGTAAAATATCATCATATCAGGTGGGGGGGGCATGACTAGAAAACAATTTGTCTGAACAAAATCTAGGGGTTTTAATACAAGCTCAATATGTATAAATAGTATGATAATGGCTTCTAAACAAGTTAATGTAATCTGAGTTGGCATTTAAAAAGGCATAGTGTCCAGAACTAGGGAGGTACACTGAAATATTGTGTTTAGACTCCAGAAAGCATACTTTAGGAAGGACATTGAGAAGCTACAAGTGTGCAAAGGAGGACAACCAGGATGGCAAAGAGCTTTGTGTCATATGACTATTGATTGAAGGAAAGGAGGATTATAAGTCTGAATTTTTAGTCTGGAAAAGAGAAGTTTTAGGAGGGAGCCTGATATCAGTATTCAAATGTGTCTTTGCCTTTTTGTTTTTCTATAACACAGTAAACTGCCTAGTCAATCTTCAGTTTGCCCAGGTAGTCAGTGCCTTCAGGGATGATGGTGCATGAGATATATTTGTGGAAAAACCAGGAATAGAAGCCATGGTTTGATTTAAAGAATTTAAGATGGATAAGTGAAGCAAATTATCATAGCAAGATTTTGAAGTGGTTGGCAGGCCCAGTAATCTTGGTGGTAGGAAATATATAACACCTGAGATACTGTTTAATAGTCCACTTTGAATATTCTGTCTGTCCATAAGATAGAATGTGATGAACTATGTGAAGGTAATCTTTGTTGTTATTCAACTGTTTTAGTCATGTCCAGTCGTTCTCAGTCTTTGTGACCCCATCTAACCTGCCTGCTTCTGGTAGATCAGGTTAATAAGATTTGATGAAAATTGAAATCTCGGGAGACGGAGTTGGGCCCTGCAGCCGAGCCCGGGCCCAACGGGGATCCGAGTTCGCGAGGCTCCGGCTGCAGCCTCTGGCATTTCGCCTGCGAACAGAACCTGCTTTCCCGACCCGATGGCTCTGCCTCCTTCTTGCAGGGGGACACATAGGTCCTAGTTGGAATCTATGGTCCAGCAGAGGTCAAAGTCAGCAAGGAAATCTTCAACAAGGCCACTCTGGAGATGATTCTGAAGCCCAAGATAGGGCTGCCTGAAGTAGCAGAGAAAAGCAGGGAGCGGCTGATCCGGAATACATGTGAGGCTGTTGTGCTGGGGATCCTGCACCCCTGAACCTCCATCACCATCGTGCTACAGATTGTCAGCGATGCCGGCTCTCTGCTGTCCTGCTGCCTGAATGCAGCCTGCCTGGCCCTGGTGGACACTGGTGTGCCTATGTGGGCATTGTTCTGTGGGGTCACCTGTGCCCTCGACCCAGATGGCGGCCTTGTCCTTGACCCCACAGCCAAGCAGGAGAAGGAGGCTTGGGCCATCTTTACCTTCGCCCTGGACAGCACTGAGCAAAAGCTGCTGATGTCCACTACCAAAAGCCTGTACTCTGTGGCCGAGTTCCAGCAGTGTCTTGCCGCTGCCCAGCATGCTTCCCATCATATCTTCCGGTTCTACAGAGACTCTCTGCAGCCGTCGCTATTCCAAGAGCTGACCCGCAGCAGGGCCCGGGAGCAGGGTCGGTAGCGTGGCTGGGCCTGCGCTCCTCCCTCCCCCATCATAGAAAGGGGCTCTTAGGTTCCACATTCTGGGAACAGTGAAGATACCAGCTTTTCAGATGCCTTGTGAATCGGGCTGAGATTGTCCTCGCCGGGAGCGCCATGAGGGGCTGCCCACAGCTGTCTTGACACGGCCTGTGTGACCTCTGCCCTGTTTCCCCATCAGTCACCTTGGGTGTCAGACTCCCTGGCCTTCCAGGATTGGTCCAACTCTAAATCCTGTGAACCCATTGCTCCTGCCAGACACTTCAGTGTTAGGAAATGGGAGAGGAGCAGGCATTTATGTGACACTGACTGTGTGCCGGTCACTGTGCTGAGAGTTCTTCAGACATGGTCTCTTGAATCCTCAGGACAACCCTGGGAGGGAGGGGCTGCTATTATCCTCAGGTTACATCTGAGGAAACTGAGGCAGGTGATGGCACTTGCTCAGGGTCACACTGTCATTAAGTGTCTGGAGGCTGGATTTGAGCCTTGTGGCTGGGCACTACCAAGACAAAATGGAACTGCTCTTGCCCAAAGGGAACTTAGCTTTTCCTGGAGGGATCACTTAGATCAAGGTCATTTGAGGAGGTGGGGAATGCTAACATCTGGTGGGTCCCTGCAAAAGGTCCTAGAGGAGGTGTGGGCAGAGACTGTTTCTGTTTGTGTGTGTGTGTGTGCCCTGGGCCTGGCACACAGTTGGCACTCAATAAATGCTTGTGAATGGAAAAAAAAAGAAAATTGAAATCTTTACTAAGTGGAAAAAAATAAGATGACCTTAAAAAATAAAACTGAAGTCCAACAAAGAATAAGATCTGTAGGAGGGTCAGTTGTAATGGCCAATGTCTTATTGCCTTTGGGTACATCATTATTGCCTATCAGAGAATTGTGAAATTTCAAAGTTGGAAGGGACATATATGACCCTGTAGTACAACCTATATTCAAAAATGAAACCCCACTATAACATACCTGACAAATGCAGATCCAGCCCTACTGAGAAGAGATTCAATACCTTATAAAGTGGTCCATTTCACTTATGGATAGATATAAATTTTAGGATGTTTTTCCTGACATCAAACCTAGATTTACTTTTTTGTAACTTCTACCTATTGCTTCTATTTCTACCCTGTGGCTCCAAAAGAAAAAAAACAACTCTATTTCACATGACCATCCTTCAAGCACTTGAAGATAGCTATCAAGTCCCTCTTCCCCATTTCCTTCAATCAATCCTCATATGACATGTAATCAAGGCCCTTTACCATTTGCCACCTTGGTTGTCCTACTGTGGATATTCTCTTGTTTGTAAATTCCCTTCTAAAACTGTGATGCCAGGAACAGAACAAAAGGTTTTAGGTGGAATAAATTGTCAAGAGCACTGGTCCAGGATAATGGTTCTATTCAGGACTCTGTGGTTACAGTGAAGCAGTAACTCCTGCTCTTCAGAAATACCATAGGGGCTATGGTAGGGGAGGTGGAGGACCAAATAAACTCTTTTTATCTTGACTATTTTATGAAATCACCATCTTTGGCTTTGTCAATTTGATTTAATCCAACCTAATTAGTGTTTATTAAACTCCTATTATATGCAATGCTGGGGAAGCAAAGTGAAAGATAGAACAGTATTCAGTCATTAGAGCCAGTGAGTATAATTTCATGTGCCCAGAAGTCAATTAATTGCACGTGTGGGTAAATTCTCAGTTTCAATCATACAAGATCTATTTTAATAGTCCTGGTAGTAGGGATGAAAAGTGCTATAATTGGAGCTGAACAAAAGTTTATGGCTTCATATAGCAACCATCTACCTCTATGCATTGCTTCCCACAGTGCTGAAGTAGAATATGTCCTTTTCAGAGTTCCATTCACTGACATTACATGGTGTCAGATTTCTAGTATCATGTTATTGTTGTTGTTGAGATAGGTATTTGCAGGCTGAGTATTTGCATTGCTTTCCTGCTAAGACCCTCAGAGGTTTTGTCTCCTGGACCATATATCTAGACTTGTGATCATATTCCTGGATAAAGTCAGGCAACATTATGGGAACCTCTACTTGTTCATCATCACAGAAAAACATAGATAAACCCTGTAAAATTGGTCATCCAGGGCAGGTGTATCATATACAAAATCTTGAGAGGTTCCAGAAAGAGTTGATATAATCTTCCATAGCTCCTTGCCTCTGCTAGAGCTGATAGATGCACAAGTTGTCAAATCAAGGCCACGGGCATGTCAAATGAAGAAATCCCTCCATTTTGCCTAGTAGAGGGTTGGTGAGGTTGAGAGTCATTCGGATGGAAGCTTATACCACAGGAAGATTATTACTAATGCTACCTTAGCTTATGGGGCATCCCTAAGTGTGGATGGAAGTCCTTCAACAATTTGTATTGAGGCAGTTATCTTAATGTGTCCTCCACTTCATAGATGAAAGAATCTGGGAACTAAATATTCTCTTGGTAGACAGGGAAGTTGACCTCATTCACCTTCAGATTCACTAGTTTCTTTTCTGAAAGTCTGTGAATTCTCCCTACAGCATAGCTGGCCTGTGGCATTCCTGTGCCATTTTAAGTGGTTGCTGCAGCACTGCAGTCTCTGGGTTCCTCTACAGGAGAACTTGCAGTGGAGGCAGCAAAACAGAGTAGTTCTGAGTGGTTCAGCACTGAGGGAGTGGACAGTACCAAGTCCCTAGCTTTTGAGAGACAATGTACCTTTGGTTGACTTATAGAGAACAATGTTACTGAGGTGGATAAGTCAGAGAAAAGGCATGAAGTTTATTAATGAAGCTCATTCTTGTGCCCTTTGGGAGTTTGGATTGTTCATAGAGGAAGATTCCAATAGAGACTGAGCTTGAAGGTGTGGGAAAGGTTGTTACTAATAGGCTCATAGATAAAAAACTGAAAGGGACCTTGGAGGCCATGTAATGCAAATCCTTTATTTTAGAGATGGAAAATCTGAGTCTGAGAGAGGTAAAGGGAATGTCATAAGCTAATAGAGTCAGTGTTTGAGGCATACCTGTTTCATAAGGTTTTTGTGAGGATCAAATAAAGTGAGACAGTTTGTAGGGAGTCACTAGGTACTATGGAAAGAATACTGGCTCTGGAGTAAAAAGATCTGGGTTCAAGTCCTACTTCTGATGCTTGCCACCTATATGACCATGGTCATGTCACATTGTCTCCCATTGTCTCTCTGGGTCACAAGGCTTCATCAAATATAAAATGGTGGCGTTGGACTGTATGGCCTCTGAGGTGCCTTTCAGCTCTAGCTCCAGCTTGCTTTACAAACTTTAATTTTTTTTTGCTTTTTGGAGGGCAATTGGGGTTAAGTGACTTGCCCAAAGTCACATGGCTAGTAATTGTGTCGATGATCTGAGACCGGATTTGAACTCAGGTCCTCCTGACTCCAGGGCCAGTGCTCTCTTCACTGCATCATCTAGCTGCCCCTGCTTTGCAAACTTTAAAACACTATCTAAATGTTGGCTGTTACGACTGAGCCTAAACCCTATCCTTTAAGTCCAAATTTAGTGCTCTTTTCTATTGCATCACGCTGCCTTTTCTCTGAATTTCTCAAGGAGATGTTTCCTTGATATAGATATGTTTTTATGTCTCTTTTGTTGTACAATAACTTGCAGGGAGAGTTTGTGTGTCTGTGTCCTTCTCTATATGCCTGGTGTCTTGTCTTATGCATCATTCATTGAGGTGACAGTGTTACAGTAAAGTTTGAATCTGTGATGAAAATATCCTTTAAAGACAGGGTCGGCTACATTTCCAATATGGTGCAGTTTCTTATATTCTTCTTCCTCATGCACATGGGGGATGTGTGTATATTGGTGTGCAATGAGGATGAAGCTAACGGAGCAGGACATTTTTAAGACCCCAGCAGATGGGAGAACAAAATTTCCAGATTCTGATAGAATGTAAGTTTCTGGAAAGCTGGGAAGAGAAATGAAGAACAGCACTTACAGAATCCTTGGATGCTTTTGTCAGGCTTTTGCATCCTTGAGTTTGAGCTGATTCCTACCTGGGTATATTTACTCTTCATTATAACTTTGTATGGCCATCATAACATAATCTCAGTAAATTAAAAGGTTAAACTATTTGCTGAGAGCGTGAGTGAGGCAGCTTGTGTGAGTAGATAAGGATCAAAATAGCCTTATGTGGAAAGTATAGTAGGAGATCAATAAGAAAAGATTTTAAGCACTTCTATGCAACAGTAAAAATTTTGTGGGAGTTAGTGAATTAGTAGTGGGTTTAGTCAAAATGGCTACATGATTTTCTAATACTGCAACTTGAGAAGGTAGAATAAAAACAAATAGTGAGAGTGATACGGTGTCGGAGGATTAGTACCATTCCACTTCCATTTGCCTAGATCCTGTGATCAACCACTTCCATGCTCTTTTCACTAATACCACAGTCTTAGTCACCTCTGAATCTTCTAGATCGTTTGTACTAATCCCCCTTGCTTTGCCCTCTATCTTTGGAGTAGAGAACCCTGTGTATGACTGTCTCTCAATATATATGTATATATTACCTACGTCTTTTCTCCCTCTCTTCTCATTTGCTAAGTCTCTGACTTGGGAAACTCAGTTACTTTGGGAATGTGATAAATCTACAGACCAACATTAGCAAGCTTAATAGAATTTAATTCAGCAAACATTAAGTATCTACTATTTGTAAAGTAGTAGACGCTATTTAATGGGGATAGAAATATAAAAATGAAACAATCCTTGCCATCAAGGTGCTTATAATATACTGAGGTTGGGGTACCTAATATGTACCTAGGTAAGTAAATACTCTTTTTCTCTCATTTATCTATCTATCTATCTATCTATCTATCTATCTATGATATATATATATATATACATTTGTATATATGTCTGTGTGTATATATTTACACACACACACACACACACACACACACATACCCTAAAATAATTTCAGGAGGGATAATGTTAACAATGGGTATTTAGGAAGGCTTCTGTAGTGGGTAGCATTTGAGCTGTATCTTGAAGAGAGCTAGGATTCTAAGAGGCAGAGGTAAGGAGGGATTTCATTCTGGTCATGTGCAAAAGCACAGAGGTAGGAGGTGGGATGTTGTGAACAATAAGCTGGCCAGTTTGACTACAAGAGAGGAAAATATATGAAGGAGGATAATATGAAATTAGATTTGGATGACAAATGAGAACCAGATTGTGGAGGGTCTTAGATGCCAGATGTAGGGTTTTGTATTTTATCTTAGATGAAACAAGAAGCTATTGACTATTTTTCAGTAGTAGGGTGATATTTCTTCTTTGTCAATTCAGCAACGGCCTGCAGAAAAATGGCTGGTAATTCAGATGCTTCCTGCAGTAATGATTTCCTTGAGTAGTTCTGTTTCTAGCTCCCTAAGAGCTCACTTAAATTCCCTTGAGTCTTTATACAGCCATGTCAGTACATTTTGCTGTTAAATATTCATTTTTAAAAGCTGTGGTTTGTAAAAGAATCTGCACATGGGAAAAATGCTAATAAAGCTGAATAGGAAAAAAGTCTTTCAGTTTAGGGCTAGTGCAGATACACCCTGTGCTACTTTTCTCTTTGTAAAGAGGCTGTTAGCACAGTCTCTATAGATAATGAAAAGCTCATTGCTCTGCTTTGCGGTGCTTTCCTAACCTTTCAGGGCTTTGTCAAAGGGGGAAATAATTCAAGGGGCCTTATTCCAATCAGGGAAATAATTAGTGTTCTGATGGACATTTGGTATCTGATTTCCCTAGGGAGTGGGTTGCTGGTCTCTAATTGTAAGCCTGGACTTTGGTTTCCTGGTCAGGAATATGCTTTGGGAGGGGGGATGATGTGGAAATGGGACTATAGATATAAATGGAAACAAATACATGGAGAAAAAAGAGGAAGGGAGAAAAATGAAGATGAAGAGATTGAGTTAAAGATAGAGCTAGAGAAGGAGAAAGAGACCTAGAAGTAGAGAGGCTAAGAATAGAAATATACACACATAGACACACATTTAAGGAGAGAGAGGAGAGATACAGATAGCCATTTAGAGGGAGGAATGGAGTAAAGGGATAGAGATAAAGATGGAAGCAGAGAGAAATTGGGATGGAAAGATAAGGAGCTAGAAATAGAAATACTTATGAAATAGAGATGGAGACGAAGATCTGCCTCTGTAGAGGTATAGACTGATTTTTTCCCTTGTTGGTCTTTCCTTACATGTTAGAGAGGCAAGCAGCCGCTTACAATCAAAGAAAGCCGTCAATCGAGACAAAATCCCATCGTGCCAAGCCCTCTGACCTCAGTCACTGCTGTGAGTCGGTAATCACACCCTCCACAAAGGGACGTGGCAAATTATTGATCCCTGAAGACGGCTTTGGCTATCTGTTCTAGGGTTGCACGTTATTCTTCCTCAGGAAAAGAAAGATGCTGTCTTTCTAAAGATGGCCACGCCTCTCTTTTTAAAGATGGCCACTTCCATCTCTCCTGTGTTTGTGCTTTTTTTTACATGTAAATACTAGAGGGGAAATATTTAAACTATTCCCTGTACCATTGAAAACAAGGTTCTTTATGTATTCAGACCGAGCATTGTAGTGCTGCTTTCACAGGTTTGGAGCACCATCTAGTGGTCAAGATGAGATTTAGTCACAGGGAAACAAAGCTACAAGGATGATTGTTACCTTTTAGTTGTCAGAAGATACTGAGAGATGTTTATAAGAGAAGCCATCGCTTATTTATTCATTGGAAAAAGAAGCTAGAGAGTCATATCCAGGGGCAGCTAGGTGGTACAGTGAATAGAGCACCTGCCCTGGAGTCAGGAGGACCTGAGTTCAAATTCAGCCTCAGACACTTGACATACTTAATAACCGTGTGACTTAACCCCAATTGCCCTCCAAAAAAAGTCATATCCATCAAAGATGATGAGAAAAACACTCATTGACTGTAGAGTCAGAAAGTCTGGGAGCATGTTCTTCTGTTGAAACTTATTACTTGTATGACCTTGAGTGAGTCACTTATCCTTCTTGGACCTCAGTTTCCTCATCTGTAAAATTAGAAGGTTGGACCAGATGGCCTTTGAGGTACCTGCCAGCTATAGATCTAGTTATTAGAGTCAGTATAGGCCAAAGAAAGGACTGTCTCCTCTGGTTCAATCCTCTTATTTTACAAATGAGGAAACTGAGACTCAGAGTGAGTGGTGGAGTGACTTTCCCTCATATTATTTTAATGTATTTTGTTTATTATTGCTGATGATTGAGTTTTTAATGCATTTTATTCAATGGTGTATTGTTCTTGTGTCATGTAACTGTTATGCAAATGGAGCTATTTATAATTTTTTTAAAGGACTAACAACTGGCTTCTCTTCATGATGTAAGAAGATGTCTTTTGTTTCTTATTTTATCCTGGACTATAATGGATCTCTCCTTTAGTGACTTTTGACTTCAAGCTTGTAGTTTGTTTTATAACTACTCTCTATAGTATTGGTGGGAGGGTTAAGGACAGTTGATCCTCCAGTATTTCTGTTTTGTAAATAGAGAAACTGAGGCATAGCTAGATTGAATTATGCCTAAATTTGCCTCCAAAGCAAAGAAAAAAAAACCCGTGCCTTTTGTTTATTTAACGTGCAAACCTTTGAAAAAAACTTTCTCTTTGGCATTTGGATCTCTAAGGTCTTTGTCAGTTCCTATACCCTATGGTTTTGAAGTAATGATTGTCATTGTAATAATTCAGGCTTTCATATCTTCCCTGGCATTTTGAAATAACATTGAATATTTTTTTAAAAAGGAAGTTTTGTTGATACTTTAAAAAAATCAATTTCTAGATATACGCCCTGCTCCAACTCCCACTCTTTCTCACTCCAAGCCCTCCTCTCTAACAAAGACAAACCATTAAACAAAATCAGTTGATACCCCAGGTTTTAACAATGACTGCAACATTATGCATCTCTCTACTGAAATGAGGGAGGTGTTTTCTCATCTCTGAGCCTAAGATTACAATTATTCAGTATTTGACTTCATTCATTCATTTATTATTATTATTATTATTATTTGCTTTTTGGAGGGTAACTGGGGTTAAGTGACTTGCCCAAAGTCACCACAGCTAGTAAGTGTGTCAAGCATCTGAGGCTGGATTTGAACTCAGGTCCTTCTGACCCCAGGGCTGGTGCTCTATTCACTGTGCTACCTAGCTGCCTCTTGACTTTATTTTAAAGTTCCTTTTAAAATTGTATTATTATAGTCATTATATACTTTCTGCCTGAATCCATTACAAATTCACATTATCTAACCTCCTTGGTGCTATGTAAGGGTGCTGAAGTTAGTTCTAATTTGCTTGGGAGAACTCCATTGGTTAATTTTCAGCATGAGCATTTATACCTCAAAAATCAGCAAATGTTACAAATCAGATTATTTTTATGATTGTCTAGACTTAAGAAAGTGTTAGTAATGCAGATTAAATTTAAAAGTGTGTGCATGGGGTCAGATTGCTAAACATTTACCAGCAGACCCCTGCACTGCTCTATAATCATTGCTTGAGTTCAGCAGAAGTATAGTAGAAGGTTTAGAAAATTATACCATCACCAGGCTAGATTTCAGGCTAATAATAGTCATAATAACTGGCATTTATATAGTGCTTTACATTCTTTACATCAATTATCTCATTTGAGTCTCACAACACCCCTGGTAATGTTTCCCTCCTTTTAAAAAAATAAACATCTAATAACTTTTGATCATAAAACTACAAAAAAATCATCTTTATGGCTTTTAGATTCATTATTAAAACAGAATCAAAATATAAATGTTAGAGATATTAAATTAATTAATACACTTTAATTAGTACACATTGTTAACACTTTCTTAGAGATCATCTAGTTCTTCCTCTTTAGTTGTCAGGTAAGGACAATGAGGTTGTAATGGTAATGGAATTTAAAGATCCCCTTGTATTGACTTGGGTTTTAGGTTAAGTGTTAAGGCCCAGAGCTTGTGAATCCCATAATGGGATGGACTTGTTGACCTGAAGAGCGGGGGCTGAACTGGGAGGAGCTGGTGCTGCGGATGGAGAGGCCAAGTAGAAACAGGCCAGAAGAACTTTTGGGAGTAGCATTTTGGAGGCAAAGAGAGAGAGAATTGCCGGGGACCAGAGTTGCTGAGAGAAAGAGAGAACTGCCAGCCGAAGGCTACCAGGACTGCTGAGGGCCAGTTGGAGCTGCCCAGGACTTTTGAGAACTGCCACCTGGAGCTGCTGAGAACTGAGGAGGCATGACTGTGGTGCTGGTATTTTGTCTGTCTGTTTTGATGTTACTTTGCCAGATTAGTTTGCTGGTAAAGGACAGTGCTATTGTTGCAGAGGTTCTGGAAACTTGCTGTTGGTTCAGGAGCCCTGAAGGAGGATTTTCTTGTTTGTTTACAGAAATCCTTGAGGAGGGTCTTGCTGATGTTTTCAGGGGTCCTGAGACTGTTCTGCAGGCAGACAGTGCATTGATGAGGATGACAGTAATGTGTATCTATGTTGTGTCTTGGTTAAGCCTTGCCTTCCCAGGAACAGAAACTGCTGAGAACTTGCCTAGGGCCGAGATGAAGAAAAGACCTCTCCTTAGGTATTGAATGCTGTGATAATGTTGTAACCTAATTGTAACCTAGGGGTGAATGGCCTTTGTGCTTTCCACTGCCTCTTGAGAGGGTGCTTGGTGGTGATAGATGGTATTTGCAGTTCAGTTGTGATTCAGGGTTGGAAAACTTTTGACTTTTGTACTTTGTCACTGACCAAATGAATGTACTTTGTTTATGACTGGAAATTAATCTCCAGTTGAATAGAGAGAAGACCTTGTGATTGACTAAATGAATGTACTGCCCAGGGGTGGAGTACTTGGATCTTAGTACTTTGTGATTGAATTAAGGATTTATTAAATTATTGAGTTACTTATATTATTTATATATTTTTTATTTTTTAAATATTTATTTAATATTTTAAAAATATTTATATTGTTTATATTATTATTTATTACTTATATTATTGAGTTACACATGGTGAATGCTGTATTTTGATTTTCTGTGATTGTTTTGCCTTAATCTGTCACTGAATATATGGAAAGTTACTATGCTCCTAATTCTGAACCTGGAAGTTGCTTTTGCTTGGTGTTACAGAGGTCTAGAGTGGTAAAGTTAGTTACCCAGGGCCACATAGAAAATCAATGGTAGAGGAAGCTGGCAGAATAGAGAAAGGGCTCAGCTGAACTCTCCCAACATTCCTTGCCAAATAACTTTAAAATAATGTCTCAAATTAAATTTTTGAGTAGCAGAGCTAACAAAAAGTCAGAGTAATATGTTCTTCTAGCCCAAGACAGAGTAGGAGGTTGGAAAGACAGCAAAGGAGCTAGGATTACAACCAAAAATAACCTACCTAAACAATAATGAGTCTAATACTTAAAGGGAAAAAAGGGATATTTAATGAAATAGAGGACCTTCAAACATTCCTGAAGAAAAGACAAGAGCTGAATAGAAAATCTGACTTTGAAATTAAGACACAAGAGAAACATACAAAGGTAAACATGAAAGAAAAATCATAAGGGACTCAATAAGGTTAAACTATTTACCTTTCTCTATGTGAAGATGATACATGTATCTTCTAAGAACTTTACCATTATTGGGGCAGTTAGAAGGATTCTACATAGAAAGAATGTACAGGAGTGAGTTGACTATGTTGAGATAATGCAAAAAAAAAAATGGATGGGTGGGAGAGATGCTCTGGGAGAAAAGGTAAGGAAGAGAAAGAATAGGGAAAATTGTCTCACATTAAATAGGTACTCAGAGAAGAGCACCTTTTCTGAAACTTACAATTTTGCCTAAAAAGAGACTTCTCCAGGATCACTTAATCAATGTGTGTCAAAGGTAAGAATTGAACTCAGATCTTTCTGCTTCAAGGACAGTTTTTAGCCACTGTGCTATATTGTTGTTTCTCTTGTTAGCAAGAATAATTGGTTGTTGCCCTTCATTCTCAAAAAAGAAATAAGAAGCAACTGAGACATGGTATGTCATAGAACAGAAGGCCAGTCTTGAAATCAGAAAGACCAGAGTTCAAGTACTGACAGTAACACCTACTAGCTATGTTACCATGGATAAATCACTTCACCTTCAGTTCCCCAGGCAACTCTCTGAAACTGTAAGGCACAGATGAGTTGCTGATCTTCATTGGCAGAGAACTATTACCCCAAGGAATAATTTGCAAAACTTGCCCCAGGTACCAAAATGATTAATTATAGCTTTGTCAGCATATATCATCTTTTTGTGAGCTACAGTGACCTTTACCTTTCAGTAATCCTTCCAGTATTTCAATGAATTTTTCCAACTGTATTTGTTATTTCAGCTGCGTTTGGGACTTGGAGTCAAGAAGATCTGGGTTCTCCTAGCTGTATGGGCCTGGGCAAATCACTTCATTTCTCTGTGTCTAAGTTTCTTTAACTATAAAATTGAAATAGTAACACCTAACTCCAAGGATTTTTGTGACAATCAAATGAGTTAATTTATGGGGAGCATTTTGCAAACCCTAAAATACTATACAGGTGAATGTTATTACTACTGTTATTATCATGATTATACTACAGCCCCATTTCTCTAATGGACTGACAAACTAGCATGATAGAAGAAACAGAGTGCTAGGATTCAGTTGATTGTGGCTATCCTAGTTCTACCATTGATTTTCTTTTTAAAAATATTTTTATTTATTTTGTTAAATATTTGCTAATTGCATGTGAAATTTTTTTTTAACAATCATTTAAAAAATTTTCTCCCTCCCTCTTGTCTCTCCCCCTCCTCAAGGAGGCAAGCAATTTGATATTGATTATGCATGTGAAGTTATGCAAAAAGTTTCCATATTAGCCACATCGCAAAAGAAAACAAACAATATAAAATATAAAAATACAGTTTAAAAAAAGCATGCTATCTGCAATCAGAGTTCATCAGTTCTCTCTCTGGAGGTGGATAGAAAGTTTCCTAATTAGGGAATTCCCTATATTCAAGAATCACTGATCTGGTCCCTATCTCTAATCTTGAAAACTAAATTCCAAGCTCATTTATTTATGCCTCTGAAGGCCATTAAGTGCTAGCATCTCCCTCTGAATTTTGACAACTTTGGGCAAAACCCTTATTGCTCCATGCTAGTTATCTAGGTATGATTACATATGGTACAAAATATACTACAGGTCTAGTTATGACTATGCTACAAGACTATCAGAAACTGTCTGCATGACACCAACAGTCCCATTACATTTGCTGTAGTTGCAGGAATGAGCTAGTTGTGGCTTCCATTAAGTTTTTTGTTTATTTGTTATTGCCACTTCCTTCCCTCTGGCCCATTCCTAATCAGAAGATTATGGGTCTTTGACGTTGCAACACTGAAAATTATAAGGAATTTGCAGAAAGAGATTGTTTACAAATAGCTGTAAAATGTGATGAATAAAACTCTGTGATTTAGGCTTGAGTTAATTATGAGGTATAGACAGAAAGAATGCCAGCTGACTCAGTTAACTTCTTAATTGCATAATTGAGAGAGAGGAGAGAACTCTGGGCTTGGTGTCAAAAGACTTAGCCTTGAGTACAAACTCTGCAACTTCCTAACTGTGACTGCTCTCGGTCTCCTCATCTGCAAAAAGGAAATCATTTGTGCTATTTATCTTAGGTAGTTGTAGAAAAGAAATTTATCAGCCTTAAATTGATAAAGAAATATTAGTTGTTAATTACGGCTTACTGAACAAGGTTTAGTCTCCAGTCATGGAGATACATTTGTCTCCATATCTCTATGAGTGGAGATTAGATGTTAACATCTAGTCCAACCCCCTTACTTTACAGATGAGGAAACTGACACCAAGAGAAGTTAAGTGACTTGTCCTAGACCACAACAATAGTAAAAAGTGGATAGAGATTTTGAACCTGGGTCCTCAACTCCAGAGTCAGAGAGCTCTTTGCCCTGTGACATACTTGTCATGAGTATGAAAGAGAGATATTTGTTGGTTGTTAATGCCTTCTGGAGTGCCTTCTCACACCCAGGCTCCTAACTTTACAATTCTCCCACTTCCTCACACCTACTGAAAGTACTCATTCTTGTCTGACCTCCAGCCATTTGACCCTGCCTATTTTTTTCTATCACCCTGGTGTTCTTTCACTTGCTTCCCTTCCCAGTCTGTATCCCATTGTGCTCTCTCACTGTATCTAGGGCCATCTCCAGTCATCCTGATCTGTATCTCACCACTGGACCCAGATGATTCTGGAGGAGAAAATGAGGCTGGTGACTTAGCACAACCTCTCTTACTTAAATCCAATTCACTTGCATGTCATGGCATCACTTCCCTGATGTCATGGTGCTCTTCAAGAACGAAGGACAAACAGCACCGACCACCCATTGTATTCCCTGTACTCAATATGGGAAAAGACAGGGGTCTCTATAAGGACTGAGGGTGTGTAGCATGGAGTGCTATTATCCCGAAGGACAAACAACAACCACCTGTTGTATCTCCTGTATTCAATTTGGGAAAGGACAGGGGGACTCTATAAGGATTGGGGATGTGTAGCATGGCCTGCTATTTTTCCTTTCATCTCTTAGGCCAAGTCCCAGTGAGCATATCTATCCCACATGGGAGGGAACTTTCCTGTTTGTATACTCATCCATATGAGTATGTATGTATCCCAAAGCTGTTGGGATGGTGATGCCTTCTGGATTTCTGTTGCTCACACCAGTCCTCACCTAGCCTTGGTCCTTGATGATTCCTTTGTTCTCTGAAATGCTCCCAAGATGGAGATTTACTTTAAAAAAAAGATTTTACTAGCAACTGAATGGAATAAGGTCAATGAAAACAAACTTTCATAGTATAGAGCCCTAAGCTTCCCAAGCACTGGAATCTTATCCTAAGATAGTTCCTAAAGGAACCATAAGTGATAGGCATGGGTTTCTGGGCTAACTAGCCTGTCCCACAATGAACAGATCATAGGATAACTATTGGAGTTAGTGCTGTAAGAGATCTTAGAGTTCATGTTCTAATCCCCTCATTTTACAGATGCCCAGGGATATACTTGTCCAAAACTGAGCTTTTAATTTAGACTCTCTGATTCCAAATCTAGTATTCTTTCTATTTCATCTGTTTCTTCTTATCTCTTCTGAAAGTCTGGCATAATAATCATAATCATCATCATAATAGCTAGCCTTTATATGGTGCTTTAAAATTTGTGAAGCAGTTATTGTATTTTATTACGTAATGGTCCTATGAAGTAGACACTATTATCATCTCCTTTTTACAGAGAAAAGAACTGAGGCTGAGAGATGTTAAATGACTTATCCAGGGCCATACAGTTAGGAAATATCCAAGGTAGGATTTGAATTTGGGTCTTCCTGACTCCAAGACAAATGATATATTTACTGACTTCCGTAAACTCCTCATTGGATTCTCTCCATTTTTAAAACTTTTCTCTTAATTTTCTATTCTGATGTAGTTTTTTCATACCACCCCCCCTTTTAAGTGAGAATCACGTTTACTCATTAAATAATGAATCTTCCATTTCCTCTTCCTCGAAGATTTTTCAGGTGGGTTCCAAGCTGCTGCTCATTTTCCCCTTCTCCATCATCCTTTCTTGTATTGAACCTTTCAAACAGAACAGATCTATGATTCTATCAAAGAATAACCTCTCCTCCTCTATGAACTCCCCCCTTTTCCTATCTTCCTGATTCTGGACACAAGATTCGACTCTGTGTCCCACTTCATCAGTCATATCTAAAATCTGTATACCAAACTGAAGACAAGAAAGTGCTATTCCTCTCTCTATCCCCACCTTGTTGAATGCAGACAGGTCCTTGTAGAATAGAAAGAGTTAAGGTTTGGAGAAGACAATATTTTCTCTCATATTTCTTAACTTCATGTGCCCTGGCCTTGATTGATGTCCTAGGAGGCAGCCAGGTGGTGAAATAAGGATTTTTTTTTGTCTTGGACTCAGGAAGAACTGAGTTTGCCTCTTGCCTCACATGCATATTAGCTGGAGAAGGCATTTAAGCTCTTTCAGTCTCAGTTCCATTATTTATAAAATGGGGATAATCTGCCTCCCAAGGTTGTTATGAAGACCAAATAAAATAATACACATTAAGCTTTTTTTGCAGACCTTATATGTTCTCTAAATTTTTAACTATTATTTTTATTATACTGATACCTCATCATGGCATGGAAATGACCCTTGACTCTCAGGAATTCTGACTTGAAAGGCTTTGAGTTTCATCCTGGTGATGGATGGTATGCCTGTTATGAATAGATCAGCTTATCTGTTTAAAGAGTTTCATCACCTTGTTGGTCACAGGATGATACTTTTTTTTCCTTTGGTGGGGGGAGCCACTCTCGAAGACTTACTCCTTAATTCATAGAAGGGCTTTGATCTGTATCAGTGGAGGAAGTAACCACAGTGATGAAATTACATGTCCTTGAAATATTGAAGTATGCGGTCTGGCAGGTCCATTCCAAGCTTATATTATTCTTCAAGGTCCACATGTTTTATAAACACTGGGCTGCAAAATAGCTGCCTCTAAGATACCATCATCATCTCTTTGTAACAGATGGATGAACCAGAAAGATAGCAAAGTGACTTGCTTAATCCTCCAGAAAGAGGCAGTCCTGATAATAAAACATGCCAGTCACCTCATGACAGAAATGATGAGCTAGAGATGCCGACTTAGACACATTTTCAGATATGCTCAGTATTTTTGGTGTGTTTTGCATGACTAAATTTTTTTTAATAAAGCAAGACTTCAGAGGGGGAAGTTGGTGGGTAGTGATAGAGACATTAAAAAAAGAAAGAAAACTTCAGAGTTTCATATGCCATCTTTTTTTGCTGGTTGATAAATATAATATTTGTGTTTGTTGATTATTTTTAAGTTTTTAATTAAAAAAACACACAGAAGGAGTCAGGCTTGCCTTAGAACCTTCAAATATGACTCTCTTTCCCAGCCTACAACCTTCTTCCCTTGGGACTCCTGGGGGGGCCAGCTTTGCAACAGGCCTTATCAAAAGTTTCTGAGATTCCAGTCTTATTAAGTCACTTGGTGGTAAACTCTTCTCTCTGACTTAAAGAACTTTCTTGGATAAAAACAGTTTTAACTTGTGCTTCCTCTATGTGCCCATGCTGCCTTCCTAAAAGGTGTCACAGTAGAAAGAGGGGGCTTTAGAGGTGTACCCTTAGGAAAGCGCTCAGCTTTCTTAGGGGCTGTTACATTGCGTTTGGTGTCCTGGGCATTAGCAATGTTTTTAGACTCTGCTGGTTGTAATCCCTAACCTATGAGCTACTCCCCTACAGTAACTACTGGTTGATCTTCTTAACTCCGTCTTCCACATTTGACTTGGAAATATCTCAAAGCCCTACACAGCAGGATTCTAGCCAACGTTTCAAGATTAATTACACAGCTCCTCTTCCTGAATTCTCCAGACTTCTTGCCTTCCCCTAGGCTGTCCCCCATGCCTGGAATATCATAATAATAAGACATTTATATAACACTTTAAGGTTTGCAAAGTCTTTTACATATGTTACCTCATTTGATCCTCACAACAATCCTGTGAAGATTCTATCATTATCCCCATTTTATAGGCAAGGAAACTGAAGATGAGAAGTGATAAGCTTATAGCTAATAAGTGCCTGAGATGGGATTTGAAATCAGTTCTTCCTGACCCTAAGTCTCATGCTTTATCCACTGTGTCACCTGGCTGCCTCATGCATCCCCCTTCATCTCTGCCTCTTAGAATTTTGAGCTCCCCTCCAGGATTAGCTAAAGTGTTACCTCCTAAATGAAGCTTTTCCTGATTCCCTCCAGTGGCCAGTGCCTTCTCTGAAATGACTGCATATTATTGGTTATTTACTTATTTGTTCCCCCCATAAGATGTGAATTCTCTGGGGATAGGGATTTCTTTTTTTAATCCACACTGCTTGGAAAATAGTAGGCACCTAAATTTGTGTTTATTGATCAATTCTAGAACATAGTGTCTGACCTGTGGTAGAACATTCCAATCTCGTATTGGTCTGATCAACCACAATGGACACATTGTAACTTGAATCTAGCATAGTGATGTAATTTTGGTCCTCTTCGAGAATGGACAACCAACCAACCACCTGTGTTCCTATTAAGTAACATCCAGGGGCTTTTACAGTTGCTTTTAAAAAGCAACTATTTCAGGACCTAAGAATAAACCTTCATGATGTCACCCAAGATCATACCTCCAACTAACTCCCCAAAGATTTCCTTCTGCTATTCAGTGAGTCAGGAGATTTGCATGTCCTTTTACATGCCCTTGACACAGGGTGGGCTAGTCTTCTTTTTTAGAAGATGGTCTTGTAGCATGACCCTTCTACCCTTGGTGTAGTTAGGGCTTTTCACTTGTTCTAGACCATTTCTAAACTCAAGTTTCTAGGTAATTTGGAAACAACTTCAGTTCTATGTTTGTATGACCTGTTCCCCTATCCCTCCTAGAGACATCAGGGAAGTAGCAATTAGAGGGTCTGCCTCAGAGTCAGGAAGACCCGGATTTAAGTGGTGCTTCTGACCTGGAATGACCCTGGGCAAGCAATTTAACCTCTCAGTGCCACCTCTCTAAGACTATCAAGCTCATAAACTTCCTGGTCACCATTTCAAGGTCATGCTTCCAGTTCTCCACCCATTTTCTTCATCATCCTCACTCTCTTCTTACTGGAAACGTAGACTCTACTCCTGGAACCATCCCAGGGTATGGCAGGTAAGCTTTTGCCTTATCTTGCCCAGAACCAGGCCTTCACTTCCAGTTGTCATTTCCAAAGCATGCATGAAGCCCAAAGTTCAGCCATTTGTCCTCATCCTCTTCATCCCTTTCTTCCTGAAACTTGGACCTTCCCCCCTTCTCGTCTTTATGTGTTGTCTTCTTCATTAATAAGTAAACTGTTTGAGGACAGGGGCTGTCTTTTGTTCTTCTTAACTATAATACTTAGTGTCGTGTAACACACAAAGTATGTACTTAATAAATGCTTCCATCCTTATCTTTTCCATTCATAAGTAGCAAAAGAGGTTCTGCTCTTCATTGGTGCAGAGAATTTTCTCATTGAGAATTTCTTTTCTTTTGTTTTCGAGGAGGAAGGTAGGGCAATTGGGTTTAAGAGACTTGCCCAAGGTCACAAGGCTATTTTTTTGTGTTAAGTGACTTGCCCAAAGTCACATGGTTAGTAAGTGTGTCAAGTGTCTGAAGCCAAATTGGGTTTAAGTGACTTAAGGCCAGATTTGAACTCAGGTCCTTCTGACTCCAGGGCCGGTGCTCTATTCACTGCACCACCTAGCCACCCCACATTGAGAATTTCTTAAAGCAATGAAATCACAGGTCTGATCTTCCCAGAAAATATCCTCCTCACCTGCATTCTCCCTATTCCATTTAAGATCAGAATAACTTCAGTTCAATTCATCAAGCATGTATTTAGCATCTTCTTTGTGCCAAGCACTATATACTTCTATGGGGTCTGTGGGGTTTTGAAAACAAAAAGGACTTCACATTCAATAAGGGAGAAACAACATGTACACAGATAAGGAAATACTAAATATATGGAAAATGGGGCTGAAGAAAACACTAACCACTGGGGAGGTGGATCATGAAAGGCCTTGCAGAGGAGAGGGCATTTGAGTTGTCTCAAAGGGAACTAAAAATCCCAGTAGGAGGAGGTGAGGAGTGAGAGTATTCTAGGCATAGGGGACAGCCTGGGCAAAAGTGGGAGACAGGAGATGAACTGGTGTGTAAAGGAATAGCAAGTAGGCCTTGAATAGCTTCATTTGCTAGAATGAAGAGTGTATAAAGGTGAAAGTTTGGTGAAGTAGACTGGAACCAGATAATGAAGGGTCTTAAATGACATGACAAGGAATTTTGACTTTATCCTAGAGGCAATAGGAGTTTTCTTTGTTGTTTTGTTGACTATCCAAACTTGAGAAAGTGATGAAGAAAATATCAATAATGAAGAATGAATAGTATTTCATAGTAGATGATTAGTAAGTGTTTATTGATTGACACATCAACAGATGGCTACCTAGATGAGAGATCTCTGTCTAATGATTAATAAGCAGACATAAAACAACCCCTACCCCACCCTCTAGATTCAGTTGTTAAATATTTACTGAAATTCTCCTTGTTTAAGAGTCCTAAAAGTGACTTACTATGTGACCTTGGGCAAGTTACTTAATCCTTCCAGACTTCAGTTTCTTCATTTGTAAGAATGCTTAGCTTATGGGGCGGCTAGGTGGCACAGTGAATAGAGCACTGGCCCTGGAGTCAAGAGGACCTGAGTTCAAATTTGGCTTCAGACACTTGACACACTTATTAGCCATGTGACTTTGGGCAAGTCACTTAACCCCAATTGCCCTCCAAAAAGGGGGAAAAAAAGAATGCTTAGCTTAATCTATAAGGTTCTTGTGAATAATGTGAGGTAGTGGAAGGAGTGTTTAAATGCCTTCAAATGATAGTTCTTCTACTTCCTAGCTCTATGATATCTTAGTTCAGTGATAGGATTTAATGCTGGAAGGGATTTTGGAGGCCGTTGAAGGCTAGCTCCTTCATTTTATAAATAAAAAAGTTATGTATATGAGGTCATACTATTAAATGCTAGAATTTATATAGTGCCTACTATGTGCCAGGTATTCTATAAATATTATTACATTTGATCCTCATGACAAGCCTGGGAGTTTGGTTCTATTATCATCCCATTTTTACAGATGAGGATACTGAGGCAAACATAAGTTAAGTGACTTGCTTTCAGCTAATTAAGTGTCTAAGGCAAGATTTGAAACTAGGCCTTCCTGACTTTATTTACTGTGCCACCTAGCTGCCTCATACTAAGAGGATACTGAAGACCTGGGACTCCTAGGCCCTGGACTCTAAATTAAATTATTTTTCTACTCTGTAAAGATGTATTTTATGTAGCCTTTTAGTGCCTCAGTTTTTTTCATCTGTAAAGTAAGGACTTGGAATAAGTAATTTCTGTGGTGTCTTCCAGTTCTAACATTCTGTGATTTCTCTTAGGAAGGATGAAAGGAGATAATGAATGTGAAAGTGTTTTGTAAACTGTAAGGAACTGCTATCTACGTGTGGGTTGGCACACTATTTTCAAACTGCTAACAACAGGGTCATGGATTTAGAGCTAGAAGACAACTCAGAGGTCTTCTAATTTAATCCTTTCATTTTGCAGATAGGGAATCTGAGCCCCAAAGTGGTGAAGTTGTTTGCCTACATAGTAAATGGCAGAATGAGAAATTGATCCAGGTCCTTTAAATGCAAATCTAATGTTCTTTCCACTATATGAGATTTAATTCAATTCAGTAAATAGTTATGAACTATCTTCTATGTGCCAATCACTGTGCTAAATTCTCAGGATGCAAATAGGAAAAAGAGACAGTCCTTGCCTTCAAGGAACTTACAATCTAATGGGGGAGGGGGGAACATAACTAAAAAAAAAGCTGAAACCTTGGGAGTGGCTTAGGGATATCAGAGGTGTTGAACATATGGCACAGTTTGCTGCATGTGGAGTCAGTAACACATCTGAGTGTGGGAGAACCAGATTAAAATGTAACTGGGAAAATTTAGCAAAATAAAAGTACAATGAAAAAGAAATAACATTACATTTTAAAGGTACAATAGATAGAGTGTTGGGTCTGGAGTCAGGAAGATTCATATTCCTGAGTTCAAATCTGGCCTCAGAGACTTACTAGCTGTGTGACCCTGGGCAAGTCACTTAACCCTGTTTGCCTCAGTTTCTCCATCTGTAAAATGATATGGAGAAGGAAAAGGAAAACCACTTCAGTACTTTTGCCAAGAAAATCCCAAATGGGGTCGTGAAGAGTCAAACACAACTGAAAAATGCCACAACAACAAGGGATTCTTCTGTACAGTTTAATGCCCATTTCTCTTTGAATTTGACACCATTGCTCTCAATATTTATATGTGGAAGATTCTCATTCATATTTTTAAAATCTCAGAGAAAGGAATCTCAAGAGATGAAATGCAGGACCAAACCAGACTAAATGCTTTCACCTTTCAGGAATGTGGATTTAATTAAGGATGACTGATAGATATGAGAACAAGAAAAGAAAGTGAAAAAAACCCTCACAAACCAAAACCAAAACCCAGTTGTATCTACAAAGACCAAATTACTGGTACTTTGTCTGTTCATCTAGTAAATGAGATAAATTAATCAGAGAGGTACCGTGTAATGATGACCTTCAGACAAATAGCCCGTCTTTAAGGAAAACCAAAAATGAAAATAAAAAATCACTACACAACCCAGACATTTACTCAAACATCAGATTGGATTTCATTAAAACTCACTTTGCCCAGAGGCTCCTACTCTTAACAAGCAAGGTTGTTTGCTTGTTTTTTTTTTTTGTCTCTTGTATATTGTTCAAGTTTTTTGCATGAATGCTGTTGGATAGAGCCCTGACTAGATACATATCCTGCCACACCTCTTTGTCTAAAAGATGACTGCAGTCCCCCCAAGGCAGGATGTGATTTTTCCCATCATAGGGATAGATTTGCATTGATATAGTTATATCCTCTCACTATAGGCTCTGTGTCTAGTAGCCTAAGTTGGTGACAAGTGATAGAAAAAAAAAGTCTTGCAGAAAGGAAGATCAAAAAATGTAGGTAAAAACTTAAAATTCCAGGCGTAAAAACAAACCAAGACAAAAAACCCAAGTAATTTGAAACCATTTAGTACTGCCACACACCCCATCCACCAACAAAACAAAACAAAATAAACAAAAACACCCAACCCAAACCCAACCAATTAAAAAAAAAAAACACAACACAACTCTTTAAAAAAGTGAAAGCATCAGAACAGAAGTTCAGAGACCAAGCTGCCAGACTGGGGCTTGCCTTGTGACCTCCCATGGTGAGAAAGGAAGACCTGTGCTGTGCTCTGTCCACCCACCTGTGTGTCTGTCTTCTCTTCCTGTAGGTTCTATATGGCACGTCTGTGCCCAGTCCCCTCTTGTTGCTTGTCTCTTGGTTCTCAATAGGCCTCCAAGAGTCTGCTCCTTCTGTTCCTTTTCCTAATCTCACTTCTTTGTCCCTGATCCCCATGTGTCCTTGAATCTGTGTGCCTGCCACCTCCCTCTACTGGCCCATAGCCCTCTTTCTCCCTCCTTTCCTCTTCTCTCTTCTCTATTTCCATAGTGAGAATTGTCTGTAGTGCCTGAGGTCACATTTGAACTCAAGTCTTTCTAACTATCTGATAGATCTATCTACTTTGCCATCTAGTTGCCTCTAGTTATTAAACTGGCCAGTTTCCTATTTCTTTTTTTAAATTTATTTAATTTTTTCCCCTTTATCAAATGCTTTATTAACTTCTAGTTTACATCGTTCATCTCTGCAAGATTTTGAGTTACAAATTTTCTCCCCATTTTCCCCTTACCCACCACCCTAAAATAGTGATCCCACTGGATATCCCCTCCTCCAATCCGCTGTCTCCCATATCTTCCCCCATCCCCCCTCTGATTTTCTAGTAGAGCTCAGTGGATCTCTATGCCCTAGTGCATGTATATCTTATTTCCCAGTTACACGTAAAGTAATATTAATAATAGTATATATATATATATATATGTATGTATATATATGTATATGTATGTATTTTAAAAAACATTTTATTTTAAAACTTTGAATTCCAGATTCATCCCTTCCTCCCTTGTCACCCACCCTTACTGGAAGATAAGCAATTCAATATAGGTTGTACATGTATAACTATGCAAAATATTTCCATAGTAGATATATTGTAAAAGACTGACTATATTTCCCTCCCTCCTATCCCACCTCCCACTTGTTCTGTTCTCTACTTTGATCCTGTCTCTTTTCAGAAGTGGGTGCTTCTAACTTCCCTCCCCGCCCCCAGTCTGTTCTCCCTTCCATCATCCCCCCTCTCATTCCCTTCCCCCCTACTCTCCTGTAGGGTGAGATACCCTATTTAGTGTATATGTCATTCCCTCCCTAAGCCAAATTCTGTGAGAGTAAGGTTGACCCATTCCCTTTTGCCTTCCTGTTCTTCCCCTCCATTGTAACAGTTTTCCCTTGCCTCTTCTATATGGGATAATTTATCCCATTCTGTCTCTCCCCATCTCCTCTCATTATATTCCTCTCTCACCTCTCAATTTCACCTTTTAAGTATCATCCCTTCCTATTCAACTGGCCCTGTACCCTCTGTCTATGTATACCTGTACACATATATCCACACACTCACATATGTATTCATACGCCCATATACCCTCCTATATAGATATAGGTATGTATGTATGTATGTATATATATATATATACACACACACACATTTATATTCCCTTCAACTATTCTCATACTGAGAAAAGTTTTATAAGTTACAATTATCATTTTTCCATGTAGGAATGTAAATAGTTCAACTTTGATAAGTTCCTTATGATTTCTTTTCCCTGTTTACCTTCTCAAGCATCTCTTGCTTCTTGCATCTGAATGTCAAATTTTCTATTCAACTCTGGTTTTTTCTTCAAGAATGCTTGAAAGGCCTCTATTCCACCGAATGATCAAATTTTTCCCTGAAACATGATACTCAGTTTTGCTGGGTAGGTGATTCTTGGTTTTAATCCCAGCTCCTTTGCCCTCCAGAATATCATATTCCAAGCCCTTTGATCCCTCAGTGTAGAAGCTGATTGGGTTTCCACAATATTAAAATTGTTTCTTCCTGGCTGCTTGTAATATTTTCTCCTTGATCTGGGAACTCTGGAACCTGACTATAATATTCCTAACATCAATATTTTTCCAGTGGAAGAGGCAGCATGCATCAGTGGGTAAAGAGTCAGGTGAAGAAGAAAATTTTCCAGTCTGAATTGGGAGAAGAAATTGTCTCACTGAGAATTCCCTGTATCAGAGAAATTACAGGATCCTGAAACATGTCCCTATTTCCCTCTCCAACTCAGTTATCTCAGAGATTCTAAATGATTGAGAATCATTGAACATCATGATTTCAGAAAAAATCAGAATTTCAACTGATTCAAAGTTCAATGGCAAGAAATCCAGTTAAGCAGGCTGTGATATATCACTAACAATGCTTTATGTGCCGGAAGTGGCATGAAGGACATTGTCAAAGATATGTATGACTGGAAATGGAGATGAGCTAATCATGTGAGGAATAACAGATGGAGATTTTATTGCTGCACTGATCCCAGTGGATAGCTACTAAAAAACAACCAGAGAAGCCATTTCACTTTATGTTCATTCTCAAATCTGCTCCGTGTTCAAGCAGTTACCTTGGTGGATTAAGGATGATTTGGTTCTAAGGAGTCCTCATTGACTGGACTGGTTAGTTCCTGGCCAGGACCACCACGTTTGGAGGAACTCCAGCCATATTGTTCTTTTCACTTCCTGCTTGCTCCCTCATCTGTTCTACTCTCTCTCCAGTAGTCTCGTTCCCTTCCACTTCCTCAAGGACAACTTTTAAAGGTCTTTATGTTTTGTCTCTCCCATTAGAATGTAAACTCTTTGAGATTAGAGACCATCTTGTTTTCCTGTTTCTGCAACCCTAGCACTTGATACAATGCCTGGAACATAGTAGGTGCTTAATGATGTATTCTCTCTCTGTCTTGCTCCCTTCTCTATATAATATGTGTGTATGTGTATATATGTATATATGACCTATACATATATATATGACCTATCAGTATATTTATCTTCTATCTAATCTTTCTTTTATCATTGTATCATATATCTAATCTATTTATTGTCTAAATTGTCTATCAGTCCATCTATTGCATCTAATCTATTTAATATGTATCTATCTCCATCTGTCTAATCTTTCTATCTACTAATCTAATCTATCTCTTTATCATCTATTTGTCCATCTTGTACTAGTGTGTTTATCTATCTATCTATCTATCTATCTATCTATCTATCTATCTATCTATCTGTCTGTCTGTCTTTCTCATGTATCTGTAAAGGCCATTGGGTGGAACACTTGTGGATGAGAGCTGGACAATTGGATAAACTATGCTGGAAGGTTTGTGGCTTGTTTTCATGGAAGGGGGCGGCCTATGTTTACATGAAAACCCAAAGATCAGGCTCTAGTCTCATGAACTCTGCTGCTTTCATCTTCTGAGAGTTACCCTTCCTTCATTCAACCTTAGGCTGATTTTGTGCAATCACTTGGTTTTTGCTATCACTATTATATATATCATCCAATACTCTATTCTTTTCAGTTAAAACATCCTTTAACAAGAGAATTGGTGGGAAGAGTCTTTCACAGGGCACCTATAATTCTTCTCTAGGAACAAACAATAGCTTCATTAGAAAGGCTTTAGAAGTGTGGTTTAGGTTGTAGTCCCAGTCTAACAAGGTGATTACAACTGGGGCCTCTCATACTTTGTCCATTTTAGTTGAATACAGAGACTCAAGTATCCTAAATTCATTGGTAATGAATAGTTTTTCTGGATTGGTATCAGGACCATCCTCCTGTACTTTCTTAATTTTAAAGATGGTTCTATTCTCCAGTCAAAATCTGTGTTAGAGAGGCAGTATTATACAGTGGAAGAGTTTTGCCTTTGGAAACTAAAGACCTGTATTCAAATTCAAAATTCAAATAGGGCAGCTAGGTCACCCAGTGGATAGAGTGCAAGGCCTGAAGTCAGGAAGACCTGAGTTTAAATCTGGTCTCAGATACTGATTAACTGTGTGACCCTGGACAAATCACTTAACCCTGCTTCTTCAGCTTCTTCATCTATAAAATGAACTGGAGAAGGAAATGCAAGTCAGGAGACTTATCTCTTTCCAGACCACCCCAGTCTAGGAAAATTTAGGTTAAAGGGGGAATACACTTCCACTGAGATCTGTCTGACTAAAACACAATGGGCTAAAATCTACCACTTCATCTAAACTACATTTCTTTACCTTCTGATCAGATCTGAGTTTTCCTAGTGAGGTGCATCTGCCCAAGATTTCATCTTTTTATCATCTCTGCTCTTGAATGGCTGACTGAATAGCCTGCAGGGAATAAGAAAACAGAGGGGGGAAACCTTAGTCCTAATGCAATAATTGGTTATTGATATGAGAGAAATAATAATTTCTCTTATTAGATTATAAGCTCCTTGAGGGCAGGGACTATCTTTTGACTCTTTTCCTATCCCCTGAGCTTAGCACAGTGCCTGGCACTTAGTAGGTGCTTAATAAATGTTGATTGATTGATTTGAGTCTTAGTAAGTTAGGTAATATGTGTATCATTAGTCCCTATTGTCCAGGGGGAGGAAACAGACTATACATAAAACTCATACCTAGTAAATATCATATGCAAGATTTTAACCCAGTTCCTCTGGACTCCCAGTCTCTCACTCTTTTCTTTCCACTATGTAAAGATCTCTTAAATAATTGAGTCCATGTTTTGTTGCTATTTTAAATCTTAAAACCAGGCACCATGATGACAATCAGCATCCTGGTTAATAAAACTCCAGAATCTTGGCATTGTAAGTATTTCCTACTAAGGCTATTAGTTTTTATGTTTCGTGTGCTCCTAGACGGGGAGTTCCATTCAGAGCAGAGACCATGACTTATCTAAACTTTGTATCGCTCCCAGTTTCTACCACAGTGCCTTCTATTACACAGTAGGTATAAATATTTGTTGAAAGACTGAATGAAGGTCATCAATTCCAAGTATTCTCTCTATGAAGAAATTCCCTCTACAAACATTCCTGAGGGGTGGTTCCAAAGGTAACAAGCCTCCATTTAGAATCGATGTCCATGCTAATATGGGTATCTTTTCTGCTGTATGAAATAAAATAAGTACGAAAACTCTTTTAAAGGGTAGAAGTAGGAAGCACGAATGGCTATCACCATTTGTATCCAACTGCTTCTCTCATGTCAAACACGGCAAATACAGTAGGCATTCTTTTCTGATCCTACTTGGGTCTTCATTTCATTTTCTCAAAGGGAAAGGCATATATTTACCAAAGGGCGCTTCTGACAGAAATAGTCCCCTAAATTGTTCACACTAATACATGTTCAATGACTGACTGACCGACCACTTTTATTTTCAGTACCTCCTTTTGTCTTACTGTATGGAGGTAGAATGGCATAGTAGGGAGAGCACTGAAGCCTATAGTTCTTTCACTAATTGCCAATGTGACTTTGGATAAATTATCTAGCCTATCAGGGCTTTTGTTGTCTGATTTGCAAAATATATAGGGGGTTGGATTAGCTGATCTCTAAGGTGCTTCTTAGATCTAAAAGCCTGTGAACAGTAAATATCCCTCCCTCTCCTATGAATTAAAAAACACATAAGCTTGCTTTAAAAAAAAAAATTAAACATCCTCCCTACTCCCTTGAAATATTTAACATATTCAGTCTGATATGTGTTCTTGGTTAGAAAGCTGCTATGGAATAATAGGATGTAAAAAATGCTTTCTCTTAAAAAAATTTTTTTATCACAGATAATTCCTACCACAATCCACAACCCCAATCATTCTCAGGCATTAAATAGTTCATATTTTTATGTTTAGGTTGATTGTTGTCCCCAGGAAACCAAATTATTCATGGCTTCCTGGAAGGTTTATTTTCTTTTTGTTCCAATTGATCACATTTCTCCATTTCCTAAGGGCATAAAATAGCACAAACCCTGTAGCCTGTGCCTTAGCTGATTAGAAATTTCACTGACACACTCTCTATATCCATGAATTTCTAGCAAATATATTTTATATGTGAACTAGATTTCATTCTGATGTGCATATCCCCCTAGGGGCCAGTGCTATTGTTTACTCTACGAATTTTGTAGGTATTTAAATTTATAACCAGAGAATCACACATGAACAGTGGCTGGTGAAGCAATGAGGAAGCTGTTAGCTTTAACTTTCCTTTTTAGAGCAGCTAGCCTCAGGGCAGGCTATGCTTCAAGGGAATTGATAATTGTTTCTTTTCTTTCAAAATTTAATGGGGTGGAACAGCCAACATTCTATCTTGCTAGATTTTTTTCCTCCTTTAATTTTTCTTACTCTGCTTGTATTTGATCTCCTTTTGGTGTGTGGGTCTGTGCTAGTTCACTTTGGGCCTTGATCTTATATGCTTTCAATAAAAGTATTCCCTTGGTTTTTCTCCCTCACTGCATATCACTATTTGTTTAGTGAGGTTTTTTTTTCTTATGTTCAAATTTTGAAAAGTGTATTTTTTTTTTGCCAAGTCAGTATGTTGGTAAAAATGTCACCCACTATATAAGACATTTCCCCCCTTTTCTTTGTCAAGTCAGAAATGGTGAGAGGAGGGAGAGAGCAATTAAGCTGACACTGGAGACTCAGGGCCCTTTAACCCCCAGTGTTACTTTTACTTCAGTTTGCACAGAGTGAAAAGGCTGGACGAAAAATGACAGAGGAGGACAAGCTTCAGACTTTAGGGAAGAGGGTTCACAGATGGGAGGGAGAAATTTCAGGAATTTCTACAAGTAGTTGCTTATCATTTTTGCTCTTGCCTTTCAGTTCACTCCTATTATTGTGAAAAATTGGGGGTCTCTTACACTTCTCTGTTGAAACATATTATGAATCAGGGATTAACAAAGATCTTTACTGAGTCAAGTAGTCAAATACCCCAGCTCACATAGGCACAGTGGACAGAACACTGGACCTGGAGTCAGGAAGACCTGAGTTCAAATCTAACCTCAGATACTTACTAACTGTATGGCTATAGGCAAGTCCCTAACCTATCTCAGAGCCTATCTTGCAGAATTGTTGTGAAGATTAAATGCTCTAGTATTTGTAAAGTGCTTAGCAAAGTGCCTGGTGCATAGTAGGTGTTTTATTTCCCTTCCTTTAAAGAGATGATTTTAGCTACCATGAGAATGCCTCTATTCAATCAGAGGACATTAAACCAAGTTTGTAAAGCCAGTGGAGAGCATGGAATGACACTACACAAGGACCATGCTGGATTGCCTAAAGAAATTCAGTCATGACCTGTGGGTTTCCTATGAAATACCAGACCAGTTTTGAACCCAGGTATTCAAGTATCTAGCAGAAGATAGCAGAGAACAGTCCTGCCAAACCCCTGAGAGGAAATTACTTGGAGTGAAAAGAGAGGAAGTTGGGAGACTTTCCACATCATGTCAAGACATCCCGTCCATGCTGGGTTTGGTCATTAGCATTCTTGTGGTTAGGCAAGTGAACTTTATAACTAGTAAATAAATAGTGAAAAGTGAATTTATAGGTTTTAAAATTTGAGTTCTACTGTAAGGAACAATTATCTAATTATCCCTATATGATATATATACATATATATGAAGTATATATTATTATATGTTATTCTTATGTTAATATTAGTTGACAATCAACTAAATGTATATTAGTAGATAAGCATATCATTAATAATTGCTAACAATCATTACCACTATGGAATCACACTGAACTAATACTGATTAGCATCAAATAGAGGTCCAATTGAGCATTTCTCTAATTAATTGATATTAACTGGTAATCAATAGGAGGAAGAAGCCTACCAGTGGGGGCTTATGTGCTCTATCTTTAGAAAACTACCTTTTAGACCTTCATGGTCTCCTAGATTCTTAAGGGGAAAAATAGTAGCCATCTCTCAGAGACCTGACCCAGTGTGGGGGAGTTAGGGTAATGAGCCCAGAGCATGAGTTTCCCGTGGGTTTTATTTGGTATAAATATTGGACGTTTTCTATTTATAAGGATACAATAGAGAGATTCTTCAGACAGGATTCTTTTCACTGGATATCTTAATTTTCAAGATATATTAGAAAAACCCCTCACAATTTATGAACTATAATAATGTGCTCTAATTAAACTTCTAGGCACCAATATTTAGGTATGAAAACTCCATACTTTTTATTATAACTGCAATGCTAATACTGGATATAATAACACAATGGATATTGAAAAATAAATATTAAAACAAGCAACTGCTATTTTTTAAAAATGGCATGACTTGTAAGGAAACATCCTAAAAAATCCCTTCCTACTATACAATTACAGTCTGAAACAAAAAGGGAAAAAAGTTCAGCAAAACAAATGAAAATATTGAAAAAGTCTGATGTTATGTATGATATTTTGTAGCCATAGGACTCCAGTTATGCAAAGATGCAGGACAGGAAAGAAGGAGCCTTTTTATGTCTTTTCTTTGGGGTTAACCTCACATGATCATAGATTTAGGAAGAAACCATGAGGTTATCAAGTCGAATTCCCTCATTTTACAAATGAGGAATCTGAGGTTAAGTGAGTGACCCATTTATGGCCACAGAATAAAAATCCTAGGTAGAATTTGAGCCCAGGTTTTTCTGACTTCATGTGGATCCTTCTATCCATTACACTATACTGCTTAGGTATTATGATTTTGAACATGATAACATTAAGATCTGATAGTCAAGTCTGGCTTTAACATCCTTGCCTAGGACAATTCTTTCCTTTGCCTATACTTGGAAGCCTCCACTTTAAAGTTGGTGGAGTAGCAAATCTGAACAATCAGAAAAGATTTGCTGGTCAAATTCCTGCTGTGTCCACTCCAGAATGGGGAATCTGACTTTGAGCCCCTAGGGGTGTGCCTCCCAACTATAGTATTGTTCTTGTGGAACTAATCTTTGTCTTTATTGCTATTGTACATCTTTTTCTGTTATTAGTGAATGAAGTGAGATGAGTTATGTACATAATATTTTAGTTAGAAGAGATAATTTATTATAGCCTCTAGGACTCGCGAAATGAAATAGTATTGAAGGACCATGGAGTATATATTTCTAAAAAGTATTTAATTTCAAAGTTTCTTTAACATTATAAAGAATCTAACACATGTACACAATATATTTTGATCTCCAGGCATTGGGAAAATAGCACTTGGGTTGACATTCCATTGACATATGAAGGTCAAATTCCATGCTAACAGGGGATAAAGGTATGGTAAGATATGAGTGCTCTAAGATCTGACCATGAAACAACATTAACCATAATGATAATCATAATACATCAACCTTTCAATAAATCTTTGATCTTCTTGTCATAGGCACTTTCTCCAATAGTGCAGACTCATGTGCCTACTTTCCCACTTCTGTAAAATCTTGAAAATAATCTATTTACTCAGTGAATCATTGATGAGGACATGAAAAGAGAAGAAAGATATTTGCAAATTTTATTCTATCAAATATTATATCTTCAAAGTCATACAGTTGACTGAAAAGTTCAGAGAATATAAGATCCAAATGCATTTATTGATGATAAACAGCCATTTGATTTGGTAAAGAGAAACACCACCACTGGCTTTCTTCCAATAAGTTACCTTCAAAGGGCACATCCAAATCATACAAGATTCTGTGAGAGATGTAACAACAGAGTTACTTTGTTCAGTAGTCCTAAGAGTGGACTATAAAAGCTAGGAGGTGTATGCTTGTCAAAGGTATTTGCTACTGTTATGGAAAATGATCCATACAGATTACAAATTGAGATGAGATTTTTTATATGAAGTGAAATCTTCCAGGTAGTCCTATTTACAGACTAAATCATTTATAGGACTATGGTTCAAGAATAAAAAGGTTCCTCAGATGCGAACTAGTTCAGTCCCCTTGTTTTATATATGAGGCTACTAAAGCTCAGGTAGATTAAATGATTTGCCTGAGGTCCCACAGCTAACAAGCATAAGGGGCAGGGTCTCCTGAACCCAGGTCTCCTGAATCTAAAGCCAGAATTCTTTCCACTATCTCAATGTACTCAACTGAAATGTTTTTTTAAAAATGTTTTAATGGTGCCTTTCATTTTAACCTAGTAAAATCCTGACAGAAAGTTGATTTTTTATAGTTAGAAAAAGTCACAAGTTGAGCATTTGTTCATTACAAATTATTTATGAATAAGAGAAAATATTTCCCTTTATTACATAGTTTCCTCTTAAATCTCCCCACTTCCTCTTAAATCTGCCCCTATATATTCCTTATAAAAGAAAAAAAGCGAATGAAAATCAATTAGCACAGCACATGCTTGACAGCACATATAACATCTTGCCTCTATACTTTACTTTCTACCTCTCTCCTGAGACAAGAGAGCTATATTCTTTGAACTAATTTAGTCAAGCCCTGAAACATTGCAAAACTGCCTATGTAATAACAATAACTCACCTTTGTATAACACTTCTGAGGACAAAAATAATTAATAATTCATCTTCTAACTTCTTTTTCTCTCTCAATGACAATACCATTCTCCAGGTCATTCTGACTCAAAACCTTGGTGCCATCTTTGACTTTTCCCTTTTCTCACCCTCCAAGTCCAGTCAGATGCCAAGTCCTGTCAATAATCCCTCTGAAATGTTTCTATTATCCATTGTCTCCACTTCCCTGCCACCACCTTAGTTCAGACCCCCATTATCTCATGCTTAAAATATATGACAAGCATATAATAACAAGCATGTATTCTATAAAAGGCATTGTACCAGAGATATAAAACCAAATAAACAAGCACAAACAGAACCAGATTTTTTCTTCTTGCCTGAAATATTGTAATAATCTTCTGACTAGTCTTCTTGGTTCGGTCATCTCTGTCCCCCAATCATGTGTTATTCTCCACACTGCAGCCACATCAGTTTGCCTAAAGCACAATTCTTATTGTGTACCTACCTGACTATAAGACTTCCTCCCATGGTTGGTTATTATCTACTGAATTGATTCCAAACTCCATAACCCTGACTCAAGATTCTTTATATTCTGGCTTCTAGCCTATGATGCTTCTAGCCTTTTTTTTTTTGAGACTTATCTCCTATTGTTTCCTTATGTAAGATCATAGCTATAGAGCTTAAAGGAACTATACAGAGCTATAGAGCTGGGGCAGTTAGTTGGCACTAACTAGAATTCTGGCCCTGGAGTCAGGAGGACCTCTGTTCAAGCCTAGATTCAAACATTTACTAGCTGTGTAACCCCAGGCAAGTCACTTTATCTGGTTTACCTTAGTTCCTCATTTGTCAAATGAGCTGGAGAAGGAAATGGCATGAGAACTTCAGTATCTTTGCCATGAAACCCCAAATGGAATAATAAAGAGTTGGGCATGACTGAAAGTGCAAACCTTTCATTTTACAGATGAGGAAACTGATGTCTAGAGAAGTTAGGTGACATGCTCAGATCATACCACTAATGAATCTCTGAGGCAAGATTTAAACTCAGGTCTTCCTAAGTCCAGCACTCTATCCATGGTGCTACCTGCTGCAATATGTACTCTTCACTCTAGCTACTCTCCAATAAAATGACTTGATATTGCTAATTACTTCCTGTTTTTCCTGGTACTGTACTGTGGCTCAGATAATTCTTGGTTCCATAGTTGAATAAATCTGCAACTATGGGCAAGAAAAGTAACTTCTCTGAGTGTCAATTTCCCCATCTGTAAAAATACAGATAATAATACACTCTCTCTTTCAAGGAAGAATTGTGAGGAAACTGCTTAATGAGTCACAACACGCCATAGTTCCCCTAGTAGATTGTAAGTTCCACAAGAGTGACAAGGACTCTGCTTTATTCATCTTTGTATTTTCTTATTGCCTTGCATAATGTCTTGTACATTATTTATGCTCAATAAGCACTTATTGAATTAATGAATAAATAAGTCACAGAGTTTCAAAACTGAAGGGATTTCAAATATCTAACTCGAGGTCCTACTAGATGAATGTGTTTTCTCTAAAATATTCTTGAGAAAAAAAGGTGTCAGCTCTCCAATAAAACTGAGACTATGAATGTATTCCAGACTTAGGGTGTTGTGGTGGAAAGAGTATTGGGTGTGGAGGCACAGGTCCTGAGTTTGAAACCTGATGCTACAACTAACTACCTCTATGACCTTGGGCTAATCATTTTACTTTCCTGGGCTTAATTTTTATGATCTTTAAAATGAAGAAATTGGACTAGATCATTTCCATGTTTTCTTCTGGCCCCAGATCTGATGAGTCCATAAGCATTCCTTGGCTGGATATTCCACCTGTTTTTTTTTTTTCCCAAAGAGTTTGTGATTATGAAAACAACAACTCTGGTGTCAAAGGACATGGGTTCAAATCCTGTCTTTGAAACTTATTACCCAGGTAAGTTTGGACAAATCATTTAACCTCATTAGACCTCATTCTACCCATCTGTAAGGGGAGGGAATTAAACCAGATGAACTCTGAGGTCCCGGGCTGACTGGGTTCTTCAGAGTTGTCAAACTATTAAACTGAAAACAATTCTTAGGAGGCAGGAATGTGATTTAAGAATTAATAAATCTAAGAACTATTTCCTTAGACAATTTTCATGAAAAAAATCCACTTGTTAGAACTTAAAGAATGTACTTGGATCACAATGTAAAAAAAATGTTTTATTTAAAGTGGAATGGGCATATGGCATGGGGATCTTGGTATTAGTCTTAGCAATAACTAAACCACATTGACAATTAAATACACTTAATAGTTGGCATAAAGCATCAGAAGGACATGAAATCAGATGAAATATCAACTCTTTGAGGGTAAATACTATTTCAATTATATCTTTGAATTCCCAGTTTCTAGCACAGCTCTTGGCATAAATGAACATTTAATAAATGTTAGTTTGTTTGACATATGATTTCAGAAAAAAAACCTCACATTCACATAGCACTTTTAATATATTGAGGATTATAGGATCATAGATATAGGACCAGAAAGTACCTCAGAGGTCATCCACCTCACTTTCAATTCCCTCATAAAGTAGTAGACTGAAGTCTAAGGAGATTAAATGATTTGTACAAACTTACCCAGGTAGTAAGTGGCAAAGATGGAATTTGAAGTCCCTTGAAGTCAATACTCTAATAATCATAATAACCTTTTGAATTAGTGCAAACATTCTGATCCTCATTTCACATAGAAGATCATAGAGGTGAGTTGACTTGTCCAAGGTCACGTGGTAGGTAAATGTTTTTTGATCCATGGTCCAGGACTATGTCCTCTACATCCTGCTGCAAGAGAGACAATTAAACTGTGCATTACAAATTCATCTCAAAACAAATTCTCTTTGCACAGATACAGGGATGTTTTTTATCTGTCTCAAGAAATTGGTTCAGGCTATTGTGTGACTAATAAGTGCTTTCACATATTATAGAAGAGAAATCATCTTGGATAATTGCTGCTTGTATTTCACCATCATGTGAAACTTCACAGCTCTCATTTCTCAACAAGACTGATGGATTTGACATTTGCTAGTACCACAAGGAAAGTGGGAAGAATGAGATTTTTAAACAAATAAAGTGTACCTGCCTGAGAAGGGATGAATTCACCCATGTTACTTCCTGACATGGGTTCTGGTAGAATAGTAGAAATTTGGATGAAGAAAGAATCTTATCTTAGAGATCAATTAGCCTGCCCTCTCATTTTACTGAGTTGGAAAATAAGACCCTAAAATGTTAAATGACTTGTCTAAGATCACATGGCTGGTTAATTCCAGGAGTTCTTCTCCTGACTCTCAGCCCAGGGTTCTTTTCTTTACATGATGTTGCTCACAAAGTTCAAAATTTAAGGGTTACTGGGAAAACTCAATAATAGCTTATGACTTCTTCTCAGCGCTCCATTCGTATTATTAAGCAGCATGGTATAGTGGGAAGAATACCAGGCCTGAGGCAAGAAGATCTGCATTTGGATCTTGGCTCTGATACTTTCTATCACTAAGGGGAAGCCTGTGTCTCCATACATAAAACAGAGATCATAATTGGCATTACTGTCTCACAAGGTTACCATGAAGATAAAAAAAATTCATGTAAAGTGTTTTACAAACCATATAAAACACTATAGAATTACAAATGTTATAATTTGATTCCTCTTGTACCTATTCAGATTGTTTACATGATTTTTTGTCAAGTAGGTTGCATAGTGGATAGAGCCATAGGCTTGGAGTCAGGACAACCTGAGTTCAAATCTTACCTCAGACACTTGGTAGCTATTTGATTCTGGGCAAATCACTTAATTTCTCTTCCACTCAGTTTCCTGACTTGTGAAACAGGGATAATAATAGCACCTATCTCTCAAGGCTGTTGTGAGGATCAAATGAGGTATTTGTAAGATGCTTAGCACAGTCTCTGGCATACAACAGGCAGTCAATAAATGCTTCCTTTCCTTTTTCCTCTCCTATCCTCACCTTTTCTTTTTCCTTTCCTGTTTCTCCATGGTACCATTCACAGGTTGTGGTTAATATAACATTTCTTTCTTTTATGTAGGCTTAAGTTAAGAAGAGACAGTGTGCTGTAGTGGAAAGAGCAAAGGCTTTGGAATGAGCAAAACTAGGTTCAAACCTCACATTCTTACTCACTACAGCAGGGAGTTTTGGCCTCAAGTCACTGAATCTGTGTGAACTTCAATTTCCTCATCTCTAAAATGTGGGGCTTGGATTAGATAATCTCTGAGGTGCCTTTGAGATCTAAATCTATGATCCTAGAAGTCATGATTCCTGAAGTGATGCATTATTCAAAAATTTTCTTTTTGTTTAAAAAAATTCATCCCTGAGGCTTTTTCATAGATAATTCTCTGTTTATTAGGACCACAGGCTCTGGAAAACTCTCACTGCTTGCTTAGATTCCTGCTCCTCTAATCCTTTCAATGCCTCACTCTGTCCTTTTATACTTCACATTATTAACTTTTGAAAAAAGAGGAAAATTATGTTTTTCTGAGTTGATTTTGTACAGTTGCTAGGTGGTATGAACCGTGGTACATATTAAGCTCATAAATCTAGCTTGAACAAAGGGGAAAAAATTAAACAACTTACAAAGGCTTTCTTCCTCCAATCCATTTTCCCTCCCACACGCCCATTCCTGGCAAAGTGTTTGAGTGAGTTGTCATACACCACTATCAATACTCTCTGGATTGCTCCTGGCAACAGCATATTATTTTTTTCTGTTTGTTCCTGGAGACCTTTTTGTGTGTCAATGACATATGGTCCTGTTGATGAAAGATGGGAAAGCTTTGTGATGGATGACATATTGAAATAAACAACAGGAGGAGTAAGACCTAATGCTGCAGTTCTTATACATGTTTAATTTGCAGTGAAATTTACCATGCTCAGCTCCATTTTAGAAACTTCTGGAAGGAAGAAAGGAGAAACAGTGAAAAATAGTATTCTTTGGTCTATATTCCATCAGTTCTTTCTCAGGAGGTGGATAGCATTTTTTCATCTGGATCATTGTATGGCTAAAAATAAGTCATTCGAAGTTATCATACAGCATTGCTGTTACTGTGTACAACGTTATTCTGGTTCTGCTCACTTCACTTTGCATCAGTTCATGTAAGTCTTTCCAGATTTTTCTGAAATCATCCTGCTTGTCATTTCTTATAGCAAATGGTATTCCATTACAATCATATACCAAAACTTGTATAGTCATTTCCCAATTGATGAGTATCCCCTCAATTTCTAATTCTTAGCCACCACAAAAAGAACTGCTATGAATAACCTCTGCCTAGCATTTTCTAGCTATGTGACTCTAGATAAGTCACCTAATCAGTCTGCGCCTCAGTTTGCGTGAGTTTGGGTTTTATGGTGTACATAAGTCAGGATCATTAACTCAAGCTCTATATTCTGAATCATATAATCATAAGTGTTTGTTTCATGTTAAGCCATCACAATGCTGCAGAGCTATTTACACAATGTAAAAATCTCCAGCAGAATTGACCTGTGACTTTACTGAGGCTCTGTATGATTTGCATTCATAAAAGACTATGTTATTATTTAATCAGAGTAGCCCAACCTAACATACCTATGGACATCAGTGCTTTAGATCCACCTTTCCAATCCAGTAGTGGATTGTATTTCCAATTATTTAAAAAGTCATGCTTCTCAGTTTTTCCTGAGGCCAGTTATATTTGTGATTCTCCATAGCTTCACTTTGCCCAATGTCCTTTGAAGCCTAATTATCATAATTGTGTTGACTAGGTAAGGTATGACAAATCTTGCAATTGCACTGACAAATCAGTTCTCAGAGCTTGGCTATACCTCCCTCTCAATGTTTTAATAGTGCCTCTGAGGAATCTGGGGATTCTTAAAGTCATTGGCCTGAGTCTCTACTGGTGTGCTTCCCTCCAAGATTATCAAATAAGAATCAGTTTAGTTGCCTTTAAGTGGTTTCTGTATAGGGATATTTATTAAAGTGGATAGCTAGGTAGCATAGTATATAGAGTGCTGGGCCTGGAGTCAGGAAGAATCTTCCTGAGTTCAAATCTGACCTCTGTAATGGTAATGGTAATTTGAAGATCTCCCCTGCCCCTTAATAAGCCTAAGGGGATTTGAAGATCTTCCCTGATTTGAAGATTTTCTCTGCCCCTAATAGGCCAAATGTAATCACATGGAACCTGTGGTGGAAGGTGCTTGCTGAAGGGTGGAGCAGAGACCATAGGCAACTGGGAGTCAGTGAAATTAGAGCTGGAGAGAGGAGAGGACACATCAAGGAGATAGCTAGGCTTGTGAGTATTTTTTTGCCCCCTGCTGTGACAGCTAGGTTTGTGAGTTTGTAGGAAGGCTAAAGGATGGTGTGGTTCCTTGCTGTGCTATGGTATATTAACTTATTTGTTGCTATGATGGATTCATTTTCCTGGTGTTGGGATTGGCTCTCTGGTGTCTGAATAAATGTTTTGTTTCTGTCTTATATATGGAGAGTATGTTACATTTTGCAATTGAGAACTATTCCAGCATCTTCATGGTTGCTGTCCATGCTGTGAATATTGCATTGGCATTACAACCTCACACACTTACTAGCTGTGTGACTGTGGGCAAACCCCTTCATCTCATTTGCCTTAATTCTCTCATCTTTTACAGATGAGCTGGAGAAGGAAATGGCAAACCATTCCAATATCTTTGAGAAGAAAATACCAAATGGGGTCACAGAGTGTTGGGCATGACTGAAAAATGATTGAATTTGTTAATGTGGCACAACAGTTGGCACAAAACACCCCCTAAGATTCTGTGACATGGTCACTCAAAAGTATATACAGAATCTGGGGAAAAGTAGACTCAAGTTTATTGAATACATTTGGCAAAAGGGTTACTCTTAGCTCCTAGTTGCTGTAAGTCTTTTTCTCCCACTTGTGGGGGGTACTTAAGAAGTTACCCTTAGGCATGTTGTAATTTCTTTGCTGGGCTCCCTGTCAGAGCTGTGATTTCAGTCTGTCTTTGACTCTAGACACAAGCACTACTGACAACTAATCTGGGGATGCTGCTAGGGCATTGATGGGACAATGGGCAGTCCAAAAGTCTTTTGAAGAGAATAGGATCCTTTGAAGCCTACAATATCCTTTTGTGGTCAAAAGGAGGCAGGGGTGGTGAAAGGAGACCAATGCAAAGCTGGAAATGACACTTCTCTTTCTTTTCCAGGAAATTCCTTTTTAGGGATGAAATTCAGCTGAATTTCAGCTTTCCACCCACTTGTCTAATGAATCTGATTCTAACTCACTTGGTAGTTTATAGAAGACCCCTGGGGCATACATGGGCATGTTGCCTTGGCTTATCCAGACTTGGTTCTTCGTTCAGTTCAATAACCTTGCTCTGACTTAGTCTAAAGGTCTATCTCATCTAAAGTATCAAGGCTAAATGAGTCGTCTTAATTAGTACAGATATCAGATCTTTAAAAAATTAGCCCCTTCATGATTGTTGACATAAACAAATGGTTTATTTTGTGTGGACCTCTATTTTTGTTTCATACCATCATTTCTCCTGGCCTACTTTTGTGAGTGCATGAAGCATTTGGGGCACTCTGAGCTATGGTTTGTACAAATAACTGGCCAACTTCTGCTGTGTCTGACTGAGCTTTGAATGCTCCCTTCAATCAAAGTCCAGCTACCAGCCATATTGCTTGTCTCATTTGGGTACTTGCTTGCTGAGTTTTGAAAATCCCATTCTCTGCTTGGAAAGCTTTCAAAGTATCACTAAGTTTCTAATAAACTTTGTTGGCTTTGGTGTTGGGCACATCAAAGTTTTCAGTGAAAGATGTAACTACATCCAGAATAAGGACAGCTGAGCCTGGTGAACACAGCTGGTGGAAAGGATTGTACTCACATGCTCCCAGTTAAGAGTAATTTCTTTAAACTTTTTTGAATCCACAGAAGGCTCTCCACCTGATTTCAGACCCGTAGGCACACTAGGTTTGGGAAACTAAAAAAAGATTCCAATTAAGTAGGCAGCTAGTGAAGAGGCCGAACGTCTCATTAATAACTGGTACTCATTAGTTGACCAAGAACAGGCTTTAAATAATCTCCAACTGCAAAAGGTAGAAAATCTACACAATTAAATTTTGTCACAATCATATTCCTCATGCATATTTGCTAGTTTTTATCTATTTACTTAAAAGATTATTATCAGAAATTTAATGGGAGATACCAAGCTGTTATCCTCCAGGCAATGTATCTGCTAATAGGGAAAGGACAATAAATAGCTTTGATTTTAAAAACCAGTGGAAAAGTTTTTGGAACCATCATGGATCATGGAATGAGGCCAAAGCGGGGATGATTTCCTTTATTGGGACACTAGATTTAACTACAACTGGTACCTACCTTAAGCAGACCAACCCTTTCTTTTGTTCCATGGTTTCTGTGACTAATCAGTCCTGTGCTAGAAATTTTTATTTCTTTGTTAGGATTCAGACTAGTTCAGGAATTCTTTCTGAAATTTCCCTTGGTCATTCCTAAACCCTTCTGATTGTGCTTCAGACCCTCTGGACTTTACTGTTATGATTCATCTGCCTTCTTATCCTGGAACTTTCCAAAGTATCTAGACACAGGGGTGGGGAACCTTCGGCCTCAAAGCGTTGAGGCCGAAGGTTCCCCACCCCTGGCTCTCATCCCCAGTCATCATTTCATTCTGGTTTAGCTTTCTCATTGATAAGTTTCTTCCAACGTCTCCATTTTGAGAGGGTGTCTAGGCTGGTCATCCTCCATTCCTCTCCTGGCTGTGCTCAATTATGCCTCAAATGAGTGACCCCTCCACTTTTTTAAATCTCCCTTTTATGTGTTATTTTCCCCCATCAGAATGTAAGCTCCTTGAGGGCAGAGAATCTCTTTCTTTTTGCCTTTATTTATGTCTCCAGCATTTATTAAAATGTCTGGAACATACTAAGTACTTAATAAATACCTGTTGTCCACCTGGCTGCTAATCCAGGGGTTGCTAAAATCCAGGGTATCTTCAATTATCCAAGGGGGTGGGGGAGGTAACCTATGCAAAATTCTTACTAGTAAATTCATTATTATTCTTTTGAAATAATACATACAATATCACTGTCCATCTCTCAACCATCTATCTATCTATCTATCTATCTATCTATCTATCTATCTATCTATCTATCATCTATCTATCTATCTAGTTTATATAGCAATTTGTTTGCAAGGCACTTAACACAGATGATCTCATTTGATTTTCACAACAGCCCTGTGAAGTAAGTGCTATTATTACTCCCCATTCTATAGGTCATGAGCAGCTAGGAGGCACAGTGGCATTGTAGTCAGAAAGACCCGAGTTCAAATCTGGACTCAGACATTTACTAGCTGTGTGACCCTGGGCAACTTACTTAACTGTTTGCCTCACTTTCCTCATCTATAAAATGAGCTAGAGAAAAAAGGGGAAAACCACTTCAGTATCTTTGTCAAGAAAACTCCAAATTGGTTCAAGAAGAGTCAATCATGACTGAAACAATTGAACAGCAACAACAAATTCTACAGAGAAGGAACCTAAGGCTAAAAGAGTTTAAATGACTTGTCCAGGATTATACATTTAGCAAATATCTGAGGGAGGATTTGACCTTAAGTCTTCATTGATTCCAAATCCACTGCTTATCTCCTAGTTGATGGCAACTCTTTGAAGAGTCCTTCACCTACGAATCCCACCCCCACCCAACCATTTTCTTTCTATTTTAAAGGGAGGAGGAAGAAGGAAATACACAGAGGTTAACCCCATGCTCCAAATTGTTGCAAGCTGAACTTACATAACCTGCATGTATGTTTGTGTTTGTAAACTAGAAGGAATTAAAATCAATTTATCTCCCTGCTATTAGGGGATATAACCATATAACCATGCATTTATTTGCATATATTTTATATGTATTTACATAGGTATATATTGTTATGTTGCCCACATCCTCTCACCCTATAGAATGTAGGGTTCTTGAGGGAAGACTTTCATTCCTAGCGTAGACTCCAATGGCTCTGGAGGAGAAAGTGAGGCTGGTGACTTTGCAGAGCCCTCCTTCACTTGCATCCAACTCACTTGCATATCATGGCATCACCTCCAGGATGTCATGATCCTCTTTGAGAACAAAGGATAAACAACAACAGCAACAAATATGAACAATTGATTTTTAAGAAAGAAAGAAGTTTTTGTTTTGTTTTGCCAAGAAGATGGTGGAAGAAAGGTCATTGTCAGGAACATGAGCAGAGAAAGAATTTGATAATCATTTAACATCAATTTAATTACCTCAATAAGGGCCAGAGTCTAAACCAATCAACCCGAAGAAAAGCCTGGACCTAACATCTTCTTTGTTTTCTGAGTAAACTCAGAGAATACCTCTTTCTATGTCAAGGCCAGATGGGGCTGACTTTATGGCCATTAAGAATGAGACCCTTAGGGGCGGCTAGGTGGCGCAGTGAATAGAGCGCCGGCCCTGGAATCAGAAGGCCCTGAGTTCAGAGCCCACCTCTGACGCTTAATCCATACAAACAAAAAAAAAACCTAGCCGTGTAACCTTGGGCAAGTTACTTAACCCCAATTGCCCTAAAGGGGCGGCTAGGTGGCACAGTGAGTAAGAGCGCCGGCCTCGGAGTTTGGATGACCTGAGATCAGATCCGGCCTCAGAAAATGAGCACCCACGCATAAATAATGACTAGCCGTGTAACCTTGAGCAAGTTACTTAACCCCAATTGCTTTAAAAAAAAAAAAAAAAAGAATGAGACCCTTAACCTGAGACACTACCTTGAGTAATGGGACTTTTTCTTGTTTTAATATTTTTTTGGACATATACTATGTTATGGCATGTTAATGGGTAAAGAAAAACACAGATATCCTGGGTCATAATTTCAATTGACATTATGTCAACTCTCTTATTTTATTGTATTTACCACCTATTCAGTTAAGAAAATTCCTTTCTCATACCATGATTAAACATATATGGAGATCATAAATTTGAGTGACACAGCCACCCTGAATTGGGATGGTTTTAAAATGAGTTTAAGCCTTCTCATTCTTTTGTTTAGGCATTTGGATTTTATCTGACTCCATACATGTATGTATTCATCTAGCTTTGAGGGAATAACCAATATGAATTTACTTATCACCTAGTCTGTTTGCCTCTTTTAACCAAACTTTCAGGTCAACAAATTAAGGCTATATTGTTTGGAAAAGCTGACAAATGCATATTGTCAAGACTAGCAAACTTGAGGATACTTGAGGAGAGCCAAGCCAGGAGCTTCATTGCAGAGGCTTCGGACTAGGCATTCAGGGGAAATGAGATGAGGAAGGAGGTGATCCTAGAAAAAGGCTTATCCCTTCCCTGAAATCTTCAGCACTGGGTATGTATTCAAGAACATACTCTGCCTGCAGTTGCTATGAGCTTAGAGGAATCTAACTTTCCAACTACTTCTGGAGGAAGGGGAACAACCCATTTGAATATGTGGTCGAAGTTGCCTTCTCATGCTTGGTTATTTATTTTGCTCTGATTAAATGTGTTCATTGTTCAATGCATTCTCTTGCCTTTATCTGTTCATATGGCAAACCAAACATGCTGAGTTTGCAATTCAGGTTTCTAGTTTCCAAATTGGGTGGGGACAAGTGGTTTCAAAGTCATAGAAACAGTGATCTGTAAGATGTTGAAGGTTCGGTAGGACTGGGAATTGCTGTGGCATAGAGACAAAAGCAACATTTTTTCACCTTTATATATCATTGACTTATGGCATGAGGCAAACCCCTATGGCAGTCATATGTGGATCCCGAGAAAGGATTCAGAACCTGTCAGTGTGTGGGTATAGGACACTATGGGACAAATAATGTTTTGTTGTTATAAATAGAAATTTTAGTTATTCCCTAGTAGAGACTCAGCACTGCTAGGTGGTACAATGGATATAGAGCACTGGACTCCAAATCAGGAAGACTCATCTTCATGAGTTCAAATCTGGCCTCAAACATTTACTGGCTATGTGACCCTGGACAAGTCACTTAACCTCAGTTCCTCATGTTAAATGAGCTGGAGAAGGAAATGGCAAACCACTTTAGTATCTAGGATGGAAAGACCTTGAGCATAGTCCTGAGTACTCAAGCACCTGCATGCATGAAGCACTAGACTAATAATGGAGAGGCTCATTACTACTAGTTTTTGGGTACTATAACCTCTGAAACAAAGAAAACCAAAAAATGGCCCTTAGTTCTGTGAAATCCTTCAGCTTCTATAGTAATGGTGGCAGACTAATGGTAATGGGGGCAGGGGTACTAAAAATCACTTGTTTTTTTTCTATTTATAAATATAACAGGTGATTGTTCAATAAGAGTGCATGGAATGTTTGATAAGTCCTGAGAGCACATGGATGTTTGATAAACCAGCTTCCAAAAATCAGTAATGGAGGGTCCTTTTCTCTACTTGGTGATTCTGATTTTGGATAGGTGCTAAAGGGGAAAGGAGACCCAGAAGCAGGCTTGCTAACCATCCATATATTTCCACAGCTGAGCCCTCATTCTTAGTGCCCTGTAACAAAGACCTTAATTTAACTGTGAGTACTTTATATGTGGGGGTAGCTAGGTGGCACAGTAGATAGAGTGCCAGGACTGGGATCAGGAAGATGAGTCTTCCTGAGCTTAAATATGATTTCAGACACTTACTAGGAGTGTGACCGTGGGCAAGTCATTTAACCTTGTTTGTTTCACCCACAAAATGAACTAGAGAAGAAAATGGCAAACCATATGAATATTTGGAATGGAAATGGGTAAAAATTTGTGCATCTCATGTTTCCTTTGAGCTACTGAAATTCTACTTCACTCATAGCACACAGCACCTTCTTTGATGCGGGTGTGCCACGTTGGGTGGTCCTGTGCCAGTGTTTCCTATGCCATGCAATCGGTTCCAAAGTTCTTCAGAAATCTTGAGTGTCCTTATATCAGTTTTTCTGACCTCCATGTGAACTCTTGCCTTGTGAGTTCTCCATAAAATAATCTTTTAGGCAAATATACAATGGCATTTGAACAATGTGACTGGCCCATTGAAGTTGTGTTCTCTGCAGTAGAGTTTGAATGCTTGGCGTATTCAGAGACAGCAAGAGGGCTTTAAATGCTAAATGCACAGGTTTTTCTTTGATATTAGAAGTAATAGGGAATCACTGGAGTTTACTGAGCAGGGGAGTGTCATTGTCAGGTTTGTGATTTAGAAATATCACTTTGTTGTGGGGGTTTGTCCTTCACACTTTCTTTTTCTTTTTGGAGGGGGGAGGGCAGGGCAATTGGGGTTAAGTGACTTGCCCAAGGTCCCATGGCTAGTAAGTCTTAAGTGTCTGAGGCTGGATTTGAAATCAGGTCCTCCTGACTCCAGGGCAGATGCTCTATTCACTGCATCACCTAGCTGCTCCTGTCCTTCACTCTTGAAGAAGAGCATGACATCAGGAAGATGATGCCATGACTTGCAAGTCACTTGGATTCAAGTAAGGGTGGGGATTGTACAGAGTCACCAGTCTCACTTTCTCCTCCAGAGCCATCTGGGTCCAGTGGCAAGATATAGATCAGGAGATGGTCTAGTATCACTTTGACAGTTGTCTGGAGGATGGACTGAAGATGGGGAGATTTGAGGCAAGAAGACCAATTAGGAGGCTATTACAACAGTTTAGGCAAGAGATCATGAGGGCCTGAACTAGGATAGTGACTGTGAGAGTGAAGAAAACTTGAGACAAGCCTAACTGCAAAAATAGTCCACAAACACAATATATTCCTCCAAAACGACCTACAGGAGCTTTAGCTACTGGTAGTAATGCAACTTTGCACTTTTAAAGTTTACAATTTGTTGAAAGAAAGTCTTTACATTTTGAATTTAACTAGTTAGGTCCAAAGACGGTCCACTGTAATTATTTGACTCTTGCTGCTGCTGAGTATTTTCTACATTGACATAGTTGTAGTCAATGTATCTTGTTGTCTGGATTCTACTTTATTCTCTTTGCATCACTTTCTACAAATCTCCCCATGGTTCTCTGAATACTTCACATTCATCGTTCCAAATGCACAATAATATACTTTTATATTTACATACTACAATTTGTTTAGCCTTTCCCTAATCTTTTTATAATTTTGTATGTATGTATGTATGTATATATATATATATATATATATACATATGTATATACACACACACGCATATCTTTTGGAGATTGCAAGTAGTGCTGCTAGGAATTTTTTTTGTACTGATAGGTCTTCTCTTCTTGTCAGTAGCTTTCTTGGAATGTTAAGCTACATGTGGGATCAATAGGTCAAAGGACAGGAACTATATATATATATATAATTTTTCTAACAGAATTCCAAATTGCTTGAAATTTTTAAAAATATACCTCATTAATTAAATTATCTTAAGACATACCACATATGGACAGTTTTATGTATGCCTAGGTTACTAGGTGACATGGGAGGACAGGGTGTAGGACTTGGAGTCAGGATAGATCTTAGTTCAAATCTTGTCTTAGACTTAGACTCTCAATATGTGACTCTGAGCAAGTCATTTAACCTGTGTTTTGATTTTCTCATCCGTGAAATGTGCTAATAGTAGTGCCTACCTCACAGAATTGTTGTGATGATAAAATGTTATCATATATCAAGTGTTTTTCAAACCTTCAAGCTCTACATGAACTATTATTGCTGGAAATTCTACAGGGGCATATTGTGAATTGTTAGCATGTTTTTTCTCCCATTAGAATATGAACTCCTTATGGGAAAGGATTAAGTACTGTTTCTGCCTTTATTTTTAATCCCAGGGGCTGGGAAGTGAATGATACTGAAGAAAGGGAGAAAGTAGTCAGTGGATCAATTATTTATTAAGTGCCTACTGTATGCCAAGCACTGTATTAAACACTGGGGTTTAGAAAGAGAAGAGACAGTTTCTGCCATCAAAGAACTCAGCATCTAATGGAGAAAGATCATATAAAAAGAAGATGTAAAGAGCGGGAACAGGGGAGGTGGGCACCCAGCACGGGGGCAGGATGAAGTCATGTAACCTGATGGGAAATTGAGGTGTCTCCCTTGGACCCCCTTCTTACATAAAAGATCTGTGAGGAACTCTCCAAGGTCCCTTCTCTACCCTCTCAAACCAGAGGGAGGGAGAGGTCTAAGGGGCAGGGGTTATTGAGGAGGTGTGAGTTTCAGAGTTGATTTGATTTTGCAGGAAGATGCAGTTCCTGAAGACATTAATGAAGATCAAATGAGCAGCCCCTGGAAGAAGTATAAATTACTTTTCCTGGGAGTTATTAGTGGAGGTAAAGAAAGTTGTAAGCGGAAACCTTGAGGAAGTAGCCAGGTCAAAGAATCATTTTTAAGAATGTTGAAACTTGAGTTGTTTCTAGTAAGAGGGGAAGGAGTCAGTAGAAAAAATAAACTGATGATGTAGGAGATTGTATGATTGATGGAACAAGGTCTTGGAATAGACTAAAAGAAAAGGGAGTCAGAGTGGATGGATTTGTTTAAGTGTAGATCTATCTCAGATGTAACAGTAGGAAAGGAGCTCTGTGTAGCAGCACAGGCTAAAAGGATTATTATATTCATGTGTTTAAACAATTAGCATTAGTGCACTTAAGCTACACTCAAATTATTTTGTCACTTAACTTCAAAACACTAAGTGTAAGAGCATTCTCCTTTATTGTTACTTTGCATATGTTTTCTTTATCGAGGAGAATAATATTAAATCTGGAAAACATGCACAACACTTTGTTAAGAGTGAATTGAAGGCCATGAGCAGTTTAAAGGTAGGGGTAGTAGTTATCCCCCTATCTCTCTTCCCTTCCTCAGTTAAACTCCTAGAAAAATAGTTGTCTATATCAGTTGACTCTACTTCCTCTTTTGTCATTCACTTTTCAGTCCTTGGCAATCTGACTTAAAACATTATCACTCAACTGAATCTGTACTTTCTAAAGTTACCCAAGATCTCTTTCTGAATGACTAAATCTTGTTGTTGTTGTTGTTTTCCCCTTCTTGCTCTCTTGGCTGTATTTGATATTATTAATCACCCTCCCCTCCTGCAGATTCTCTTCTCTCTGGGCTTTTTGGACACTACTTTCTCCTTGTTCTCTTCCTATCCATCTGCTCCTTCTCAGGCTTTTTTTTTTCTGTATCTTCATCAATGCCACAGTCCCTAGTTGTGGGTGTTCCCCAAGGCACTGTCATAGGCTCCGTATTTTCTCTCTTTGTACACTATCTCTTTGTGACCTCATCACCTTCATAAGTTTATCATTTCTATGCCAACGACTCATAGATTTATTGACTCAGGTTTCCCCTTGAGTTTTAGTCCCACATTACTTGTTGTCTATTGAATATTGTTGTCTATTGGATATTTGGACTGTTGGGTTGTTGTCTATTGGATATTGCTGTCTATTGGATATTTCAAGCTGGGTGTCCTGAAGACATCTTAAAATCAGAATGTCCAAAATAGAACTCACTGTCTTTTCTCCCAAATCCACATCTCTTAGAAATTTTCCCATTTCTGATGAATGTTACACCCTTTGTCAAGCATCCTAGGTTTGTAACCTCAGTACTCTCCTTTTATCCCCACTTTTCCTCCTTCCTCCCCCATATATTCAATCAGTTCCCAAGTCTTGTCATTTGTACTTTCCCAACATCTCTTAAATCTAACCCCTTCTCTCTACTTACACAGCCACTACTTGAGTTCAGCTCCTCATTTCTTCTTGCTTAGATTATTTCAACAACCATCTAATTGACCTCCCTGCCTCAGATCTTTTATTACTTCAGTTCATATTATATCTTGCTGCCAATTTAGTTTTCCCTAAATGAAGATCTTACCATGTCACTCTCTATAAACTCAACAAACATTATTGTTTCTAGGATCAAGTATAAATTCCTCTGTTTAGTTTCTAAAGGCCTTTACAACCTGGCTCCAACCTATCTTTCCAACCTCATGGGACATCAATTCCTGTTCTCATACTCTATGATCCAGCCAAACTGGCCTTGCCTCTCTTCCTCACACCAGATACTTCATTTCCCACTTCCATTTCTTTACACTATTGGCCATTCATTCTGAAAATGGTCTATTTCTGCCTTGTAGAATACTGTTTTTTTTTCCTTCAAGATGAAACTCAAACATTGCCTTCTATGTGAAACCTATCCTGATTCCCTGTAACTGCCAGTGCCATCTCTCTCAAACCACCTTGTATTTTTTATTCTGTTTATATTTATTTGAAGTATATTTATATGTGTTCTTGTTGACTCCCCAGTTAGACCCTAAGCTCTTGGGAAGCAGAGATTGCTTCAGTCATTATATTGTATACCCAGTACCTAGCACAAAAAATTTCATGTGCATAGTAGGTGCCTAATAAATACTTTTTGATTGCTTGGTATAACCTGTGGTTATGAAACATCACACATATTGTTCCTTTAATTTCCATTAAGGTGCCAAAAGAACAGAAGATGGAGGCAGGATGTAGAGTCTTATAACAAATCATGAAGCTCCAGAAGAGTTTGAAGAGTTAGGATGCAAGATACTGCCTTTCTCTATGTTTCTGCTTCTCTGCCTGTCTGTTTGTCTGTCTCTCCCTGCACCTTCTTTCCCCTAAGCTTCCATGGGTTGTAATTAGTAGCTTTCAAGCTGCCAATGTTTGCTGAATTTTTTGTGTAAGTAAGGTGGATTTTAGTGTGCATAAAGTGGATTTTTGTTATTATTTCTTAGAGTTCAGTTTCCCAGGATCCAGAGCCATAACAATCTCTTGTTCCCAGGTGTTAGATGAGTTCCCACAGTTATGGTTCAAAACATCTCCACCACACTTGCACAGCATTATATAATGATAAATAATATAAACATCTACTGCTACCGCACAGTGAGATACAGGGATGGGGTGATGAAAACTTGTGAGGCTATTGCTGGCAATATACCTTCTTTGTTGCTCCTATAAAACAGGTAGTCCTTGGTCAGTGAATGGAGAACCTTAGGATTGAGTGCACAGAAGCTGTGTGTGCCTTGATTGGCCCCCCATCAAGGCTTGGGGAGAATTTCTGTTTGCCTCAACTGGCCCCCACTGAGACTTGAGGGGACTTAGGGGATACATAAGTAGTACCAGTCTCAACTGACCCCATTGAGACATAGGGGTAGTTGCCCCTTCTTCTGGCCAGCCCCTTCGAGAAGGGTGATTAGGGGATGCTGTAGGAATTTGTGCTCCCATTATCAGCAATCCTCTTCTGAGGACACTAGAATAAAGTAAGATTATTAACCCCTTCTTAGTGTCTTCCCTTTCTGACCAGATCAAGGGTGAACCTGTGTTAGCATCCTGGCCATAAGAGGCTTAGAGGAAGACATTTGGAAAACCCTGCTTAAATGGCAGATTGAACAGAAAGTAGATTCTAAGAGGAGTTGGGGTCTTGGTCTGCAGTAGCAGCACAAGGTGATGTCAGGGACATTTGAAGGGACTCCCAGAGTCCCTTTTGTGATGAGTCACAAAATGACAGATTCCTCTACAGGACATGGAGTTTAATCATCACTTATTGTGGGGTGAGATTTATCTGTTGGTAATTTTTTAGGAATTGGGAACTGGATTTGAAGTTATAGGACTTTGGTTCAAGACAGACCTCGTCCTTCCTCTCATTTCCTGGATAAAGCATTTAATTCCTCTGGGCCTTAATTTTCTCATATCTTAAATGAGAGAGTTAAACCATAGGACTATATAAGATACCTTCCAGTTTTAAATCGATGAACTCATAAACTTATGTTTATGATCATTGAAGCATTGCTAGAAATCTTTGAGGAATTATGGAAAATCTAAGAATTGTAAGATTAAAGATAGGCAAATATTCCAAAATTTTTTAATAAGAGAAAACTACATACTGGTGAACTTGATATCAACCCTTAGACAAAGTTCTAACATAGACTTTAAAAAATTATTTATTTACTTTTAGTTTACAACATCTGCAATCCCTTTAATTTTAAATGTTCTCCCCATCCCTCTCCTCCCCTCCTCCCCTCCTTGGTGGCATGCAATCAAATATAGGATCTACAAATACCTTCACATTAAACATTAGTCAGGTTGTAAAGAAGGATTATAACCAATTGAGTGAACAATGAGAAAGAGGAAACAAAACAACACAAAGAGGGAGAGAAAATAGCTTGCTTAAATCTTCATTCAGACTGTAGTCCTTTCTCTGGATGTGGATATCTCTTTCCATCATGCGTCTTTTGGAGTTGTCTTATAACCTTGCATTGCTGAGAGGAACCTAGCCTACCAAAATTAGTCATCATACATATGTTGTGTCTGTAATTGTGTACAAATTTCTTCTGGTTCTGCTCTTCTCACTCAACATCAGTTTATGTAAGTCTCTCCAGGTTGTTATGAAGTCTGTCTGCTCCTCATTTCTTATAGGACAGTTGTATTCCATTACATTCATATACTACAACTTGTTCAGCCATTCCCCAATTTATGGGCATCCCCTTTATTTCCAATTCTTTGCCACCACAAAAAGAGCTGTTATAACTATTTCTGTACATATGGGTCCTTTTCCCACTTCTATGATCTCTTTGGGTTACAACCCTAGAAGTGGTATTGCTAGGTTAAAGGGTATGCACTTATTTATAGCCCTTTGGGCATAGTTCCATATTGCTCTCCAGAATGGTCAGATCAGTTCACAACTCTACCAACAATGCATTAGTATTCCAATTTTTCCACATCCTTTCCAGCATTTATCATTTTCCTGTTTTGTCACCTTAGCCAATCTGACTGTTGAGATGCCATACTTCAGAGTTGTTTTGATTTGCATTTCTCTATTCAATAGTGATTCTAACATAGTCTTTTAAATAGACAAATAATTGGCTTGTGAGCACCCATTAAGCAATGATTACTGAGAGTTAGTTCACTACAAATTGCTTTAGTTCACTAAAAACAAGTCATGCAAAAATAGTTTCATTTATTTTCTTGTAAGGTTACCAGAAATGTGAAGTGTGTACTGTATCAAGTGGCATCAGGAATACATTCTCTTGACATTTACTATGTATGAGACTGGGCAGCTAGATAGCACAGTGGATAGAGTGCTGGGCTTGGAATCAGTAAGATTCATCTCGCTGAGTTCAAATCTGACCTCAGATATTAGCTGTGTGACACTGGGCAAATCACTTAACCCTGTTTGTGTTAGTCTCCTATTCTGTAAAATGAGCTGGAGAAGGAAATGGCAAATCATTTCGGTATCTTTGCCAAGAAAACCCCGAAGTGGGGTCATGAGTTGGATGTGACTGAACAACAATGTATGAGACCATGGGAAAGTCACTTAACACAACTCTCTAAGATATATATTCAACAACAGGTTATAATCAACTTATATTAGTGAAGAGAGTTCCTTTAACAATGGAATTACAGATCCTTGTCATTTTTACTAGACCAGTGGATGGAGGAATACTGTTGACATGTTGTATTTGACTTTAGCAAAGCATTGAATGAATACTCTTATAACATCCTGTGGACAAGACGGAGAAATTTGGCATAGGTGGTAACCCAGATGATTTAATGGCTATATTCAAAAGTGTTAATGACTCACATCACCATAGAAGGTGTTTTCTAGTAGAATACTGCAACGTTTTCTCCTTGACCCTATCCTGTTCAATATTTTTTACCAATGACTTGGATGAAGTTCCAGTTAAATTGAACAAATGCTTACTAAGTACCTATCATTTACAATCAGTGCATTAGGATGAAGGCATGGAAAACAAGCTATCAAAATTATGGATAACATGAAGCTAGGAGGGATAACTGCTAACTCTCTGCTGACATTTTGAAAACAAATGTATATTCCCTGAAACAGGAATATCCTGGCCTATGTAAGCCTTAGGCTTTTGGTTTATCTGTAACAACTTCTTGTCCTGGGCATTAGTGGTGGTTTGGTTAACCCTAATCCATTTTGAACTATAATTCATTTCATAAGTGCCAGGTTTCCCATTTGGATTTACTGTTCATGTGTCTCTTTTGGGAGATAACTTCTAGACAACTCCTTGGCTAGGCCTCATCTGGTGAATCTTGTTTCTATGGGGAAATTCATGAGCAGATTACTCTGAAGAAATCTTCACACTTCGGTAATGTAAGAATCATTTTGTTTTCTAATCCAGGGCATTGATCCTTGAACTCTAATTGAAGCCAATGATTTCTGGGCTCAGCAGGAGCTGAGACCATTTATTTGGCAAGGAGTTGATTATTATTTGATTGAGGCATATGACTTCTATACCATGCAAAAGAGTCCTTTAGTCTAAACAAGTTCGTGTTTGAATTTCTGCTTGTTTAATGATTGGTTTTTAGGCAGAATTAATATAATTTGAACAAGGATTTCCACTTACATTTCCTGGACATCTTCTAAGCTTTCCAATTTCTTAAAAGAGAATGTATATGATTTCCAGTTTGAAAGCAGCCAATTAAAGAATATTAAGTGAGTACCTTTGGGGCACATATTGCTAAACTGGCTATATTTTCATATTTTCCTACTTCCTTCCCCACCTTTTCTCCCTCTCTCCCTTCCTTTTTTTCTATCCTCCCCCTCTTTCTTCCTCCCCTTCTTCCCTCCTTTCTTCCTTCCCTTCCACTCCCTCTTTTCTCCTTTACCCTTTCCCTTCCTTTTTCCTTCCTAGGGAGTACCAGTTTTAAAATTGTTTGTCTTAAAAAATTAATAATTCAAACAGGATAGCAATATGTTCTATTTTAAGCATTTCCCATGTTGCTAGTGTGAGATTGTTACTGTAATTTAAAGATCACTTTCTCCCTTGGCAATTGTTTAGAATCCACTTTCATGAATTCAACTGTCACTTCTATACAGATGACTTCCAAATCTCTATTTCTACCTACAATGCCTCCTATATGTCTAGTTGTTGCCTGGATAACTATGTCTGGGTGTCTCTCATGTATTTCAAATTCTACATAACAATCCTGAACTTCCTCATCTTCCCACTCTTTCCCCAAACTGTCATTCCATCTAACTTTTCTATCTTTCCAGCACTATTACTCTTGCTGCACTGACTTATAATCTCAGAGCCATTTTTGACTCTTCCTACCCTTTCAGCTCTTGATGTATTGAGTTGCCAAATCCTTTAGATTCTCTTTCCTTCCTTCCTTTACTTTTTTTTTGCTTTTTGGAGGTGGAAGGCAGGGCAGTTGGGGTTAAGTGACTTGCCCAAGGTAACATGGCTAGTAAGTGTTAAGTGTCTGAGGGCAGATTTGAGCTCAGGTCCTCCTGACTCTGGGGCCGGCGCTCTATTCACTGCATCACCTAGCCACCCCAATTTCCTTTCCTTTTGATTCCCATTTCAATCATTATTTGGGGAAGTCATTGTGTCTCATTTCCTGGGGCCTACCAAGTTTAGGCCTAGTTTCAATAACTTCTTAGTAGCTCCCCCTTTCCAATCTATCCTCTATAACAATAGTGTCAAACTCAAAAAGAAACAGTGGCCACTAAACCATGTAATTGTTTAGGTTCTCTGTGGGCTGCATATTGACTATGTTTTATTGCATTTTTGTTTTGTTAAACATTACCCAACTACATTTTAGTCTGGTTCAGCTGCACTCCATAGTAATAGTGGCTGCATGTGTCCCCAAGGCTGCATGTCTGACACTGGTTCTGCATAGATCCCAAAGTGATTATGTCAAAGTACAAATCTAACTGTGTCACTCCCCTAGTCTATAAACCTCAGTGGCTACTTTTACCTGTAAACTCAAAGAACACCCTTGTTTGAGCTTTAAAGCCCTTCACAAACTTGTCCTAACTTACATTTCCAGCCCAGATGTCTGGATGATCCTCACACATGATACTCAATTTCCTATCTCTGTGCTTTTGCATAGATTCTTCTTCATGCCTTGAATGGTACCCCACTCCTCACCATCACCTCTTAGACTCCTTAATTTCCTTCCAAAGTCCCCTTAAACTGTTACCTCCTATAGGAACCCTTTCTCAGTAACTTTCCCACCCAAATAAGAATTTTTTAAAGGTGTTATTATTATTTTATTTTTCTGGTTGAGAAAATTGAAGTAAACAGAGGTTAAATGACTTGCCTAGGGTCACACACCTAGTAAGAGAGTTTGACGTTGGATATGAATTCAGGTCTTCTTAACTCCAGCTGCCCATTGTGCCACCAGCTACTTCTTCAAAGAGCTTTTCAAGTCTTAAAGTGTTATAGAAGTGTTAGCTATTATTATTATTTTTATTAGGAGTAGCCAGGTGGTGCTGTGGATAGAGGGCCAGACCTGGAGTCAGTAAAACTCATCCTCTTAAGTTCAAATCTGTCTTTAGACACTTACTATCTGTGTGACCTTGAGCAAGTCACTTAATTCTATTTGCCTCCGGTTCCTCATCTGTAGAATGAGGTGGAAAAGAAAATGGAAAATCACTGCAGTATCTTTGACAAGAAAACCCCAAATAGGGTCTTGAAGAACTGGATGTGACTGAAATGACTGAACAACTATTTTATTTATATTATATGAAATCCTTCAGTGGTTAATCTGAATAATGACTTAAACTATTCTCCCTGGTATATATTAAGGTTTCATTATTTTATTGGCTATGTGTTTTAGATGAATCCTCTTATGTATATGAATAGGTGATATTTCCCCCCATAACTAAAAAGGCCACCCAGGTTCAAATCCAGTGTGCAGATGGTGAAATATTAAATGACACAATCTCTGCCTTGTATTGCATCTTAAAGAATTTTGAAGCTCTATTAGGGCCAGCAGAGGGCACCAAGAAATTGTCACAAACATAGACTTTAAGACCCACCAAAAGCAGTCATTAGAACTGCAGGGAGGTTTCAGTCAAAGTACCTGCTTTGGAGTTACTTCAAGATGTAAGTCTGTTTAAAATATCCTGGCTGCTTGATGCATTATTGACTGGCTGGCATATTAGACTTAAAAGCAATGTGGGCTTGCCATGATTGAGAAAAGTTAGGAAAACACAGCAAAGTGCATTTAGTGTTATAAAGAAAATAGCTAATTTTGACAATGCTAAGAAAAGTATAAAGTGTTAAGTTAAAAAATCAACAACATGACATGATTTCTCCCATCCTATCATTTTATTCTTCTTGTTTTTCAATACCCATCTTAAATGTCATTATGTCCATAAAGTTTTCCCCTGATCCTTTTAGTGAGAGGGTACCTTTCCTTCCCTTGAAGGAAGGAAATAAACATTTACATATAGCACCTATTATGTGCCAGTTACTGTCCTAAGTGCTTTACAAGTATTGCATTCTATCCTTTTAACAACCCTGGGGGATACTTGCTATTATTATCATCATTTTACAAATCAGGAAACTGAGGTAGGCAGAAGTTTAATGACTTACCCAGGCTCACATGACTAAAAAGTATTTGAGACTGGATTCAAACTCACATGTTCCGGAATGCAGGCCCAGTACTTCATCCACCTAGTTGCCTTGGCATTCTTCTAGCACCAGAAGCAGACTGTGGTACAATGGATAGAATGCTGGGCCCGAAGTCAGGAAGATAAGTGCAAATGTAGCCTTAGACGTATATTAGCTATGTGAACCTGGGCAAATCACTTCATTTTGTCTGCTTTATTTTCCTCAACTATAAATTGAGGATGATAATAGTGCCTACCTTGTAGGGTTCTTATAAGAATTGAATGAGATAATATTTGTAAAAGCCCTTAGCATAGTGCCTAGCACATAGTAGGTGCTATGTAATTTCTTTTTTTCCCTCTCTTTTCTTCATTTGCTTGTATTTCTCCATGCATTTAGCATGTTCTATTTTGTTTTGTAAAAGTTTGGTATAATATAGAGAAAGTTTGGACTTGAAGTCAGAAAACCTAGGTTTAGTCCTGGTTCTGCCATCTTTGGTAAGTCAATTTCTCCAAAGCCATGCTTTTTTTTTCTTTAAATCTGAATAATAAGGATACTAATACCTATATTACCCACTTCACAGGATGATTTTTGAGAAAAGCTCTTTGTAAACTATGCAGTAAACTCCATGAGGACAGGGAGTATATCTTATCTAAATTTGATCTTTCACCAATGCCTATCATAGTGTTCTGTATTTAATAGGTGCATGAATTAATGAATGAATCAATAAGTGGATGGATGGATGGATGGAGTCCCCTTAGGCCTTAGTTTCCTCTTCTGTAAAATGAGGAGGGCAGGCTAAGTTACCTCTTGGTTCCCCTCCATATATAATATCCAATGACATTTTGATTCTCTGTTTTTTATGTAATCCCTGTCCCCAAACCCATTGCTATGAGACTCTCTCTTTACTGGTGGAGATGAATGCCCTGCCCTACATGAGGGGTAGATTAGAGTTGGTGAGAGGTGAGAGAGCTTTAATCTACTTCAGTTCCCCTTGAGGCCTCTTCAGAGCCAGTCCCTTATGGGGCATCTTCAAGCAGGGTTCCCCCTTTGGGACTCTTCAGGAGGCAGTTCCCTTTGGGAATGATCAAGCTTTAAGTCTTTGAATATCAAGTTGCTTCCGGTGCTCTTGGCTTCCAGCTTTGAGAAAGAAGATGAAAGAAGCCAACTCCATTTCAGATTGCTGAAGGAAAAGACTGGGAAGACATGAGAAGAGCCAGAAATCTCCATTATGTTTCTGTCTCCAGCTTGCTATACTAGTGACTGCAGGTTATTTCCTTTTGGGTCATATCAAGGACAATCTCTCCTGGTTGAGCTGAATTATTTCACTCCCAATGGTATGAGAGCTCCTTCCCTCTGTGCTATCTGGTATATATTCTCCTATGTATTTCTTCTCTGATTTCTGTTTTACTAAAGATTTGGATACATGGGGTCCTTTGCTATTCTCTATATGTGTTCTTTGCGGAACTGGTATTTGGTGGGAAAGGGGTCAAGCCTTGAATGTAGAGTTTGGGGTTCCCCTTTTGCCCCAAAATAACAAAACAACCAGAAGTTAGATGAAATATAATCACATCCCCTAGACTAACAATATTTCAAGAGGTATACAGATATAATTCTAACCTGATCTCTCTCTCTCTGTTTGTCTCTGTGTCTGTCTCTCTTTCTCTGAGGAAAGCAGAATGGTAGCCTCTAGCCCCAACCTCCTATTCCCCTTTCTGGAAGAAATGAAAGCCTTCCTTGGACAAGGGTGAGGTGAGAAGAGGCTAGAGGTGTTTATACAGCCTCCCCCTCAAGTCACACAATGACAGACCTCACCACATGTAAGCATCACTACATATGTGGGATCCTTTCATTCTGTTACATCTGTTCCAGTTTAGAAGAAAACTTTGGCTAGAAGAATTAAGATACAAGCCTCTGGCCACTGGAGGGCTCTCAGTATTCATTTGTAATTTTGAATCTAAGGAATGTGTGGTACCCAAGGGCTTGACATGTCTTCACATTGTTTCTAGGAGGAAAACTCCATTAAAAAAAAAAAAAGCTGATTTTTCAAGTTGCTTCTTTCATGTTTCCCATAGTCATTAAGTGAATGTAGGGTAGGTAGAGTAGAAAACTAACCAGAATTCCTCTCCTCCTTCCCCAAGGTAGGCATTAAACACTCCTTTAAAATGCAAATATATTAACTGGGAGGTGATCCATTAAACCTTCTTTTATAAAAAAAAATCCATGAACGGGGCGGAGCCAAGATGGCGGAGTAGAAACAGCTCGGCCAAGCCTCTCTGCCCCCAGATTCTCCACAAACTATGTAAAAAAGGACTCTGAACAACTTCTGGAGCCCCAGCACCCACAGAACGACACAGAGAAGCTAACCTCCCGCTGAGGACAGCCCAGCAGCCCTGCAGGAAGGACCAGCGCAGCAGTCTGGGAGCCGACAGCGCGCAGACCGCAGAGTGCAGGAACCGAGCCGAGCCTAGGTCCACATGAGCCGAGGTTTTAGCCCCAGGGCGGCAGGGCCAGCAGCCGGCTGGAGGAACCCCAGAACACCAGGAGCTGTGGAGACTCCAGAATTATCAACATAGACTTGCCTAGGACAAAGTAAGAGGTTAGTGTCCTATGGACTTTGGGACCTGTATTTGGGGAATGCGTCAGCTCCCTCCCCTGGGGGCTAGAAGCCGCTGAGGAGACACGCCATTTTGTAGTTTTCATAGGCATTTCCAGCTCCCAGCCTACAAATCGTGGGGAGATCCAGCGATCAGTCTTGGGGGGTAATCGCTCTTGCTTTAACCTCCCTGGATCTGGATTGTGATCTAGGGTGGAAGTTGTGGGTGGGTTTACAGCTTGCCAGAAACGGAAGTTGCCCCCCACACGTTCGGGACGAAAATTCCTCTATCTGGCCTTAAAGCCATAGTGTGGCAACAAGCCCAAAAGTCAAGCAATTAAGTGGCAACATGCCAAGGCAAAGGAAACAGAAAAATGCAACCCTAGACTCCTATTTTGGGGGCATAGAGCGGGAAAAGGACTGTGAGGTCAGAAGTCCTGCTCCAAAAGCCCCAGGGGAAAACATGAGCGGGTTGCAGGCCATAGAGGACCTTAAGAAGGACTTTAAAAATCAAATAAGAGAAGTGGAGGAAAAATTGGAAAGAGAAATGAGAAGGATGCAGGAAAAGTATGAAATGGGGGTCAACAGCCTGACTGAGGAAAACAACACCTTAAAAAATAGACTAACTCAAATGGCAAAGGAGGCCCAAAAGGGCAGTGAGGAGAAGAATGCCTTAAAAACCGAATTTGCCAGATGGAAAGAATCTCAAAAGTTCACTGAGGAGATTCATTCCTTCAGAGTTAGACTGGAGCAAATGGAAGCTAATGACTTTATGAGAAATCAAGATGCTGTTAAGCAGATCCAAACAAATGAAAGATTAGAAGGCAATGTGAAATATCTCATGGGAAACCACTGACCTGGAAAATAGATCCAGGAGAGACAATTTAAAAATTATTGGACTACCTGAAAGCCATGATCAAGGAAAGAACCTAGAAATCACCCTTCAAGAAATTCTCAAGGAAAACTGCCCTGATGTTTTAGATCCAGAGGGCAAAATAGAGGTTGAAAGAATCCACCGATCACCTCCTGAAAAAGATCCCAAAAAGAAAACTCCCAGGAATATTATAGCCAGGTTCCAGAATCCCCAGATCAAGGAGAAAATACTACAAGCAGCCAGGAAGAAACAATTTCAATATTGTGGAAACACAATCAGAATAGCCCAGGACCTGGCAGCTTCTACACTGAGGGATCGAAGGGCATGGAATATGATATTCCAGAGGGCAAAAGAACTGGGAATGAACCCAAGGGTCACCTACCCAGCAAAACTGAGTATTTTGTTTCAGGGGAAAATATGGTCATTCAGTGGAATAGAGGACTTTCAAGCATTCTTGAGGAAAAAACCAGAATTGAATAGAAAATTTGACATCCAGACACAAGAAGAAGAGATGCCTGAGAAGGTAATCAGGGAAAAGAAATCAAAAGGAACTTATCAAAGTTGAACTATTTACATTCCTATATGGAAAAGCAATAACTGTGACTGATGATATCTTTCTCACTATGAAAATAATGGAAGAAGGGGGTGTGGTCATATGAATACATATGTGAATGTGTGTGTATATGGTTACAGTTATATATGGATAGAGGGCATAGGTTGAATTTGTTGGGAAGGGAGAATACTCAAGGGATGAAATTATGAGGTGAGAGAGGAAAGTGGCAAGAGGAGATGGGGAGAGACATGGTAGGGTAAACTATCTCATGTGTAGGGGAAGTGGTTGCAAAGGAGGAGGGAGAATAAGGAAGGCTAAAAAGGCAAAACCACATTCACATTGAATTTGGTTCAGGGAGAAAATGACATACATACTAAATGGGATATCTCAACCTGCAGCAGGATAGGGGGAAGGGGGATGAGAGGAGGGATGATGGATGGGAGGGCATCCTTGGGGGGAGGGGAGGTTGGAAGTACCCACTATAGAAGAGGGACAGGATCATGTAGGGAATGGACCAGGTGGGGGGTGGGATGAGTGGGAGGGAATTATAAGCAGCCTTGTACAATATATCTACCATGATAATGTTTTGCATAGCTAGACATGTACAACATATACTGAATTACTTATATCCTAAGAAGGAATGGGTGACAAGGGAGGAAGGAAATGGATCTGAAATTCGAGGTCGTAACATTAAATGTTTCAAATATATATATAAATACTATTATTAATACTCTTTTGCCTATAATTGGGAGATAAGATGTGCAGGCATTGGGACACAAAGATTCATCTTCCTCTAATGGAAAAGTCGAAGGGGGTATGGGAGAAGGTATGGGAGAGAGCAGATTGGAGGAAGTGATATCTTGTGGGACTGCTATTCTGGGAGGTTGGGTAGGGGAATAATGGGGGGAAAATGATTGTAACTCAAAATCTGGCGGAAATGAATGATGTAAAACAGAAGTTAATAAATATTTGTTTAAAAAAAAATCCATGAACAATTTTCTGTAAATATCTATTCAGGAATTTTAGAACTGATAGGAATCAGTAAAAACCTTTACTTCAATGAAACTGGGGACAGGAAGGCTTAAGTGATTTGCTCCAGGTCATATATCTAATTAATAGTGAAGGTTTTCTGATTTTTAGCTCAGTGTTCTTATGGAGTTGGACCAGGCAGTTGTTATTAGATGAATTGATGTGTGTAAATTGCTTTGAAAACTTTAAAACAATCAGTTGTTGTTATTATTAAAGCCTTTTTCAACTCTAAAATGCTCTGGCCTTTCATTGCCTTGTGGTTCAGTGGAAAGAATTTAGATTCTGGAGGAGTTCACTTCTAAGGTCTGGTGCTATTCATGTGACTGTGGGCAAATGACAGAACTTCCCTGCACTTCAATTTCCTCACAAATAAAATGAGGGAGTTGGACTAGACAACCTAGTTTTTTTTTTCCTAATTAAAAGGGTCATCCCTTCACTCACTTCTTAAAAAGGCCTACTCACTGAATGGGTGTTACCTGACTCTAAGTGTGAACCTGAAAAGGCCTTAAAAGGGCCAGGGTCTCCCATTGCATCCTGGGTCATCTCCAGTCATCCTGATAAATATCAGGCCACTGGACCCAGATGGCTCTGGAGGAGAACATGAGGCTGGTGACCTTGCACAGCCCTCCCTCATTCAAATCAAAGTCAACTGCAAGTTGTGTCATCATTTTCCTGATGTCATGGTCCTCTTTGAAAATGAAGGACAAATACGATGAAGCTATGAACTGGAGTATAACAGTTAAAGGCTTGCAAAAGCTCATTACACATATTTCCTGCAAAGTATGCAATCAGAGTGGTTCCCATGGAATGCTGCCCTTGAGAATTTTAAGTTTTGTAGCCTTAAAGAGCTAAATGAACTATTCGTTAGGAACCTAATTTAGAGGCACAAATGTATTGTCAGCTACTGGCATAAACTTAAATTTAGGGTCCCTGAACGTATAATTCAAGTGTTCCCTTTGCATTTAGTTGGCAATTCAATTCAACAAGCACTCAGTAAGTAAGGGGGGCAGAGGAGAAGGTCCAGTGGGAGGAGGAAATAGGGAATAGATCTGTGATTTCATTAATTTAGAAAGCTCCCTGCAGGAGGAAGGCTCCCTCCCTTTTCTGCAGTGTATAGTCATAGAGAGTTGCCTAGAGCATTCAGAAGATAAGTGACTTGTCTACAGTCACATAATTAGGATAGGTCTGAGCCAGATATTCCTTGCTACGAAACTAGGTCTCTCAACTATACTGTGCTACACCACACTGCCTTTCTTTTTGTAAATTTGGGCTTTGAAAAAAGTCAGGGATTGAATTTGGTGAGCAGAAAAATCAGTTCTTGAGGACAATTGGAAGAAGAAGGAGTCTTGCTAAAGAAGAAGAGGAAGAAAAGTAGGATTTAAATAGATCTGAGAAGAGGGAAGAGAAAGAAGAGCAGAAAAAGAAGGGGAAAAGAGAATAGAAAGAAAAGGTAGTGAGTGTTCCTATACATCAAAACCTAGATTGGCTTCTTTGTGACTTCCATTCATGCAGTTTCAGACTTCATGTTGAGGGTACTGAAGCAGCTAATTTTGGTCCTGACAACTACATCAAAGAGGTCTGCTCTCTTCTCAGAACTCATATGCAAATTGTGGCAGAGAAAGTTCCAAGATGTTAAGAGGGAGGATGACCACCAATTTCTGGTCATTTGTACAGGTGCATATTATTGTTAGAAGGAAACTAAAAAGCATCCCTAAATATTGCAAAATCTTGAGTAGGAAAATGAAGATCTTAGGGATATTGGTACTATTACTGCTTGTGCCAAATGAAGGCAAGGGATTCAAAGAGAAAGACAGATTAGAGAAGTGAACATCTGACTAAAATATGTGGTGCTTGAGAATGGGGATTTGGATTTCTGGACCATGGCTTAAAAATAGTAATGACAATTTCCTGGCTTGGGAATTAATACATTAAACAAAGAGAGGCAAGAATAAATTTGCCTTGAATCTTGAAAACAATAACAACAATGCAACCTAGACAATTATATAGTGCTTTGCTGTTTGCATATCTAATTAAAAGTATTTTAAATTGAAAAAGGAAAGAAAAGGGAGAGAATTGTCTACATACCACCACCACCGCAACAACAAAAATCAGTACCCCAGGTGACACAATATAGGAAGAATAGCCATTGGGGATGTCTAAAAATTCATAGGAGACAAAATCCAGGAAAGGATCCAACATAAAATCCATTACTTAGGATGTCTACACTTAATTGCCCAAAATTTGGGTAATGAGAAATTTATACTGAAGAATCTAACTTAATTTGATTTCCTAGCTATCACTGAGACTTGGTGGGATAAGACCTATGACTGGAATATGGCTATGAAAGGGTATAATTCATTAAGAAGAAACAGGATAGGTAAAAATGGATGTGGAATAGTATTGTATATTAAGAAGATATGCTCATGTAAGGAAATCCAGGAACCAAAGTTGGAATTACACAAATAAAGACAATAAAATAGCCAAATCCTTTGGACTAGAAACTCCATTACTAGACATATCTCCAAGGAAGCTATTAATAAGAAGAAAGTCCCTATATACAGCAAAACATTTATAGCAGCATTTTTTGATAGCAAAGAATAGGAAGCAACGTAGATGACTATTGATTGGGGATGAATAAACAAATTGTGGTATATGAATGGAATGGAATATTATGGTGCTATAAGAAATTATGTATGTGAATAATACAGAGAAGCACTGAATGATCTACATGAACTGATGCAGGGTGAAGTAAGGAGAGCCAAGAAAACAGTATATGCAATAATAATAACAATGTAAATGAAAACAAAGTAACCACACCCACAACCCACATATACAAATCAAAAGTAAATGTAACAAAATTAAAAAGATCAAGCATGACTTGAATGAAGAGATATAAGAGGACTCCTCCAACTTACCCCTTCATGGAGGTGGGAGATGCACAGGTATTACACATTTTGCATGTTTTCAGACTTTTTCCATAAATTCATCAATTGTGCTGATTTTTATCTTCTTTTTCTTTTTTGTTTAAATTGTTTTTTAAACATTTTATTATATAAGATAACTCTCTGGGAGGGGGAGCAGGAGAAATGCTGGGGATGCTATAGTTATGTAAAAAAAAACCCAGAAGTTATTAATAAAACTTTGTTTTAAAGGCTCAGTTCATCACCTTCTACTATAATGACTTTCCTGATCTCCAGATACTAAGGTTCTTCCACCCAAAATGATTATGCATATGTGTATGTATACACACACATACATAAGCACATATTATCTCCCCTTATTTTAAACTCCTTGAGGATGAGAATTATTTCATTTTCAGTTTCTTACACCCAGATCTTAGAACAGAACCTAATAGACATATTAGCACTTGATAAATACTTATTGACTTATTATTGACCTCTGAACAGTCATTTAACCTCTATGTCATTTAAGTAATTCCTGGGATTTATTAAGTCATATATTGATTTTCATTTGTGTAGTAGAGGGAGCTTCTACACTAAGGGTCTCCCACTATGACAACATCACTAATTTTTTGTATTTTCCTCTATGGATTCATATGTAATGGGAGATGGGTTGATGGGGACCCAGTCCTTAGAACATATGCTATGTGCTCTGCCTTCTACCTGCCTACTCATGTCAGAGGTGAGCTTGTTTTCTATAAATGTGTAATGACATTTAATGGAGGAGACTTGCCCTCAATTTAGAAAATGCACAAGTATTCTGTTACTGTTTCTAGCCTCACTGCATCAGGAAGAAAAGCCTTTTAATTGGCTACTGAGCCAGAAACAGTATACATACAAATGACACTAAAAGGCTAAATCATACTCTCTCTTTCTCATGATGATGAAGGTAGGGAGAAGTAGAAAACTCTGCCTTCTTTTTTAAATGTAATTTTATTTTTTATTAGCAAAAATATTATTTTATCTCCCTCCCACCTCCTTCCATTATAAAAACAAAGAAAAACAAAACTCATAACAAATAGGCATAGTCAAACAAAACAATTCCAAAGTTATCTTCTAAAGAATTATTTTTGTTATTACATAGGATGTTTTTTTTATAGGACTTTGAACCTCTCTTTTTATATATTGCATTGTAGTTGAATTATTTTGTTGTTGTTCAGTCATTTTCAGTTGTGTCCTACTCTTGGTGACCTGGTTTGATGTTTTCTTGGCAAAGATACTGGAGTGGCTTGCCATTTCCTTCTCCAGTTCATTTGATAGATAAGGAAACTGAGGCAAAGAGGATTCAGTGACTTGCTCAGGGTCTCATAGCTAGTAAGGGTTTGAGGTTAGATTTGAACTCAGGAAGAGGAGTCTTCCTGATTCTAAGCCCAGTGCTCTATCCATTTTGCCACCTGGCTGACCCAGTTGAATTATAATTATGTGTAAATATGATATTATCCCCTCCATTATACTGGAAGCCCCATAGGGGCAAGGATTGTATTTTAAGAATATCAGAGGGGGGCGGCTAGGTGGCGCAGTGAGTAGAGCATTGGCCCTGGAGTCAGAAGGACCTGAGTTCAGATCTGGCCTCAGACACTTAAGGCACATACAAACAAAAACCTAGCCGTGTGACCTTGAGCAAGTTACTTAACCCCAATTGCCCTCCAAAATGCAAAAAAAAAAAAAGAATATCAGAGTTAGAAAGCACTTCAAGGACCCATCTAGGCCAACTCATACCTGAAAAGAATCTGTTCTATGGCATACCTAAAATGAGAAGACTTTCCGTAAAGACTTCCAGTGATGGAGAACTCAGTACCCTTCATGGCAGTCCATTCCACTTTTAGATAGCTAATTGTTAGGAAATACTTTCTTTATATTAAGCCAAAATTTGCTTCTTTGCAACTTCTATACATGTCTTCTCATTTTGTTACTCTTTTTTTTTGGTCACTGTCCCCCACTATTCAGCCATTTCTTAACGTCAGAATATAAATGGTCAAATAAATGATTTTGTCTCCACCTATTCAGAATTTCCATGGTACCTAATTGGATAAAATGATAACAATGAAAAATAGAAAGAAGGTAGAGCTACTCAAATATTTTTTTCACTTTTGTTACCACTGCCAAGGAGTATGATTTTTTGGACTAGGAGTGATAGAATAAAATGGTTAGGGGCAACTAGGTGGTGCAGTGAATAGAGCACCAGCTCTGGAGTCAGGGAGTTCAAATATGGCCTGACACTTAACACTGCTAACCATGGAACCTTGGACAAGTCACTCAATCCCAATTGCCCTACCTTCCCCCCTCCAAAAAAAAAAAAAGAATAAAATGGTTAACAGAAATTAAAATTAAGATAAATGGGGAGAGATAAAAAGAGAACTCTGTTGTTCACAGTAAGTTCAGGTCCTGATGAATTCCATTCTGGATCATTATCAGTGGTCTTTGAAAGATTGCTTCAACATAGCACTGGAAAAAGACAAATATTACATTTTTTGCAACAGAGTATGGAGTCTGCAGACTACCGTCAATGAATTTTACTTCAATTCCTGTTAAAATACAATGATTTGTAAATATTTAGGAAAAAATCATTAAGAGCCATACAGTTATTCAAGAAAAATTAATGCCAGACTCGCCTCTTTTCTTTTTCTGAATTGCTTACAAGGTATGCAGGCCAGGAGAATGCTTTAGGTATAGTTTATCTAGATTTAAGCAAAGCATTTGATGAATGTTATCCTTGTGAATAAGATGGAAATCTTGTTTGTCCTTGGTTTTCTAAGAGGACCAATGACATTATAGAGTGATCTCTTGACTTGCTTATGAATTAGATATAAAAGAGAGGCAAAGTTGTGCAAAGTCATCAGCCTTACACTCTCTTCCCAAGTCATTGAAGTCCAATGGCAAGACAAAAATCAAGACAACTGGTGATGGCCCAGGATGTAGTGGGTGACCTTTATATCTTTGATGCTGGAATCCTATGTGTATGATAAATTTATGTGTGGACAACCTGGATTCCTATCTACAAGATCTCATTCCCCTTTCAGTCTGGCCTGACCTGACTACACATAAGATGAAAACCTAAAGAATAGATAATGAAATAGTTAGATTGTGAACTGGTCACATGATGAAACTCAAAGAATAGTTATTATTGGATCAATGAGAACTTAGAAATCTCTGGTGAGGTGCCTTAGGGTTTTTTCCTGTGCTACTTAATGTTTTTAATCAATGATTTGGATAGAGACATGGATGATGTAGTATCATATTTGCAAATGACATGGAAATAGGAAGTATAGCTAGCATATGGATAATAGATTCAGAATTTAAAAAGATCTTATGGGCTAGAGCAACAGTTGTTTGGGTACTCCTGGAGGTTGCTGAGACCCTTTTCATGGGATTCATGAGGTCAACACTATTTTCATACTAATACTAAGATATTTTAATTTCTAATATGATAAATATCAACAGATATAACTCATATAAATAGAGGACTTTCTGGAGGGGTCTTCGATAACTTTTAAGAGAGTCAAGACATCCTGAGACCAAAAAGTTTTAGAACTACTAGGCTAGAGTATTATTGCGTTTGGTTTAATAAGATGAAATTTACAGAGATGAAAGTAATGTTCTATACTTTAATTAAAAATCAACTTCAAAAATATGGAATAGAAAGGCCATGACTAAACAATAATTCATGAGAAAATGATATTGGAGTTTTTATGGTGAACTGATAATTAACTTATGAAATTATGAAAAGGGGCAGGCATGCCCAGTTTGGGGGGTACTTGCTTGGAAAGACTATGATTGTCAGTGGAAATGGGGTGGTGAGTATATCTTAATAACCACAAAGGGTGCAGAGGCTGACAGTGGAATAGAGAAATGGGACAGTGAAGAAAGGCAGTGCGAGGAAGAGGGTGGGGAGTGGAAGAAGCAGAAAGTATCACTTGTGTAACCATGGATTATAGTTGGGGCACTAGGTAGCGAGGTCCTGATGGAGATGGAAGTGTGCTCAAGGGCAGGAGTTTAAGGTCTTATTTTTAGAATTTTCTTTTTGAAAACAGATCTGCTTCTATCTGTGCTTCTTTGGAGTTAGGTCATTAACATATCCAAATCATCTCAAAGATATCAACAAACCTTTTGAAATTGCATCTCCAAGTTATCAGCACCATTTGATGTTCTGCTAGTCTGGAACTGCGGAGGTCCAGATTTTGTCTGGAATTTACGTATCATAGAAACAGAAACTTTGACAACAGCATTTAGATGGCTTCCCCAAGTTCAGCCCTTATGATTAAGATATGAATTTTGGTTAATATATGATACAATTTGGAAATTATCCTTCTTTGATCTCTAGGATGTTTTTTTTGTGACTTCTAGAATCCTCTTTGAAATATAAACTCCTGTGATTGCCCCTTTATACTGACTACTTATAAACTTACTATACTGACTAGAAGTAGGGGGTGGTAGGGGACCAGAACAAGATGCAATTTTAACACACAATGTGACATGCCAACCAATACAGCTAATGCAAATCTAAATTATATTGAGAGGCATAGTGTCATGAAATAAAGCTATGATAGTTCTATTATATATAGCTCAGACCAAAGCAGAGATGAAACATTGTCTTCAGTTCTGGCACCCATTTTAGGGAGAAAGGTAGAGAATGGCTAAAGAACAGCAAAATTGAGGGGCCTTGAGACCATGGAATATGAGTATTGGATGAAAAAGTTAAAGGATGGTTAACACAGGACATTTATGAGGGACATAGTATGTGTCTTTAAATATTTGAAAGTCTTTGAAGAGGAGTGAAAGAGGAATATGGTAGATGAATGAAACTTTTCCTATTCAACTACAGAGGCCAGATATCAGAAAAATGCATAGAAATTGTCAAGAGGACATTTAAGATATAAAAAAAACTTCTCAACAATTTGAACTCAGTGTGAAATGGGTTTTCTTGAGATAAGGTGTGTTTCCTCCTATTGTTTTTTGTTTTTGTTTTTGTTTTTTGAGTAGGGCCTCTATGATCACTGATTGGGGATGTTGTAGGTAGGATTTTTAGTTAAGTCTGTGTTGGACTAAACGGCTTCTGTTTTATCTTCCAACTTTGAGATTTTGTGATTTTATAACTACTTGTGCCTACAGTGACACTAACTAAATGAACTCTTATCAACACTGTAAACATGGAATATTTTAAAAATATCAACTCTGTCCAGTGTATTCTTTCAGACAAATGACATTTCTGAAAACAGATTTTTACCTAAGGGGAAAATGGCTAGCAATTCAGTCTCACTGATAAATTTGATTATTTATCTCTTGGTTATATTGATAAGCAGAAAGAAAAAGTGGAACCTGGTCTATGTATCCAAAGATAGTAAATAGCCCTAAGCAGATCTCACATAGAGAGAGAGGTCGCCTTCTTTCCTGACTGCCTTGTGAAATGTAGGAATTGTTCAGGGAATATTTATGCTTTATACATACATACATATATACATACATACATACATACATATATACATATACATACAGGCACACAGGCATACAGGCATACATACATTAATATTTAGAGTTCAAGTATAAGTAACAAAAGCCAATTCTTAAAAAGTAGTGTGTGTATACACACACACACACACACACACACATATACATATATGAAATAATTTAGAGATATCATGTCATACCTATCAGATTGGTTAAAATGATAGAAGGGGAATATGACAAATATTGGAGGGGATGTGGAAAAACTGGGACACTAATACACAGTTGGTGGAATTGATCCAGCTATTTTGGAGAGGAATCTGGAATTATGCACAAAGAGTTATAAAACTGTGTATACTTTTTGACTTAAAAATACCACTACTAGATCTGTTTCCCGAGGTGATCAGAAAAAAAGGAAAAAGCACTTATATTTTCTAATATATTTATATCAGTTCTCTTTGTGGTGACAAAGAACTGGAAGTTACAAGGATGTCCATGAATTGGGGAATGGCTGCACAAGTTGTGTTATATGATTGTGATGAATACTACTGTGGTGTAAGAAATGATGAACAGGTTGATTTTTAGAAAAACGGAAAGATTTGCATGGAATAATGAAGAGTGAGATGAGCAGAACCAAGAGAACATGGTATACAATAATAGCAATATTATTGGTAAAATAACTATGAACACTCAAACTGTTCTGAGTATTATTAATATTCCCATAAACTACAAAGGTCTATGAAGGAAGATGTTATCTACCTCTAGGGAAAGAATAAATAGAACATACATATGCATGTATGTGTGTATGTGAATTGGTAGCCTTCTCTAGTGCCATGTGGGAAGAGTGGGAGGAAAGGAGACAGTTTTCCAGAACTTGAATTATAACAAACATAAATAAATAAAATACATAGTCCAGAGGAATTAATTAGTTGCCAGAGGGAGCATTTTGTTCTTGTTTAGTCATTTTACTCATGTTTGATTTTATGTGACCTCATTTGGGGTTTTCTTGGCAAAGATACTGGAGTGGTTTGCCATTTCCTTCTCCAGCTCATTTGACAGATGAGAAATTGAGGCAAACAGGGTCAAGTGACTTGCCCAAGGTCATACAGCTAGTAAGTGTCTGAGGCCAGATTTGAACTCAGGAAAATGAGTCTTCCTGACTCCAGACCTGGCACTCTGTCTACTGTACCACCTAGCTGCCCCTTAAACTTCTGTGTGGTATAGTAGTAGGGGACTGGATTTGGGACTCAGATGGTCTGAGTTTGAGACCTTGCTCTGTCATTTCCTAGGTGCCAGAACTTAACCTTTATAAGCCAGATTCCTCCACTCTAAAATGGAAGTAACAATACATGTACTTCACAGGGTTGTTGTGAGGACCAAATGAGTTAACTTTATAACTGTAATTAGTATGTAAAGTCCAGGGATTATTATAATAGTAGTTTCTCTCTCTCTCACTCTCTCTCTCTCTCTCTCTCTCTCTCTCTCTCTCTCTCTTTTTGCTTTTTTGGAGGACAATTGGGGTTAAGTGACTTGCCCAAGGTCACATGGCTAGTTTTTTTGTTAAGTGTCTGAGGCCGGATTTTGAACTCAGGTCCTCCTGACTCCAGGGCCAGTGCTCTATTCACTGCACCACCTAGCTGCCCCATAATAGTAGTTTCTCAGTAGTGTGTGAAGTATATCAGGGCTGATCAGATTTTGACATCTTCCTTAAGCACATTATTTATTTGACATTTAAAAGCTATTTGAAAGCCAGGGGATATTTCACTTTGCATTCTAGCACCTAGCACAATGCCTATGGCAAAGTAGATATTTATACGTGCTTGTTGAATTTTTATTGCATTCCAAAATTCTTTTGTCCCTGTGAAATTTTTGTTTTAATTTTCTTTGTCCTCAGAGTGAAAATAGTGCCAAAAAATAGAAGGGGGACGTGCTTGGTCTTAAATGAGTGTGACTCCCTGTAGAAGTCCTGAAGATGAAATCTCAACATTTGATTCCTCTTTCTCTTTCTTGGCAATCTGGGCTCTGAAATATGCCTCTAGGGTGGTGGAATGGAGTTTCTGACAAAGCACCATATCTAACACATAACACTAAGCCCTCACTTTAAAACTCTACCTTCCATTATGGTGATGATACCAATAGGTGCATCAGGATACCAGATTTCCAGAGAAGGCACACACACACACACACACACACACACACACACACACACACACACACACACACAGAGGCTTCTTACCTGTCACTTAGCAAAACAGGTAAAAAGCACAGACTCATAACCATCTCAGGGCGATTTCTCTTCAGGGAATCCAGTCACTGCAGCAATTTAATTTCTAAGCCCTGGGGATAATGCTGAGTCTTACTCTCAGCTATGCAAATAATCCAAATCAAGTAAAGATAGTACAGTAAATCAGACTAATCTTATCAACCAGTAACTACCTGTAGCCTTCTCATTCAGGAGATACCATTGCCTGTGTCCCCTTCTGATTGGTGAGCTGTTGGGTCAGGTTGGTGAACCTGAGGTGCCTGGTTCATACTGACTTCACTCCTGGCTTTGCTCTCACACTCTAGACTTCTTCACTTCCTTCCTAGTAAGAGCGCCCTTGGCTTTCCTATCCATGGTCCAGTTACCTTTTGAGATTGGGGTAGTATTTTTATTTTTTTGCATTTGCATCCCTTGAACTTAGCACAGTTCCTGTAGTGAACACTTAATAAATACCCTATCTATCTGAATAGAAACTACTTATTGCCCTCATTAAATATCTCCTTCACATTTTGTCTCAAAGTTGACCCATTGCATCTTACCCATGTCAGCTTTATTGCTTTTCTCTGCCTGAGTGTTGACAAAACTAGCTATGTCTCTGGTCACAGTGCTGACAGCCTCTATAGCAAGAACAACAACAACAACAACAACATTAACAGCAACAATGATGATGACAATTTCTAATTATGACAACAATGAAGAAAATGTCTATAATACTTCAAAGTGTGCAAAGCAATTTATGTCCATTATCTCATTTGATCCTCATGGCAACCCTATAAGGTGTGGGAAGTAAAAATTATGAGAGACAAAGTTTCCAGGTATTAAAAATCAATCAGTTAATTAGCCTGGTTAAAATCAATAAATTAGTGATCAACAATTTCTCTTAGTAATCAAGGACAAAAAGGCAGAGTATTGGGTCTTTTTAAATCTCCCTGTTCTCCTACTCAACCTGCCAACCAATTCGAGCAGAAATTGGGGAGTGCTTCCATTTCCTCCTCTTTCTTCTCCTCTTCTTTCATTCCTCAACAAATCTTGTCCCTCTCTGCACTTGGGGTACCATACCCTTACTTGTGAATACTCTGTCCACAGGAATATAATTTTTGGTTGCTTATATTTTGTAAGATATTTTGGGATTTGGGGGCTAGAATTAAAAAAATATATCATTTATTTATATTATAATTTGCTTTTTTCAGAAAGTTGGGAGAATTTGCTTTTTTATCCTGCAGCTTTCATTTATGATTTCTTGAAATATAGCTCTGAAAAAAGAGGCTTTAAAAAAACCGTTGTGTTTCAAATGGAACTATTTGACTGTGCCTTTAAATCAAAATGAATGATCAATATACTCCCTCTCCCCTGCCCCCACCCCCACCCCAAACCTCTGTGGCTCATTGTTTAGTTTTGATGGCCTAGAATGAGTATAAATAACAATGTTTTCAGTTCTGGCCAGAAACTCTGAGGAAGACCCTCTTCTAGAATGGTACATTCCTCTCCTTGTGATTGTAAATTGGGCCATCTTTTGTCTCAATCTTACCTAGCCCTTAGTCACTAAATAGGCTTTGCCTCAGACAAACTGAAACCTAGAAAAGATCTTAATTAAAAAGACCAAGCTCACCCACTGCACCCTGGGCCATTTCCAGTCTTTTTGATATTTGTCTTGCCACTGGGCTTGGATGACTCTGGAGGAGAGAGTGAGACTGACAGCTCTGGCTCATTTAAATCTGATTCATGAACAGTTCAAGATAGCACACTTATGATGGTATTAGTTCTCTTCCAGAATGAATGACAAACAACAACAAGGACCCTATTCACTCTTCTGACTGGATCCTCTTCTAATAAGTGAATGGTCACCACTATTGATGGATATTTAATGAGGAAATGGGTTAAGAGTTCTTAACTCCTCCTGATTATTTCATCACTAAGGGGAGGAGGTTGACTGAAGAATGAGGCTTAGTCACAAATTTTGAGCCCCCTCTAGCAGTCTGACACCCCAATCAGGTTCTCTCTTGTTTTATTTCTCCTTCATGTGCCAGGCCATTCCAAACTCAAATAAAGGGACAAGAACACAATCTCATCTCCCCTGCTCTGCCTATCCCCTTCCTTCCCCTCCTTTCCCCCAGGATGCAAACTGGGTCCTGTTTAATGAGTAAACAGAACTCGGGTTCCCAGTTCAGTGAGACCTAGTTAATGAGAAGATGCCTTGAGAAGACACTTAATACAATAACATTCCTTAGATAGAATTGGCTGGGGAAGGGCTCCTCTTCAAGCTAGTATAAGAGGTGGCCTTTTGACAGAGAAGGGAATATTACAAATTAATATCGACAATTAAATGATACAGTATTAAAATTACTTTTCCTAAAGGTAAACTCCACAGTACTACCCCATCACATCTCTCCTACCTTTCCCATCCCAAATGGATTAGAGTGAAGATATTGGCATTAGGGTAGGGTCACCTTGGTTATAGAAAAAAAGGTGGACAGGACTTGTGTTTCAACAATGATTAGCTGGTACTCTGTTCTGTGAGGCTAACCCCAATTCCTTTTGAGGGCCCAAAGTCAGCAGTGAAGCATTTTGAATTTATTCCAAAGACTCATTTAAATGTAATAATTTTCTTCCACCTGAATAGTATTTCTTGAAAAGCTTTGTTAATTAAGCAATCTATTTAGAAGGATGCTATTTCAGGCAGGAAAAGCTGGTAGCTGATGGACATAAATAAAGGATATAATTAATATCGTAATTCTTACTGTTATCTGTATGGAGATTTTCTGCCTGGTTGACTATGACTGATCCAAGCTAGATTATTTATAAAATGTACGATCTTTGTCTTTTCCAAAAAACAAAACAAAATAAAACATTAAGGCATAAGGGGAAAAAACATGTGCTGCTTAATCCATAAATTGCATTGTCTATCATTCCTTTTGATTTGCTTTCTAGAAATATCTTCTTCTTTCCCCTTCCTCTATCCCTTTTTGTACTATTCTCTGGCAGAGAGAAAAAAGAATAATGAAAATGGAAAGAACAATGAAACAGGATTTGAGACCTGCATTCTAGTCTTGGACTGACTAGCCACAAGCTGGTTGTGAGACCTTGGATAAGTCACGTAATCTCTCTGGGCCTCATTTGTTAAATGAAGTAAAAATGACAGTTGGGGTAGGTAATCTCTAAGCTTCCTTCTAGCTCAGATGTTTTTTTATTGTATAATAATGACTTTTAGGAGGTACTGTGGCACAATGGGAATTAAACCCCAAGTATTGGATTTTTGAATCAAAGAATACTAAAGTAAAATTCTGACTCTTGTCACTTTTTACCCATATGATTTAAATTAAATAATTTCACTTCCCTCAATCTCTATTTCATTATATTTAAATAAGAGTTTGTACTAGAACATCTTTAAAATTCCTTTCAATTCTAACATCTTAGCTCCTTTGGTTTCTTAAACTATCCATGCAAAATTAACACAAGATCTCACCAATGACTCATTGTCTCTTTCTAAAGATATTTCAGGTTCTACATATGGTGAATCCTTTGCTTTCTCTTTTCTGGATTTTGGTCACTTCTATTATTTCTTTTTTTTTCTTGCCCTTTTAGGGAATGTTTGCATTAGTAATTGGATGAATTTAAATCTTCAGCCTTCTTCTTGAGGTGAGAATGGCCTCTGCCCTCTAGGATGGGGGTTTCCCAGCGAGTTAGTTGAATGAATGAATGAGAGAGAATAAGAACAAATTCACTAAGCACTTAAACTTTGTGCCAAACACTGTTCTAAGTGCTATGGAGCACAAATATAAAAGCTTAGACAGTACCTTCCCTAGAGGAACTTTTAGTCTAATGGGGGAAACAACACACCTAAGGGAGTGGGAGTGTTGGCCAGGGAGGGACATTTTGGCCCAGAAAGTCGGGGAGTGAAGCCATGAGGGAAGAGACTAAGACTCCAGGAAGAAGGGCAAAAGTGATTTGATGACAGTTCATGGTTCTCAAGGAGGTCGGGAAGGGAGAAAGGCTGAAAAAGGGTTTTGGGAAGTGGAGCAAGGAAAGGGCAAGCAATAGGGAGGCAACTGGCAAGGAGACTGGGACAGAGGTGGTCAGAGAAGAGGGAGCAGAGTGATGGTTAGCTGGAGATTTCCCTGAAATAGAGTTCCTAGAGAGGCAGTTATTTTATTAGCTATGAAGCCTAGCCAATGCAGATGTAGGTGCTATAACCTAATTTTGAAGTTTTCATGGGGTACTTAATGAGTTAGGGTTAGGATGAGGGGTAGTTTCCTACTCCAACTATTTTATTCTAACTTTGGGGGAAGGAAAAAAATCATAGAAAACATGTTCAGACTATGTTAATCAACCATACTTGGGGCCCAAGTCAAGGCAAGAATCCATAGTGATAATAACCCACTCACCTATAATTACCACCTTCAAGCTGCAATTGATAGACTTCAGATAAAGAATTTCCCTCATACTTGTACTTATCCCCTATACCTATAGCTCTTATGGTGTCATAGGGAACAGTGACGGGAGATCTCTAAGGAGGTAGCCACCTCAGTTCTTCAGTTTTCATGTAGCTCTATTTACTTGAATTCTTTGTCAGTCTAATGGGAGAAACAATCCACATAAGGAAGAGATAAAGGGACAGATTGTGGTCTCTCTCTCCCATCAGCCATGTTTGTCTTATTTTTGTTGACCTTGATTTGTACTTTGTTTTGATTTTAAAAACTGATTGTTTTTATGAGGGAATTGTACTAACAAATACCCAGGAACTTTAGCAATTGCTTTGTGTCTTCCTCCCTTTAGAAGGGTCTTGTACACCCCTAGGGAGGTATGTCCTACAGTTTGGGAAACTTCCCTCAAAGAATTTATTTTCTACCATCACACAAGATTAATCATCACAGATGAAAAAATTCTGTCCTTCCATCTTTCATTTTGCCTCATTCCTAGTAAAACTGTTCTTTGTTGGTTTTCTTCAGTTTCGTTTTTTTTTTATGTATCCAACTTTTCATGACCCCATTTGGCAAAAATACTGGGATGGTTTTCCATTTTCTTCTCCAGTTCATTTTTACATGTGAGGAAACTGAGGCAAACAGAAGTGAAGTGACTTAGCCAGGGTCACACAGTTAATAACTATATAAGGATAGATTTAAAGTCAAGTCTTCCTGACTCCAGGCCCAACATTCCATCCATTGCACCACCTACCTGCTTCTAGAAGAAAGAAGGATGGTTTGGGGTTGAAAGATATTGAATTCTGTTTTGGACATGTTGAGTTTAAGATTTCTATTTGACATGCAGTTTAAAATATCTAAGACAGTTGGTAATGTTGTAGTGGAGTGTAGGAGAGTGATAGAGTCTAGGGATGATTATATAGATCTGGGATCATACATAAAGAAATGGTAATTGAATTCATGAGAGCTGACGAGGTCCCTAGAAAAGAAAGAGTAGACAGAGAAGAGAAGGTGGTCCTGGTGATAATGCATCTGCAGTTAGGGGACTTTCCTTTTTATCTTTTCAAATCCAATCACTTGTTATTTGAATTCTCTTTCAATAACATTTCTTGCCTCTGTCCCCTTCTTTCCACTCACATGGCTACAATCCTAGTTAAGGTCTTAATTGCTTCTTTTCCTTTATAATTTTAGTATTCTTCTAATTGCTTCTTAGGTCCAAGTTAAGCCATGCTGTTCTCTTGATAAAAACCTCTGGTGGTTCCTATTGCTTCTAGGATAAAAGGTAAACTCCTCAATATGGCATTTAAGATGCTCTCTAGCCTGGCTCCCATCTATTTTTCCATCTTTAATTTCACATTGCTTTCTTTTATTCACTATATGTGGTAGTAAAGCTGGACTTCTCGCCATTCTACTCCCTACCTCCCTGTACTTACACATGTGTCCTCTGTGCCTGGAACTCCCTCCTTTCTTCCCTTCCCACTTCCAGTTTCCTTCTAATCCTTCAAGGCTCAGGACATATGCTATCTTCTGAAATTACCCAAACCCTCCCAGAGCTGGTGTTTTCTATCTCCTTAAGTTGTCTGATGTTTACATGCTGGCAGAGCCAAGATGGTGGCTGGGACCCAGATGAACTGTCTCAAAAATCTCTTCCAAACAACTTTAAAATAATACCTTAAATCATATCTTGGAGCAGCAGAGCCAACAAAAGGACAGAGGGAGACATTTTTCCAACCTTAGACAACTTAGGAGGTCAGAAGGAGAAGTTTGTAACACTGAAATGGGCACAGGCCCAGAGTTTGGCAGGGGCACTAGTGGTGGGGCTTGGAAGTGGCCACAGCAGCAGCAGCAACAGCAATTTTGGGAGCTCTCAACCCGAAGACAGTTAGGAGTTCAAACAACTGGTTAGAAAGAGATTACCCTTTGTTGGCACTGGGTGCAGCTGGTGCTGATTGACAAATCTGTTGATCATAAGCAGGTTTGAGTCATAGTTTCAATACACAGAGAAGGGCTTATTATCAATCACAAGGGAGTAGGGGCCCTGATCACAGTTCCAGGGCCAAGAAGGAGTGCTAGCACTTATGGATGCAGGGAGCAGTCATAAAGACCAGATAAAGTTATGGATAAAGACCAGAACTCAGAACAGGAGAGCAGTGACCACACCTCTCCCAGGATAATACCACCTTGGAAGCACTAAAAACTTGCACCCCCCTGGAACTAACTCTGAAAATGATAGTTAAAAAAAGCCAGAAGCTTGGCACAATAATAGGTGAGCAAAGTCCAATTTTAACATAAAGTTCAAAGTGAAGAAAACGACTGGAAAAATGAGCAAGCAACAAAAAAAGGAACTTGACCATAAAAAAAACCTACTAAGGTGGCAGAGAAGACTAAGATATAAATTTAGAAGACAGCAATGTGAATAGAGTGGTGAATCAGAGGAACTGATTCGGTGCATCATACCAGTAATAAATGACCATAAGCTAGTATTTGATAAATGTGAAGATCCAAGCTTTTGGGACAAGAACTCATATATGACAAGAATTGCTGGGAAAACTGGAAAGCAGTTTGGCAGAAACTAGGTATAGACCAACATCTCACATCATATACCAAGACAAGGTCAAAATGGGTATATGATTCAGACATAAATGGTGATAACAAATTAGGTGATAAGCAAATTAGGGAAGTATGGAATAGTTTACCTGTCAGATGTATGGGTAAGGGTAGAATTTATCACTAAGATAGAGATAGAGGGCATTATGGAATGTAAAACAAATAATTTTGATTACATTAAGTTGAAAAGGTTTTGCTTAAATAAAACCAATTCAGTCAAGATTAGAAGGAAAACAGAAAACTGGGGAAACATTTAAAGCAAGTTTCTCTGATAATGGCTTCATTTCTTAAATGTATAAAAAACTGAGTTAAATGTATTAGACTAGGGGCGGGTAGGTGGCACAGTGAGTAGAGTGTCGGCCCTGGAGTCAGAAGGACCTGAGTTCGGATCCGGCCTCAGACACAACGCACGCACAAATAAAAACCTAGCCGTGTGACATTGGGCAAATTACTTAACCCCAATTGCCCTCCAAAAAGCAAAAATATGTGTGTATATATATATATATATATATATTAGACTATTAGTTATTCCCTAATTGATAAATGGTCAAAGGATATAAACAGTCACTTTTCAGGAGAAGAAATCAAAGAAATCAAAGGTCATATGAAAAATGCTCTAAATCATTATTGATTAGAGAAATGAAAATTAAAACAATTCTGAGGTACCACCTCACATTTACCAGACTGGCTAATATGACAAAAAAGGACAATGACAAATGTTGGAGGGGATATGGAAAAATTGGGACACTAATACACTATTTATGGAATTGTGAGCTAGTTTAACCATTCTGGAGAGCAATTTGGAACCATGACCAAAGGGTTATCAAACTGTGCCTACCATTTGACCCAGTGATTCTAATATTTGTGTGTATCCCAAAGAGATCAAAGAAAAGGGAAAAGGATCTATTTGTACAAATATCTTTTTAACAAATGCTTTATTAATTTCTGGTTTATATCATTCATTTCTGCCAGATTTTGAGTTACAATTTTTCCCCATTTTTTTCTCCTACCCACCACCCCAGAATAGCAGTCCCACAAGATATCCCCTCATCCAATCTGCTCTCTCCCATATCTTCTCCCATACTCCCTTCAACTTTACCATTAGGGCGAGATGAGTCTCTGTGCCCCAATGCCTGAACATCTTATCTCCCAATTACATGCAAAATAGTATTAAAAATAGTATTTATATATATTTGAGACATTTAATTTTAAAACTTCGAATTTCAGATCCAGTCCCTTCCTCCCTTGTCACCCATTCCCTCTGGGAAGATAAGCAATTCAGTATGTGTTGTACATGTATAGCTATGTAAAATATTACCATAGCAGATATATCGTAAACGGCTGCTTATAATTCCCTCCCACCCATCCCACCCCCCACCTGGTCCATTCTCTACTTTGATCTTGTCCCTTTTTGATAGTGGGTACTTCCAACCTCTCCTCCCCCCAGAATGCCCTCCCCTCCATCATCTGCTCTCTCATCCCCCTTCCCCCTACTCTCCAGGAGGGTGAGATATCCCATTTAGTATGTATGTCATTCTCTCCCTGAGCCAGATTCAATGAGAATATGTTTTTGCCTTTTTGCCTTCCTGTTTTTCCCCTCCCTCGCAGCCACTTCCCCTTGCCTCTTCTACATTAGATAGTTTACCCTACCCTGTCTCTCCCCATCTCCTCTTGCCACTTTCCTCTCTCACCTCATAATTTCACCCCTTGAGTATCCTCCCTTCCTACCAAATTCAACCTGTGCCCTCTATCCATGTATACCTGTAAACATATATACACACATTCACATATGTATTCATATGCCCATATACTCTTCTTCCATTATTTTCATACTGAGAAAGGTTTCATCAGTCACAGTTATTGTTTTTCCATGTAGGAATGTAAATAGTTCAACTTTGATAAGTTCCTTTTGATTTCTTTTCCCTGATTACCTTCTCAGGCATCTCTTGCTTCTTGTGTCTGTGTGTCAAATTTTCTATTCAACTCTGGTTTTTTCCTCAAGAATGCTTGAAAGTCCTCTATTCCACTGAATCACCATATTTTCCCCTGAAACAAAATACTCAGTTTTGCTGGGTAGGTGACCCTTGGGTTCAGTCCCAGCTCTTTTGCCCTTTGGAATATCATAGTCCATGCCCTTCGATCCCTCAGTGTAGAAGCTGCCAGGTCCTGGGCTATTCTGATTGTGCCTCCACAATATTGAAATTGTTTCTTCCTGGCTGCTTTTAGTATTTTCTCCTTGATCTGGGGATTCTGGAACCTGGCTATAATATTCCTGGGAGTTTTCTTTTTGGGATCTTTTTTAGGAGGTGATCGGTGGATTTTTCAACCTCTATTTTGCCCTCTGGGTCTAAAACGTCAGGGCAATTTTCCTTGAGAATTTCTTGAAGGGTGATTTCTAGGTTCTTTCTTTGATCATGGCTTTCAGGTAGTCCAATAATTTTTAAATTGTCTCTCCTGGATCTATTTTCCAGGTTAGTGGTTTTTCCCATGAGATATTTCACATTGCCTTCTATTTCATTTGTTTGGATCCACTTAACAGCATCTTGATTTCTCATAAAGTCACTAGCTTCCATTTCCTCCAGTCTAACTCTGAAGGAATGAATCTCCTCAGTGAGCTTTTGAGATTCTTTTTCCATCTGGCAAATTCAACTTTTTAAGGTATTCTTCTCCTCATTGCCCTTTTGGGCCTCCTTTGCCATTTGAGTTAGTCTATTTTTTAAGGTGTTGTTTTCCTCAGTCAGGCTGTTGACCCTCATTTCATACTTTTCCTGCGTCCTTCTCATTTCTCTTCCCAATTTTTCCTCCACTTCTCTTATCTGCTTCTTAAGGTCTTCTGTGGCCTGTAACCCGCTCATATTTTCCTTTGGGACTTTTGGAGCAGGATTTCTGACCTCCCAGTCCTCCTCCTGTTCCATCCTTCGATCCTCTTTGTCCCCAAAATAGGAGTCTAATGTTGCATTTTTCTGTTTATTTTGTTTCCTTTGCCTAGGCACGTTGTCACTTAATTACTTGACTTTTGGGCTTGTTGCCACAGTAGGACTCTGCCACCATACAGGGGAACTTCTGTCCCAAACGTGGGGTCTTCACAACTTCCAGTTCTGGCAAGTTGGATGCCCACCCCAGACCTCCCCCCAGATCACAATCCAGATCCAAGCAGATTAAAGCAAGAGTGATTAACCTCAAGACTGATCTCTGGATCTCCCTACAGTTCGCAGGCCAGGAGCTGATGCTGCCACTGGAGCTGCAAAATGGCGAGTGTGCCATGTGTCCACAGCAGCTTCTAGCCCCCAGGGGAGGAAACTGACATGTTCTGCAAATACTGGTTCCAAAGTCCATAGGGCACTAACCTCTCACTTTGTCCTAGGCATGTCTGTGTTGATAATTCTGGAATCACCACAGCTGCTGGTGTTCTGGGGTCCCTCCAGCTGGCTGCTAGCCTGGCCACCCTGGGGCTAAAGCCATGGCTCATGCAGGCCTGGGCTCAGTTCTCTGTGCGCTGGGCTATCGGCTCCCAGAGTGCTGTGCTAGCCCTCTCTGCAGGGCTGCTGGGCTGTCCTCAGCAAGAGGTTAGCTTCTCTGTGTCATTCTGTGGGTGCTGGGGCTCTAGAAGTTGTTCAGAGTCCCCTTTTACATAGTTTGGAAGTGGTGTGGGGCAGAGCACCTTGGAAATGCTGTTTGTACTCCGCCACCTTGGCTCCACCCCCCCCCCCCCAGATTTGCTTTTCTAAAGGAAAGCAACTCAAAATGGGTTAGCAAGCTTACTTTAATCAATCAAACATGTATCATTCTCCTAGTTCATGGGAAAAAGGTCAGCACCCTGAACTTCAGAGTATACAGACAGAAGTTACTAGACAGAGAAACAACAGATCAAGCAGACAGGCTTCCAAACTGTCCAACCATTACATCTGGACCAAATCACAGTTACCAGAGAGGGAAGCATCAACATCTGGGTTTTCAAAGCTGGGGGGCTCTTATCGGCTGCCTAGAGTCTCATCTGGTCAAGTCACACAACACTTCTCAAAGTGAGCCCCCAGATAAATCCTTTTTCTTCCTGTGTGTAGCTAAGGGGTGAGTTTTCTTAGGTCCTCATTCCATCATAGTGATATGGGTTCATTCATTTAGTAACAGCTTTTAAAGCCCTTTACAAAATGGCCCCTTCCTATAATTCCAGTTTTCTTATATTTGACTCTCTCTCACCTACCCTATGATCCAGTCTTTTTGCTGCTCCTTACACACAATGACTGCATGCCTTTTCTCTGACTGTCTCCCATTCCTAGAATGTTCTCCTTCCTCCTTCTGGATTCCTTCCAGACTTAGCTCAGATTCCACTTTCCATAAGAGATCTTTCCTACTTCCCCCTCCCATTTACACTGTATATATCTTATATATGATAGTCGCTTTCAGGCTGTCTCCACATTAGAATGCCCTCCTTGAAGGCAGGGACTGTGTATTCACCTTTATTTGTATCTCTACCTTTTGGCACAGTGCCTGGCATATTTTAAGTGCTTATTAAATTTGAGTTAAAGTAGAAATTTGGATGACAATCAGTTGTTGCTAAGGAGACAGGGAACCATCCTGTGATTGCTATATGTTCAACAGAGCTTACCCAAGATAGTGATTTTACTAATATCAGGAACATGTTAATGGGGACAACTGAAGTGTCAACCTTGGGTTCCAATTATTATTTGCTAATATTTTATTAGGAATTTAATCCCACTCCCACCAGGCAGTCTGAGGGTGGTTCCCTGAAGCATATCACAGTAAACACAGTAAACCCTGTGTACTACATGTTTAGACATGACTTTTGACTGGGAGATAGAGGAGAGAGAGAGAGAGAGAGAGAGAGAGAGAGAGAGAGAGAGAGAGAGAGAGAGAGAAGCAGAGAGATAGAGTTCAAAAAGATATAGCAGAGTATGAATTTTAGTATGGGAAATGGGAGTTTTTGGACTGTGTACATGTGGGGAAAACTGGCACCCCAATATGTCATGGGATTGTATGCTAGTGCATACAATCCAAGAGACTTCTAAGTGGGGATTTTTCCAATGAGATCATTCTCTTCTTTCTCTCTTGTGTCTCTCCCTACATAGTAGTATAGTTAGGTATCCTTCCACATACAAGTTGTTGACCCTTTGTTTTTGAAGAGGACCAATGAAATCATAGGGTAACATCTTGACGTATATAAATTGGATTTAAATGAGGCATAGCTGTACAAAGTTGTCAGCCTCACTCTTCTAGAGTCATCGAAGTCCAGTGGCAAGACAAAAGTTGAGATAATTGGCAGTGGCCCTGGGTGTAGTGGATGACCTTGGCATCTTCAATGTCTGACCAAGCTGTAAGCATTATGCAGAACTGGCTTCAACCACCTTCATGGCCATTGGAATAAATTGTTTTCATCTGCCAATTCCACCAGGGGAAATCTTCACATACTTGGGGTAGACATCCTCCTGACTCCCCAGTGGATTTGAGGCCTGTTGGTTACCCTTAGTCTGATGTAGCCCATCAGCTGAGATAGTTTTACTGGAATGTGGCCAATGAACATACTACAACTTCTTGGAGGCACAGGTGAGAGCTGGGTGATAGGCGGATACCAAAGGTGGATGAGCAGCCTTGTAAAAGGCTGAGCAAGATCTCAAAGGTACCATTTCTCCCTGAACTCCCCATCAACCTCCACATACAAGTAGTTCACAGTCATAAGGTTGTTTTTTTTTAAGGGAACCACATCAGGTCACTTTAGCAGGGATTGGATTATAGAAAAACTGATTGATCAAAAAGCACTGTAATCCTATGTTATTGGAAAAAGAGTCACTTCTCAATTGCAATCAAACATAGTTCATTTTCAGGGGACCGTGTATATAGCATGTTCCTCAGGAAAGGGCAGTAGAAATTGCTAGGGACAAAAATACAGTTTTGAGCCAGGTAGGTGATTTAATTAGGATAGTTCTAGTGAGCTGGCTGTGATTATCTTTTTTTTTCTCCTAAAAGAGGAAGTGAAAATTAGTTTCCTTCTGTCATTTAGTTTTAATTATCTCAGATTATCTTAAACTTCACACTAATTGACAAGAATTTTAAAATATGGTGACATGTGGGGGATGATAGGAAAATAATTGGTTTGCTCATGAAATTTCTAAATATTATGGTTTGTATGACAGTTAGCTAAAGAACCTTTAGCACAAGTTTAAAATATGATTTAGCATGTTCTGTTTTGTGTCAACATCAAGTGCACGTAAAAGGCCTCTCCCACCAGTGAAAGGGGATATTTTCAGCTTACTTAATGTTTCCCCAGTCTTTCTAGTCAAAGTTCTCTATGCCGTCTAATTATGTTTTGTATGTGGCCATATATATATATATATATATATATATATATATATATATATATATATATATATATATATACACACACACACATATATTGAGACTTCCTCTTTTTTGTTCAACAAGCAGGCATCATGACTTCAATTGCAGGGGCTTTATCATTATTTCCTGATGACTCTGCTTTTCTTTGCCTGTTCGAGTCCCCTTGTTTTTCCTTTTCCATTTCCCCTGCTTCTTGAAGAAAGCACGCAAGCCTTCTTTTAGATTACCGAATCATAAATTCTGTTGAAAGTTGTCTTTTAGGTCATTCAGCCCAATTCTCTGATTTTACAGATGAAGAAACGGAGGCTCATAGAGTTCAAGTAATTTGCTTAATGCCACAGTAGGCAGAGCAGTGTCTGATCTCTGTGTTTTGCTCATACAAGGGGTTCAAGTGGAAGTAGACTTATTCATTGGGGTAAGTGTCCACTGTTGTGGTGTCCTTTCAGCCATAGCATGACGTGTAAATCCTTTCCTTGTGGCTCAGAGTAAGCCTTATGTCTGGGAAGCTTCCACATTGGTGTTTCTTGCCCAGAATATAGTATCAGACAGACATAAAGCACTAAAGCTGAAATTCTGACAATGTAGTCAGTCACAAATGATTCTAAAAAGAAATAATGGGTGAGGCAGCTAAAGAAAACAAAAGCAGGGACTGCTGGGTGGTTCAGTGAATAGAGAACCAGTTCTGGAGTCAGGAGGACCTGAATTCAAATCTGAACTTAGATACTTACTGTGTGCTCCTGAGCACGTCACTTAACCCTGATTGCCTCAAAAAAAAAAAAAAGATAGAAAGAAGAAAAGAAAACAAAAACACATTTTAAAAGGACATGAAACATAAGATATATCCAAGGACAAATCTTGAAGATTCATAGAATATTAGACCTAGAGGACCCTTTGGAAACTATCTGGTCCAATCATCTCATTTGGACTAACGACCAGTAAGGCGAAGCAAAATAGACAAATGGATGTATTTCTACAGATATGTTATGTCCATGCGAGAGGCAGTGTGGGATATAGAGCTGGCCCAGGAGGGAGGAAAAGACGAGTTAAAATCCTGCCTCTGTAATACTATGTGACCCTGGGCAATAATATTAACCTCTCCCTGACCCAGGCAACACTCTGTGACTATTAACAGAGAAGGATGGGAGAGGATGTTCATCACCAGTTCATCACCATCTATATCTATACGTATGTGTATGTGTATGTGTATGTCTGTGTGTATGTGTATGTGCATGTCTATGTGTATATATCAATATATTTATACCTATACCTATATATATATGTCTACACCAACACATATATGCATGTGTATATATGTACATACATGTATATATTAATGTACATGTATATATAATGCTCTTGAGATACATCGAAATGTGTGTATATTTGTATATGTATATATGTACTTTATATGCTCATCTATGCATATTTAGAGACATATATGCGTACCACACACTTTTATATAATTATACATACATATAATTATGCTTTCTAATTCTTAAACCAATGGATTCATGATTAAAGAGAACATGGCACATAAGAGTTCATAGGAATAATTGCTTTGTAAAGAATTTACATTTTCCTTTCAGTAATCCCTAGGAAAGCATTCTTTTAAGAGTAGAAGAAACTGAAGCTTCCCCCACCCCTACCCCTGTACTTTAGATCAGTCTAGTTTAACAAAGAAAAAAATTGAAAAATATCTCTCAGGAATGAGAGAACCAAGAAACAAGGCAAATGCAGATTCTTATAAATATGTGTGCTTTTTCTAACTGGAATGTCTTCCCAGAATGAGGTGTGTGTAGAGGGTAGCTTGCATTTGAATTTCTCAGTAGTGATGAAGGGGAGCAACAATTCCATTTAAGGCAAGTACACACCTACACCCATACCCACGCACCCACCCACACCCACATGCACACATGAATAAGAAGTACTACCTTCAATTCAAAGGATGTCAGAATAATGAATCATAGGTTTTCTTTCTGGACAGTTCCCTCCTCCCCCAAATGATCATTTCAGGGGAAATGGGAGGAGATGGCTGGGAGTTTGATAAGAGACAGTTCTGAGGAAAGGGTCTAAAATACATATTTACTAAAATATTTCAATAGTTAGTATAACTGGAGAACATAAGACATGGAAACATATCTATTGTCAACTTCTGGAACACATTCAATTATTATCACGAGACTATAGACTCCTTGAGAACAGGGACCATATTTTTGCAAGAATTTAATTCAGTGCCCTGGCACATTGGTGTTATTGTTATTGTTGGTGACCCCATTTAGGTGTTTTTTTCCAAAGATACTGGAATGGTCTGCCATTTTCTTCTCCAGCTCATTTTACAGATGAAGAAACTGAGGAAAACAGGATTAAGTGACTTGCCCAGGATCACACACCTAGTAAGTATCTAAGGCCAGATTTGAACTCAGGAAGATGAGTCTTCCTGACTTCAGGCCTGGCTATCTATCCAATGAATCACCTAGCTGCCTGCCTGGCCCATAGTAGACAATAAATACTCGTTGACTGACAAACTTATTCTTTTTGGATACCCATTTCATTCCACAAATCAGCAGATATGCAATGCAAAAAGCAGGATTTTTTGTGGGGCAGGAGGAAGTTGAAAGAGTCAACCTATAGCTTAATCACTGGTGAAGCATGAAGGAAAGCTTTCTTTACTTTTATCACTAAGGCATTTCTGAGTTTGATCTCAGTGATTTCAGTTTGATCTCTTTTTTTTCAAGCCAGTAATCATTTAAACCTAGAGTCATATAAGAAAACAGAATTAACAGTTTACACAAGGTTTGCTTAATGGGGGACCAAGGATTTCTTACATTGGATATTTTGCATTCATGAGATATATCAGCAGGAGTTAGGAAGGACTCTTAGGACAATTATTTGTGAACCTTTGCAGTTGATTCTCTTTTCAAAGTAAGTGATTGGTTCCTGAATTCTGGGCGAATAATGAGATTGTATTCTAAGGCTAAGAAGAGGCAAATGTTCTCTGGGTGTCATTAGTCATAAAGGTTGTGGGACATTGAGTCCTAAGATTGATCCCCATAGACCAATTTTTATTATTTTGGGAGCTATTATGAGAATCCTTACAGATACTGAATAACTGTGTAAGATTTAGTTCTACAGGCTTAGAACTAAGACCTTTGTTTATTGGAAAAAATTGACAACAGGTATTGTAAGACTATTCTTGGTCTCCACTGATTAGCTGACCAGATTAGAATTTTCAACTATCTTCAATCTCCTGAGATGCTAAAGGTCTTTGACCAGATCTTCCCAAGGGACATCTATTCCCTTTTAAAAACAGCAGGTTTTTATAGCTGAAAACTATATATTTTTGTCCTTTCATTTTGTAGAACTTCATTTTGACTTTATAACTACTGTAAAAAGTGAGGTGGAAAATGGGTCAGAGTTCTTTGTTGTTGGTCAGACTCTCTCTCCAAGCAGTTGATTGTAAATAATAAAATATCTTTGACAGATGTTAGCTAAATGAAGAAGACAGACTGTTATATATGTATATATATATATATACATATATATATATATATGTATATATATATATATACATATATATATATATATGTATATATATATCAGAATGGCAGACTTCTGAGCTCTCAGTAAACTCCATGTGGAAAAAGAGATCTCCTGGGGAGAAACTAATGGATCAGAGCTCAGATATGAGTGGCAAGCAAGATATTGGGAGGGCATACAAATGGGTCCCTATCATTTGGCTTCCAAATATTACTCTACTTGGGCTTTGGTCCACCTTGTACTAGTCTCTGACAGTTGTCTTTTGTTAGGAGCCTGTCGGCTTAGCCATCCTTAGGAATACCTTAATTATTAACCGCCGCTTCATTACCTTCTAGCTACTTGAAATAGGTAAGGCATAATCTCTCTCTCTCTCTCCCCCTCTGTCTGTCTGCTACAGAAAGTCTTTTCTGATCCCTACCTCTCTCAGGTGCTACTTCCCTCTTTCTAAAAATTTTACCTCGTATTTATTTTATGTATATTTCTATATAGTTATTTAAATGCATGCTGCTTCCTTCAAAGGATGTAAGATCCTTAAGGGCAGGTACTGTCTCATTTTTCTCTTTGAATCCCCAATGCCTACAAAGTATTAGCACATAGAAGAAATTTAATAAATGACTGATTGATGTTAAGGCAGGTCAAAATGGTCCCAGGAGAGGTAGTCTAATGTCATACTGTTTACAGGAATGCTTGTGTATCTTGTATCTTTAGAGTGACTGTTCAGCAGGGGTGTACTGGAACCACCTTTAACTGGCTTGCAAGAGCCTATTTAATAATTATAAATAATATAAATTATAATAATAATTTTTAATAATACTTTAACAATTCAGACAAATCTGGGTTTGATTTATTGCTCTATTGATTTTCTAGACTTAAAAATGTTAATAATGCAGAATATACCTAAGAGTTATTTGCATACATCCACCTTCCTACACCAGCCTGGTTGTTAAACATTTACCAGAACACCCCTGTATTGTTCTATAAACATTGAGCTCAGCAGGAGTGCAGTAGGGGAATGAAGTAAGACTCAGGGAATGAAATCATCACGGGACTGGAGGCCTGGTGACTGTAGACTAACAATAATAATAGCTGATATTAATATAGTTCTTTAAGATTTGCAAAGTACTTTAGACCCTTAAGCTGTTCTCTCTGTCCTGAGGGGTTATATCTTTTAACAGTCTTCAACAATTCTACCTTCTGGTAGTGAGCTATGTATTGGTGTGTCTGTCTTTGTCTCTTCTCTGTTTCTCACTTCCTTCCTTTCTTTGTCTCTTCTCTGATTCTCCCTTTTTCCCTTCCTCCCTGCCTTCTTCCCTCCCTTCTTTCTTTCCTTCCTTCCTTCCTTCCTTCCTTCCTTCCTTCCTTCCTTCCTTCCTTCCTTCCTTCCTTCCTTCCTTCCTTTCTTCCTTCCTCTCTTCCTCTTCCTCCATCTCTCTCTCTCTTTCTTTATTTCTCTCTCTGTGTCTGTCTCTCTCTGTGTCTCTGTCTCTCTCTGTCTTTCTTTCTCTGTCTCTCTCTGTCTCTGTCTGTCTGTCTGTCTGTCTCTCTCTCACACACGTACATCAAAACCCACTACGATTCCCCTTAGTTAAGATCCCTACTAGCTAACATGTTGCATGCTCTAGAAAGGTGACAGATAATACCTTCTCAATCCTGAGTCAAGTAAGAGTGACTTGTACATAAGAGGTAATTTGCACATCATAAACATTTCTTGAAGAGGCAGCACATGGTGTTCTAGATGGAGCACTGGACTAGGAGTCAGGAAGATCAGAGTTCAAGTCCCATCTCTGACACTGTGTGTATGACCTTGGACAAATTACTTAACTTCTCTACACTTCTGGATATGTAAAAAGAGGGAGTTGGACTAGTTCTCTAAAGTTCCCTTCCACCTTAAAATCTATGACTTGAATTGGCAGGAGAGAAGATGTGGCTTTCCTTCAACACTGTACTGGTGGGATGGGGAAGACTACTTCCAATGGAAGAATCATTTCCTCCCAGAGGGGAACAAATGGGGTGTAGGACAGGGTAGAGAATGAAGAATTCTTTGTCTAAATCCACTTTTTCTAAATCCACTAAATCTCATGAAAAAAATAGAAATACCTCAGTCTAGCATTCAAGACTCTTCACAGCCTAACTCCAGCCTTATTTCACACTTTTGTAGTTGCTGTTGTTCAGTGGTTTCAGTTGTTTCCAACTCTTTATGATGTCATTTAGGGTTTTATTGGTAAAGATACTGGAGTGGTTTGTCATTTTCTTCTCCAGCTTATTTTATAGATGTGCAAACAGGGTTTAAATGACTTGTCCAAGGCCACACAGCTAGCAAGTGTCAGATGTTGGATTTAAACTCAGACAGACTCATCTTTCTGATTCCAGACCTGGCACTCTATCCACTGTGCCACCTAGCCGCCCCTCACATTTAAAGTACTCACAGATAAATTAAGTCTTGTTATAGGGCACTAAGAATGACGGCCCAGCCCTGGAAATATATGGATGGTTAGTGAGTCTGCTTCTGGGTCTTCTCTCCCTTCTGAAGCTTACCCAAAATTAGAGTATAGAGCGTATCGTATCGTATCGTATCGTATCGTGTCGTGTCGTGTCATGTGGCGTGGAGTGGCGTGGTATGGCATTGTGTAGTGTAGAGTATAAAGTATAGTAAAGAGTACAGAGTAGAGAATAGGACCCTCCATTACTTATTTTTAGAAGCTGGCTTGTTAAACATCCGTGTGTTCCCAGGATTTACCAAGTATCCCATGCACTCTCATTGATCAATCTTCTGTTATATTTATACATAGAAATAAACCAACTGATTTCTAGTACCTCAGAGCCCCCTTTCCCATCAGTCTGCTACCATTACTGTCAAAGCTGAAAAACTTCTTCGTGGAACTGAAGACCAATTTTAAATTTTTCTCTGTTTCAGAGGTTGTAATAGCCAAATACTACTGATATACTACTTTGGTAGTCTGGTGCTTTAAGTATGCAGGTACTTGAGTACTCAGGGCTGTACTCAAGGTCTTTCCATACTGGTTTAATCTACCAGATTTTGTTCTTCATTAACAGAAGCTTCAAGAACTAAATACCATCTTCATGCTACTATGTAAAAAAAAAGAGAGAGAGAATGTTGTGAAGAAAATCTTTGAATATTTTGAGCTAATTTTTCATTTTCTCATAACTAAACATGATGTTTTCCTGAATCATCTGAAGTCTTAGAAAGATTACTGAACTTCTGGACATCTTCTACTCTGAGGTGTGATTACTGCTCTTCCCTACTGGTACTTTTGAAACTGACCCAAGTTTGCAGAGATGTCAACATGAAAAATGCCAGGCTTAAACAGGGCTTTTGTCATCTCTCTAAACTTTCTTGTAATTGTTTTAGCTTATAAACTCTTCTACACTAGTCCCTGCATTTTATTGTCTAGTCACTTCAGTCATGTTCAACTCTCTGGGACTCCAGTTTGGAGTTTTCTTGGCAAAGATACTGGAGTGGCTTGCCATTTCCTTCTCCAGCTCATTCTATAGATGAGGAGCTGAGATGAACAAGGTTAAGTGACTTGTCCAGGGTCACACAGCTAGTATGTGTCTGAAGTCAGATTAGAACTCATGAACCTTGACTGCAGGCCCAGCACTCTATCCACTGTGCCACTTAGTGGTCCTATCGCATTCTGTACTGTACTAATTATTTGCCTATATGTCTCATCTACTCTCCCCACCTTTCCCTTCCAATTTAGGCTCTAAGACCTTTGAAGATAATAAATTTGTCATTTTTTTCATCATAGGATCCTTGATTTAGAGTTAGATGTGGTCTTAGAGGTTATCTAGTTCAATTCCTTTATTTTATATATGTGGAAATTGAAGCCAGAGAGGTTAATTAACTTACTCAAGGTCATCCCTTTTGCCTAGCACAGAGTTCTGCACCTAGAATACATGATATAAATTGCTGCTTCTGAACTAGGGAAAACAGCATGATGCAGTGGAAAATGTACTGATTTGGAATCAGATGAGCTAGGTTAAAGTCCTTAAAATCCTATGTGACTTTGGGTGAGTCATTTTACTTTTCTGGGCCTCAGTTTCCTTGTCTGTAAAAGGTCTTTGAAGTGCCTTTCATCTCTAAATTATAATCTGATCCATTGAGTCCCCTACAGTTACATAATTTTATAACGCTGGTGCTAGGTGGAGTATAAAGGATTAAATATCCTTATAGACCAACTGTGGCATATTCCATTTTTCTGGATATAGTTCTGTTTTAGGCAGGAGGATGGAGGACAGGTTGTGCAATAAACCATATTAAAACAGATTTCTACTCTCTTTCTAGGGAGAAAATCCTGACCCTTTCAATAATCTTCCTATCTATCTTGTATTTAGCAAATCTATTTTTTCTTGAGGCATGACCACCAGGAGACCACAAAAGTACGTAATCACCATTGGCAATGACAAATTTCAAAAGCAGTAGGCAATGCTTATTCCTTTATTTTTTAATGAGATAAAAATTCTTGGGTAGGGAAAGGATAAATAGTTCTATATAGCAGCTCTGAGACATGCACAATGTTGATAATGGTTAGCAGCACCATTGGTCTAAATAAGCATCAACATAGCAGCCCCTTAGTACAGAAATGAAAAATATACATGAGGATATGACCTTGATTTCAATCATTTCTCTAAAATATTTAATGCAGAGTTGTGATATAATTCTAGAATTTCTATGCCAACTATAAGCAGGGGCAGGGGATGTGGACTTACATGTATGGTCTCACCCCTAGACAATGGATTCATTAGCTTCCCTTCCATGTGGAGATTCCTAGGGGCTCAGAACTGTGTCGGCCACATCTCTCCAAATGCTGATAGTATTGGGCATCAGAATCTAAAGTTGCAGACCACCCCAGGTCTCAAAGCACCAGTGGAGCAAGCTAGTCTTCACCAACCTGTTATTTCTGCACTTCTACAAGAAAGGTATCAACTTCCAACTCTAGGGCCTCCCAAACTCTAGGGTTCTATTCTGGCCATGAATCTCTCATATCAATTCACTCTTCCTCACACGTTTGCAATAAATAGTCTCTTTATAGACAATGACATCAACTAAGCACTCAAACTCCACTCAGTTTTGTCATAAACATATTCAGGTTCTTACTTCATTCACTGAGTAACCATTCCCTGGCCCATGATCAATATATCTAGGGGATGGATCTTGCTACCATAACTTGTCACTCTTTTATCAGGAAACAAGAGTTAACTAGCAAGTGAAGACAGCTGCACAAATACTAAACTCTCCATACTTCTGTCTGCTTTGCTCTGTATTCTAAGCAGTGGGACCTACTTGTAAACCTTTGATGGATCTCCTTCTTTCTAAACAACAGGTAGTGTGCCTCGTGGTACTATGCCTAATAACCTCTCCTTTGGGTTCAGAGTTCCAGTCTGCTCTATAATGCAACTCAGGTTGATTCTCTAATTCTTCAACTGAACATCTGTCTTGAACCAATTCTACTTGCTTCTCCCCATTTTAGTTGAAAACATCTGGACTTGAGCTCTTCTCTGTTTAGACCAGATGCTATTAACTCATGATCCATAGGTCCCTGAATAGATTTCAGGGAATCTATGAACTTGGATGGAAAAAATTACATTTTTTCCCCTTTTTTTTGAGGGAGGAGGGTAGGGCAATCGGGGTTAAGTGACTTGCCTAAGGTCACATGGCTAGTTTTTTTTGTATTAAGTGTCTGAGGCCAGATTTGAACTCAGGTCCTCCTGACTTCAGGGCCAGTTCTCTATTCACTGCACCACCCAGATGCCCCTCATTTTCATTTTTACTACTGAAATTTGGAATGTCCTTTAATTATGAAGATAGGCAACAAATATCACTTTGAGAAGGTGTCCATAGGCTTCAAATGGGTCCACAACACAAAGATCCCTTGGTCCAGACCATTAGCATTTGCCAGATCTCTCTTGCTTAGCCAACTTCCTGGTCGTGGCCCTATCTTGTTACTACCTATATGAAAGCTGCCCTTCATATAGGAAGTTGACCTATAGGAAGATGATATTGACCCAGAGTGTATTGGGCTTGTTCTAAGTTTGTGTTGGTCCATAAATACTTTTATTTTTATGGCTGCCCTGCTACTTCTTGGTTCTGAGCTACATTATGGTGATAACAATACAGGGTATCCCCAAAACTTCACTAAGACTTTTAGGACACCCTGTACAGAGCTGTGAGTTTTTGCAAAGCCCCTTATATCACAACAACTATGTTCCTTGCACAAGTACACAGGTTTGAAGGGAAATAAAAACCTTAATAATTTGAACAGTATGGCATGGTGAACACTGAATTGGGAGTCAGAGGACTTGGGTTCTGATTCAAATTCTGCCAATTATTATCTGTTTGATATTGGGCAAGTCATGTAACATTTCTGGGTCTCTGTTTCCTCATTTGTAAAAATAAGAGGGTTGGACTAAATGACCTTTAAGTTACTTTTCCTTTCTAAATCCTATAATGCTATATAGGATCCTGCAGAGATTAATTCTTGAATAGATTTAGGAGCATATGACCATAAGAGAGAAGTTAACTGGCCTACATATAGATAACACCCTAACTGTGGCCTCATTAATGAAGTAACCTAACAAGCTTTTCAATATTCATTCAGTAATAGAATAAAACATTTGGTACAATTGATTGGTATTCTTACTAGAATGCTTTCTTCTAGATCCTTCAGCAGGTTGGCACAGTATCTATAGTGCTGAGCCTGGAGTCAGGAAAACCTGAGTTCAAATCCAACCTCTGATATTTACTAACATAACAGTTGTTTGATCCTGGGCATGGCCCTTAACTTCTGTTTGCCTCATTCTTCTCATCTGTAAAATGGGGGTGCTGATTGCATTTACTTCTTAGGGTTGTTGTGAAGATAAAATGGAATAATTATCATAAAGCTCTTAGCACAGTGCCTATAAATGTTAGATATTATCAACTGTTATACTTCTCTAGGTGTTGATTCAGAGATACATTCAGATGTAAACTCAGCTAGTAGAGCCTAGGCCCAGATTTTCATCACTTGTTACCATCCTTCAGAAATTGGCCAGAAAGGGTTATTTCACTATTTCCTTCCCTTTGCCCTCAAACACATATGGACTGATAGATGGAGGTGTTGGTGTACAGTTGCTTCAGTCGCCTGACTCTTGGTGACCCCATTTGAGGTTTTCTTGGAAAAGATACTGGAGTGGTTTTACCATTTCTTTCCCTAGCTCATTTTACAAATAAGGAACCGAGGCAAACAGGGTTAAGTGTCTTGCCCAGGGTCACACAGCTAGTAAGGGTCCGAGGCTGGGTTTGAACTCAGGTCCTCCTGATTCCAAGACCAGTGTTCTATCCACTTAACTACCCCATAGAGGTGGTGTGGTGTGATAGAGAGAACTATGGAGTTGGAATCAGAGCAGCTGAGTTACCGATATTTGCTACCTGTGTGATCTTGGGTGAATCATTTCAACTTCTCTGGGTTTCAGTTTCTTCATTTATAAAATGGAACTTGATGAACTCTAAGGGTCCATCCAGATCTAGATCTATGATCATATGATTTATATAAGGGTCTCCACCTTCCTTGGGAACACAAAGTCAGGATAAGCTTCCATGGGGCTGCCCTAACTCCTGGTTCCTTCTTACCATTGGATTAGAAATTGGTAGGTGACTTCAGGGCTTCCATAGGTCTGCTTAAAACAGAATGGGATTTTGTGGCTGCCCTGCTACTTCTTGGTTCATATCATTATGGTGATAACAATACAGGGTATCCCCAAAACTTCACTAAGACTTTTAGGACACCCTGTACAGATCTGTGAGTTTTTGCAAAGCCCTTTAGATCACAACAATTATACAAAGTATGTAGCAAAATCATTATTATCCCCATTTTACAGATGAGGAAACAGACTGAAAAGGTAAGTATTCCACCCATGTCTGAGGTGAGCTTGAAACTCTGGTCTTCAGTCTCTAACTTCAGCAGTCACATTACTGTGCCATGATCTCTCTATTGATACAAAAAGAACTCTAGGAAACAACTTTTTTCATGTTTAATTTTCTTAAAATTGCAGAAAGGATTTTAGAGGTTATTTTGTCTAACTCCCTTTTTAATTCATGATTCCTTAATGCATGATTTGTTTTTATAATTTCTTTCTATTATATTGATATATTAGCAAATTCTACTGGTAAAATATTTCACAACAGAAATTATCGGATGATGATTTTTCCCTAGATGAATATGTAGCATTGTTTTTCTCTCTCTGTCTCTCTTCCTCTCTCTCTGTGTATCTCTTTATCTCTGTGTGTGTATTTTTAGGATTTCCTATATGCAGGGGAATTATAACACTCAACTTTCAATTCAATTAGAAGTTTTAGTGTGCCTGGGATGTCATCTATTCATGGACACACTTGATATTTCTCTCTCTCTCTCTCTCTCTCTCTCTCTGTACACTTCCCAGTTAGAAACTTGCAGCTAATTGGTGCCACCCTACTGATCACATCAAAGGCAGAAAACCAATCATATATTCATGAGCAGGACCTTGTCTCTCCCTATAAAACACCTGGTCTTAATCAGCTTCCTGGAGCTACCCTGATGCATGCAATGAGGATAGACCCAGGAGTCCCACTCACCAAACAGGTGAGAATTAAGTGTAATATTGTGCCAAGTTCTGGAAGGAACTTTTCAAAAAAGCCTTAGAAACTCTCTTCTCTTGCCTTGGCCTGGTGACTTCTCTGGTTGTGTATTTGTCTTGCTCCTGTCTATCCTGCATTTTTAACTACTACCCCTGGTTTGGGGTAGTTTCAGCTTTAGCTTTGGAGGTACTGGCTACTGCCCCAATTTGGGGGATAAATAATGACTTAGTATGCCTTGGTACCCCTTCCTTTCCCTCCATGCTCTTTTGGGTATCTCCAGTTAAGCTACTTCCTAAATGTGCCAGATAAAAGTCCTCCCAAAAGCATTCAGCATCAACTGACTTATCTATTTCTTCTGTGAAGCCTCCTAATTTCACCAATAGATCCTCAATAGACACTAGCTCTGTGATCTTTAATAAATCACTTAACTTTTCTGAACCTCTGTTTCCTCACCCACAGATTGAGAGTTGAACTCAATCTCTAAGATCTGTCCTTTCCAGCTATAAAATCATCAATCTTCACCTCTCACCCTTAAACTCCAGAAACAGAAACATCCCCAGAAGCAAATGTACCAAATAGAAGACATTTTTTCTTGTTTGTCACTTGTTTATATATTATACTCACAATAAACAACTTACACAAAATCCCCAGAGTATTCTGGGTTCTTTTTGAAACTTGAGTTGGTTTATTTTATTGTGGACCATGGGAAATAAAGGTACTTGATTCTGCAGTAGATGTGCTACGTTGTCGTGCCGTGGTGAATGCTTTCAGTGCAGGGAGGCAAGCAAGGGTTAACAGGACAGTCATTGCTCTCGATTCTTTATGTACAACCATACAGTTTCTTCTTGGATCTGTATGCACACAGACACACAAGGTCAAGTTTTATACCACTCAAGGGCAAATAGCCAGACATTAGTTTGGCCATATACAGACAAAAGAATCCACCAGAAAAAAATTCCTATGAACAAGAGGAATTTTCTTTTCTCATTTACTGATTACAGGAATAATTGGGACTGCTAAAATAAATAATACATTATTTTCCTTTTGGTTACTCTGTGAAGGTTTTCATTTTGGTGTCAGAAAGCTGACTTGATACTACATACTTTATATAACACTGGAGGTAGAAAACAGCTTACTGAATGTCAGGACCCCCCAAAAGAAGAGCAAAAGACCACACACAACACCCTGTTGAATCCTTTTCCCCACTCCCACAACCTATAAACTGTCTTGAATTAGCCATCTTGAAGAGTTCACCAGTTTAACACCCTTTGTACATTTCACATGGCTGGCCAAAGATCCCTTGGTTTTCTACCCTTTTAGGAATGTTCCCGGCACCTGATAAGCCTTTTAAAGGCCAGCTTAAAATCCTCATTAAAACTCGTGTAAAGTAGAGGGTTGATAAGAGAGTTCACATAACCAAGCCACGTCAAAAAGTCAGCCACTTCAGATGACACGGTATAAATACTTAGGCCTACAATGAGCTCCTTGATGAAAAATGGCAGCCAGGACAAAATGAATGCCCCCAGTATCAGTCCCAGAATTCGAGCAGCCTTTCGTTCCCTGGTGCTGGAGATCTGTTGGCGGTCTCCGGTCTGATCTAGGTCATGGTCAAAGGGAGGTATCCTGACAGAGGTGTTGATTTTATCAAATTCTGTGGTTGGATCAGAAGTGGAGAAGTCAGACACACAGAAGGTCTGGGTCAGCTTGCAGCTTGCAAAAGAATTCTGGCTGTCAGTGCTTCTGTTGCTCAGGTGGCGACTGGAGCCGCGCTTCTGGTAAAGACTTTTGGCGGCATGGTAGATCCTATAATAGAGAATCAGGATCAAAGTCAAGGGGATATAAAATGCCCCAAGTGTGGAGTAAATGGTGTAGATCACATGGTCATGCTGGATGGTGCACTGGCTAGGTGGAGGACTGAGAAGACGGTGGCTTCTCCAGAACAGAGGAGGCATGGAGATGAAAACTGAAATGGTCCACACAGTGAGTATCATTATCCCAGCCCTCTTGGCAGTTCTTTTCCTGGCATATTCAATAGCGTTGGTGATGGCCCAGTACCTATCCAAGGCAATCACACAGAGATGGAGGATTGAACAGGTGCAACAGGTCATGTCTACACTCAGCCAAACCTCGCAGACAAAGTAACCTAGGGTCCAGGAGTCCATGACAATGTATGTGATGCTCAAGGGCATGACGAGAACGGCAACCAGGAGGTCCGTCACAGCCAGAGAGCAGATTAAGTAGTTTGCAGGCTGATGGAGCTTCTTGGTGGTGCAGATTGCAATAATTACTGCTGAGTTCAGGAGGGTAGTCATGACAGTGATTACCACCAAAGTCATAGAAACAAGCATCTTCTCTGTCACTGATTTGGATTTGATGGCGACGTTGGCTTCTGTTGTACAGTTTGTGAAATTCATTTTTTAATCCTTCTTATTCTAGGATCTACTACAGGAAATATGGAAGTTCTCTCCTCTAGCTGATCATTCAGACTTCAACACATCTGAGCCATAAAGAGGTTCTAGGTTTTCTTCATATACTTTCCTTTATATGCCATTTTCACTGATTAGGAGAAAGGGACCCAGAGTTTTTCCTGAATGTAGATTTCCTGGGGGGAAAAACAAAATAGAAATTTGTTGGCTCAATTACTGGATAATAAACACCATGATGTCATTTATGAATAAAAATAATTGTTTTATATAATTTTTCTTTTATTTTCCTAGTAATTATAACTATATCTTTTTAATAATTTTCAGGTAATATTCCCTTTCTCCTTTCTACGGACAGAATTCATCTCTATTTCTACATTTGTAGCCTTAGTGGAATGAGGAACAGATAACTGGGTTTTATTTTTTTTTTAAGTGTGCACAATATAATTAGCACAGAGGCTATTTACAAACTGAAACCACTGGTTTGGGGTTCACATGTTCTGAGATATTATCATGCAGAGTGACTTTTGTCCACACCACATGCATGAAGACAGACCACACTAGAGTACAACAGGGACTAACGATGGAGAGGTTTCTACTCTAAAGGCTTGGAAAACACAGAGTAGTCACTCTCATGAACTTGCCAGTGATCACCTGAGGGAGGAAAAGAGGGAGAACTTTTTAACACTTGTGACATCACTCCCAGGCAGAAAAGCAGGCTGTTCCCCATCTCAGAGGTGACAGCATTTTTCCTGTGGCCCAGCTAAAGAAGTGACAACACCAAGAATCAGGTGAGAACAAGAGGTTATAAGACTAAAGTCTGAAGTTACTCTGTGTAGGTTTTTGTTTTTAAAACAAAGGTGCACACACAGAGCTGAAATGTAAAATAAGAAAAAAGTTATATAAAAAGGTCAGACAAAAATACAAGCCCAGAATCAGCTTTGTGGATTTGGGTGACTGGAGAAAGGGGTAGGTCCATCCACAGGTTATTTACAGGATTATTTTGGGGGGGATGGGCAGGAGAGTAGAGGGAAAAAAAAGCATCAGTGTAAACAATTTGGACTCATTTTACAATACTGGCCTATGTGAAATAGCTATTTGTTTCTAAAGTAAAAAAAAGGGCTCCCCATCCTCACCCCCTCATCAATGCGCTCACACAAAAGATCATCAGACAGAGCTGGCTATATCCCAACTCAGATGCCATTTGCTTACACAGGGTCGGCCCCCTGTCTGCTAAGCAGGTAAGCCTATTTGACTGCTGGAGACACTTGATCTGTTACCTCCTCATGTCTCCCTGGCCTCTCTACACCTTCCACATCAATGGGAAACAGATTGAACTAGGTTTGAGTTAGCCACACAATGGAGTCTATACCTAGCACTCTCACCCTAAGAGTCTTCAGAGTTTTTTGAGTTCCTCATAGGCCAAGACCTTACATAGCTCCATCCTTACCTCTGTACCTAAGACATCTGAACTGATTATTTTTAAACTTTTGCACTGAAGAAACATGATGGCTACGGAACAAGGCCACAACAATAGAGGGAAAATTCAATCATGACACATGTAGAGGGAAAAGAGGAAACTGCACTAGTACCTCAAAACCAGAACTAGATTTCCATGCATTTATGGGGACAGGATGCAGGAAAGAAGATATGTAAAGTCAAGCTATACATTGAGAAGAGGAGGTTATGCCAAGGGTCTGCACTGATGCCCATGAACCCGACACAGCTCACCCCACAGGAGGGGCTTGATACAGGTCACAACTAGAAAATTTGAATCCAGCTTCAGGTCTACAGCACCAAGAGTCCTTTTGAAGGAATGTAGCAAAGGACTTTTTTTTTGTATAGTGATGTCTGTGAGAAAGGCTGGGTAGAGGACACTTTATGTTAGGAGAACAACATTATCCTAAAACTCAGTCCTTTTCCTCTTATTATTGTCTGCCCTTTAATGTGTAGACACTGCTGATAAATGATCAATCATCAGAGGTACGCAGCCAGAATACTATGTTAGAACATGCACTGGCAAAGGTCATGAATTTGGGATTGAATTGCAAACAGATTATGGGACCAGTGTGTTTCTCATCCAACACAGCCACTTTTTCCGTTCCAGACATGAATCTTACCATCATTAGAGCCAATCATATTAAATCGAGAATCTGGAGTGATGGAGGTTTCCCATGTGATAACCTTGCTGTTGTTATAACCCCAAATGTATGCATCACTGCTCCCTTGAATGCATCAATCAGGCAGATGAAACTGCCACTGGTAGGTGTAAGATGAGTTTGCTATCATTGATGAACTTCAAATTTGTCCACTTATAGTTCCTATCATACTGTATTTTGAAAGGAGCAAAGGGCGAAGATCATAAAGCTTAACCACTTCAGAACTGACCACAGCAGCAAAAATTAACGCTTCTTCGTCAAAAGAAAAAGCAAGCTTTTCTTGGAGATGCATTAGGTCCTGACAGGAGGCTGAAGATCCCAGAGTTAGATGATTGTATATAGGGATCCAGAGATAAAAGTGTCATCTACTGGTGACATGGACAAGGTTACTACCCTCTTGTTGTGTCCAGGGAAGTACCGGATGTATTTGTTATCATGCAAGCACAGGTAGGAGATTGTATCATCTATTTTGTTAGAACTGTACATTACAGTGTTTGCTGCAAGTATCTGATAGGTCCACTCCTGGTTGCCCTCCTGAGAGTCATACAGGATGATGGCGTTGTCGTTGCTGCTTGAGATGATGGTCTCATCATTGGGTTTGAAATTGAAGCAGCTGATCTTGTCTGAGTTTTCTGGAATACCTTGGCCATGTGGAAGCTCCACAGTACAATGTCCATCAGCTTTATGGTGCCAGGGATGAGTTAAGACAGATAGCTGTTTTTTTTTTTTTAATTGGGGAATACAGGGCAATTGGGGTTAAGTGACTTGCCCAAAGTCACATGGCTATTAAGTGTTAAGTGTCTGAGGTCGAATTTGAACTCAGGTCCTCCTGACTCTAGGGCCTGTGCTCTATTCACTGCGCCACCTAGCTGCCCCCCAGATAGCTGGTTTTGAAGCCAGGAAGATGCTATGCTAGGAGAAATACTCTTGCCATACGAGACAAGTTAGTTGCCCCCTCCAGTGCCATATTTGGTCACTCCTTTGTAGGGCTACATTTTTGCCTGTTTGTTTTGCTTTGGCTATCTTTTTTATTTAGTTTTTCTTTTTCTCCTCCAACACAGTCTTACAACTGCCAAGCTTCCCTTGTTTCTAATATTAGGGTTGTCCAGTAATGGACCTAAAACAACTGAAAAGGCAGAAGATCTTAGAAGATCTTGCCCTGCCACAAAGGGGTTTGGTGTGGTATAAGAAATATCTACCAGGGCCCCCCAGTGATTGGCCTGGATTAGTTGCTGTCTTTAAAAATTATTGAAACTGTTCTTAAGACTTGATGGTTTTAGAAGATTAAAGTTTAGACTTTGGTATGACTTACTGGTCACATAAGGGCATAAAAGAGGTCCATCCACGTGGAGTCAGGACCCTTCAAACTTGGTAGATATACTGTTGCTTCACAAATCACCACACCACATCTTTCTGACTATATATGTTTCTGTATGGAGATAAGGCAGGGAGACAGGTCTCTTTTTCTTACCTTTCAGCTGGTCTATGAATACCTTATTTCATTCCTATTCTGAATCTGCAGCACCACACTGGCTTGAACCAGGCTTGGTTCCAAACATCTGGGTTTAAGTCCCATTTCTGGCTCATATTTACTATGCAACACTGGGCAATTTCTCAGTGATTTATACAACTCTTGAAGACTAGAAGTTACAGAGAAAGGTATTGGTAGAGGAAAATTTCCTCCTAAACGGATATTTATTCTTACGAGTAAAATTCTCAGATCATTACCAAATAAGACATTAAGGATTTATGAGTCTATTTTTCTATTTGAATTAATCTTAGCACATTAAATTTGAACAATTTAATTCCATAAACATTTGCCAAATACCTACTATGTCCTAGAGATTGAGAATGGTAAGATCACCTGCCCTTAAGGAGCTTATGATCTAATACAGGGAGTAAAACACATACAACTTTTATCCAAATTGCACTAGAGATGTGAAAAGGAATGGGTTACTTCCAGCTGTAGAGATAGGGGGGTCTACATGGAAGAGGCAACACTGGACTAGACCTTTAAGGAAGGGAAGGATTTCTATTTTAAAATTCAATTTTTAAAAAGTTAATGAAAATCTCCTTTCTCTTCCTACCACCCTCCCCGCCCCACTGAAAAAGCAAGGAGAACAAAACCCTTTTAACAGATAGTCAAACAAAACAAATTCTTACATTGGTCATGTTCAAAAACTATTCATCTCTAGGGCGGCTAGGTGGCGCAGTGAGTAGAGCGTCGGCCCTGGAGTCAGAAGGACCTGAGTTCTGATCCGGCCTCAGACACTTAACGAGTCATAAACAAACAAAAACCTAGCCGTGTGACCTTGGGCAAGTTACTTAACCCCAATAGCCCTCCAAAAGCAAAAACAAAAAGAAAAAAAAAACTATTCATCTCAATGTATACTTTCTGAATTCTTCACCTCTCTGTCAGGGGGTGAGTAGCATCTTTCATTATTAATCTTCTGAATCATGATTGCCATTACTTTGATCAGAGTTCTTAAGTTTTTAAAAGTTGGTTGCCTTTATGATACTTTTGTTATTGTTTAACTTGTTCTGGCTGTGCTCACTTCACTCTGCATGAGTTGATACAACTCTTCCTAGGTTTCTCTAAAATTGTCCCTTTCATCATTTCTTACAGCATGATAGTATTTCATCACATTCAAATACCATAATTTGTTCAGCCATTCCCCAAATAATTATTTTCCTCTTAGTTTCCATTTCTTTACCTCTACAAAAAAGCTGCTACAAATATTTGTGTATATATGGGTTCTTTTCCTCTTTCTTTGTTTTTTTTTTTTTTTTTTGTAGTATAGACCTAGCAATGGTATCTCAGAGTCAAAGTATAGTATAATACAGTATAGTATAGTATAGTACAGTATAGTAACTTTTGGAGTATAGTTCTAAATTGCTTCCCCAATTGGCTAGATAAGTTCACAGATCCACCATAGTGCATCAATATACCTATTTCCTCACAAGTTCTCAGGTATTTGTCATTTTTTGTTAATTTTGCCAATAGAATGGATATGAAGTAGAACCTAAGAGTTTATTTAATTTTCACTTCCCTCTTTATTAGTGATTAGATCATTTTTTTCCAAATGGTTTGTGATAGCTTAGATTTCTTCCTCTGAAGACTATTTGTTCATACCCTCTGATCATTGGGAATGGTCAGAGAAGAGATTGGGGAATGGCTCTTATTCTTTTAATTTGATTCAGTTTTACATATATCTTAGAAATTAAACCTTTATCAGAAAAACTTGATGAGGGAAAGATTTCAATGGGCAGACATGGAGGGAATTCTCTTCCAAATAGGGGGAAAATGGTGTACAAATGCAGGATGGTGAGAGAGGATAGGATGCTTTTAGGGAACACCTGAGAGTCTAATTTGGCTTCAATTTAGCATGTTTCAGTAAGAGTAGCATGAAATAAGAATGGAAATATAGGTTGGGACTAGATTGTTGAGGCTCTCAAATCTCAAGTTAAGGAGTATATATTTTACTCAGTTGGCAATGAGAAGAAACTGAAGGCTTTTGAGCATGGGAGTAAGTGTGATCAGATCCTTCTTCATTGAGAAGATTACTTTGCTAGCTGTGTGGAAGCTGGATTGGGGAAGGGGGAAACCAGTTATGAGAATTTTATATAATAATTTAAGACAGAAGTAATGAGGTCTTGTGCTACGGTGGTGACAGTGGGAGTAGAAAGGAGGAGGGGATGCAAGAGATGTTGCAAAGGGAAAATTGAGAGGATTGGCAACCATAAATATGGGTATATACAGGAAAAAATAATTCCAAGATTTTAAGCTTCAGAAAGTGATGATCTTGAATATACTGAGTTCGGTGTGTTGAAGATGTTTCTACATGGACACATCCTATGGACAATTGAATTTGTAGGAATTGAGCTCAAAGGAGACTCAATTGGGAGTGGATTTTGGAGCCATGTAAATGGCTTCTTGGGAGTAGATGAAAAGATACTGTAGAGAAAGAGGGAAGAGGATGGAGAACAGAATCTTTAGATCAAACACACATATGAGGAAGGGGGTAATAGAGCTAATAAAGACAGTAAAAAGTAGAGGGGGGCCAAGAGAGAGCTTTGTTATAGAGAAGCATAGGGAGGAGAGAATATCAAGAAAGAAATAGTGGTCAGTATTTGTCAAATGCTTAGAAAGGATCAGGGAAGGCAATGATTGAAAAAAAAAAGCATTGAAGTGGGCAATTAGGAGGCCCCTAATGATATCAGTAGAGTGGTGGGGATGGAAGCCAGATACTAAAAGGAAGGTCATTTCAGTTAGGTCTTTACACTTGGAAACATATTTGAATATTTCCATTACACAACAACTCTTTTTTTCATGTGACCACAGACACATGGACAAGTCATTTCAGTCCTTTGGCCTTTGTTACTGGATCTAGAAAATGAAGAGAATGAACTCTCTAAGGTTCTAACCCTCTAGCTCTAACATGATTTTTAAAAAAATACCTAGGAACAACACATTAGGTAAAATACATATTATTTTAATATGCAGCCTTCAAACCAAATTTAAACCTTTACAGCAAATATTCAGTTCCAAGGGCACATTAGTGTCATAGGAGAATTATACAATGAATCTAATTATTCTTGACATTTTACATAGCCTATTGTGCCTTTCTTTGGGTAGAGAGAAAAAGTGAAAAGCACATTTGAGGTTTATGGTAAATTGTTCTCAGGCAATTCATTAAATGTGAAAAAAGCAGCACCTCTAAACCTAAAAACAGTTACCCTTTCAAAACAAGTTCACTGGGAAACTGGTATTTATATTAACAGCATTTCCATGAGGCAGGACTAGAAGCCACAGCTTCATTGATCAACCAACAAGCAACATTTATTGAATGCTTCTGCAGAAAGTTACATTAAGTTCCTCTGGGCCATGATCACAAAGAATTCATCCTGCAGCTTTTGTCAGTCAGTTAATAAATACTTATAATGTGCTAGGCACTGCGCTAAGTGCTGGGGGGTACAAAGAAAGGTAAAAGTCAGCATGTATCTTCAAAGAGTTCACAGTTTAACTGGGGAGGGGAGGTTACCTGGTGTGGGAGCATAATGATGAAGTTCAGAGGAATATAGCCTTATGGGAAATGATGGATGGTTGCCCTGGGTGCCTTTCTTAAATGAAGGATCTGGAAGCAGCTCTCCTCTGTCCACGCTCCACCCTCTCCAGTAAGAAGGAAGGAGGGGCTCCAGGGACAGGAGGTATGAGTTTCACAGGTGTTGTGATCTTGTAGGCTGATAAGATTCCCAGACTGGCACGATAAAGTCCAAGAATGGGGATGATTACCTTATAAATTAAAAAAAAAAATACATGGTAAACATGGACAATTACAACTATGGTGAGATTCAAATACACTTGTGTAGGGAAGGTGGTTTGGTAGACTAGTGACTAGTCCTATGTGGATAGTAACGAATGAAGGACCATGGGATCATGCATTTGGACCTTTTTATAGATGAGGAAGCTGAGGCCTATGGAGGTCAAGTGACTTGTCTAAGGACATACATGTAATAAGTATTGGTGGCATAATTTTAATCCATGTTCTATTACTCTAGAACAGGGATTTTTAGTCACTTTTTTGTGTTGTGGATACCTCTGACAGTCTGGAGAAGCCTGTGGACCCCTTCTCAGAATTTTAAATAGATAACTTAAATATAGATGATTACGAAGGAAACAAAAAACTTAGAAAAATATGTATTTTTCCCCATTTGAGTTCACAAACTCTGAAATCTATCCACAGTTACCCTTAGGAGTCCATGGGTCCCAGATTAGATCACCTGTTCTAGGCCAGTGCTTTCTCCACGGTTCCATGTGGGCATTCTCTTTTTAAAAAAAAATATATATATATACTCAGGGGGGCAGCTAGGTGGAGCAATGAGTAGCGCACTGGCCCCTCGGTGTCAGGAGGAAGAAAGATGAGTTCTATTTTGGACATGTTTAGTTTAAGATGAATTGGAGATGTCAGAAAGGGAGTTGGAGATATGAGATTGGAGTTCAGCAGAGAGGCTGGGACAAGAGAGGTACATTTGAGAATTATTGGTATGGAGGTGGTATTTGGATCCATGGGATCTGCTGGGAGATCACCAAATGAAATAGTATAGAAGAAAAATAGTAGATGGCTCAGGACAGAACTCTGAGAGATACCTTACAGTTAGAATGTGTGCCCTGAATGAAGATTTAGCAAAGGAGACTGAAAAGGAGCAGTCAGATAGGGAGAAGCAGAACCAGGAGAGTGCTGTCCCAAAAACCTAGAAAGAAGAGAAAACCAAAGAGATGATAGTGATCAACAGTGTCAAAGGCTTGCATACAGGTCAAGGAAAAGGAGGATCAAGAAAGGCCATAGGATTTGGCAGCTAAGAGATCACTGGTAACTTTGCAGGGAACAATTTTGGTGGAATGATAAGGCTGCAAGTCAGAGAGTAAGGAGTTAAGAATAGAGTTAGAGGGGGCAGCTAGGTGGCACAGTGAATAGAGCACTGGCCCTGGAATCAGAAGGACCTGAGTTCGGATCCGGCCTCAGACACTTATCACACACAAACAAAAAACAAACAAACAAAAAAACCTAGCTGTGTGACCTTGGGCAAGTTACTTAACCCCAATTGCCCTCCAAAAAGCAAAAAAAAAAAAAAAAAAGAATAGAGTTAGAGGAGAGAAAGTGGAGGCATCTATTATAGATGGTCTATTTGAGGTGTTTAGCAACAAAGGGCAGAAGAGATATAGGAAGATAGTTAAGAGGGATGGAAGGATCAAGTGAGATTATTTTTCAGGGTAGGGGAGAAGACATGGCCATGTTTGTAAGCCACAGGGAGTTAGCCAATAGACAGGGAGATACTGAAAGTAAGTGACAGAGTGGGGAATGGCATAGGAGAAGATGGGATAAAATGGAAGAGCTTGTGCAGCACTGAAAATCAACTCTATTCCTGACTGCATTCTAGGGAAACTTGAGACACCTTACTACTACTATCAAATTGGTCCTTGCTAGCAATGAAAAATGAATCAATAAACCTTTATTAACCATCTACTTTGCACTAGGCACTATGCTAAGCACTGGGGATATAAAAAGAGGCAAGAGACAGTCCTTGCCCTCAAGGAGCTCACAGTCTAGTGGGGAAGACAACATACGAACAAATATGTACAAAACAAGCTATATATAGGATAATGAACAGGAATAATTAACAGGATAATATATAGGAAAATATGATATTAACATGATGTAATATTGAAATATTACATATTAATATGCAATATTTTAATATAATACAATTATATAGCATATAGCATATTTCACATATTATATTGTACATTTAATGTAATATATATTACATAGACTATGCTAACAAGTCTTTATAATAATATAATATTAATGGGATAATATACAGGAATAATTAAGAGAAGGCATTAGAAATGAGAAAGGTAAATGGATTTCATAGTTTTGGACTCACACAGCAATTTTTTTTTCTGAAGTCACAATTCTTATGATGGAAGATCATCAAATCTGTTATAAAAATCATGTTTTAAAAAACTTCCCAGCCTTCTTTAGAGCTTCCTATGTGACCCCATGTAATTCATTTAACTTATCTGGGCACACGTTTCCTCATCTGTAAATTTAAAGGAAAGAGGTTTGGCCTTGATGGTCTATAAGTTCCCTTCTAACTTTAAATCTATGAGCCTATGATTCTAAATTGGGATTATGTTCTTGGTAAAACAGGCTAATTGGGTTAAAGAGTTTGCATTAAATTCACTAAATCAATATCCACAGGAATCAGCCCTTTTTGTTTTATTTATCCCTGAATATCTTCAAAGCTAGGTGGTGTAGTGGATTGAGGACTGGCTTTGGAATAAGGTAGACTCTGTCAAATGGTCTATAATTGCTGACTCTACTTTATTATCTACTCATTTTTTAACCACCTGCCATCCCCATCTTCTGGATATTTACTTCTCTGGATTTTGATATGTAGCCAGCTCCTGGTATCCTGCCTCTTTAGCCAATCCTTTAATGGCTCCCTTTCTTACTCCCACTCTCTAAATGTAGGAATCTCTCAAGGTTTAATCCTTAAATCTATTCCTTTCTCTTTATTCTTTAGTGATTTCTTTCACAAGAATGATTCCTAGGGCTGTAGAAGGCACCCATTACATCAGCTTCTCTAGGGTGCTTGCATAAGGGGCATGATTTCTCTCCACAGAGGTACTCTTATAATCTGAATTATATGATGTAATTTTCTTGCTCCTTTGCTTGACTCCAGGACCCTTAAAGTCCTATCATTGTGTCTTTCTCTCAGACTATACCTTCCCCCCTGTCATGCTTTTCTTCCTCCTCCTAGAGACTAGGGGTTAGAGAGCACTGTCCATGCTAAAGGGACATTGACTGGATTATTTGGGAGGGAGAACCAACCCCTGTCCTGGCACAATTGTACCAGGATCTTCTGTACTGCTCCCTCCAGAACTAAATATGCCCCTTTATTTATGACTCTAATGATTCAGATATCATTATCAATATGGATTATACCTAAATCCATTTATATATACATATATATGTAGAAGAGATATTTAATCTTTAAAATTCCAACCTTCCTTTCAAACAATAGACTGAGATTTTTAACTACCTGCTAGATATTTCTACCTGAATGTTAAGCTAAACATACCCCAAATCAGACTTCTCCTCCTCATTCCTCCCTCTTTGTCACCCTTCCTAACACTCCATATCCAAAAAATCATTAAGTTCTTCCTGTTGATTCTCCTTCTGAAATAAATCCTGGGTCTTTCACTTTCTTTCTCCTCCCATTACCATACTTCAGACCTCCGTTATCTTTTTGTCTAGACTTCTGTCATAGTCAACGAGGTCTTTCTGTTGGCAATCTCTTATCATTCCTATCCCTTGCCACACATTTCTAATTACTTTTGCTAAAGCACACTTGGATCTTATTCCCTTGATCAGTACACATTAATGTTTTCCCCTCAGTATTAGAGCTGTCCAATGGACAATTGGTAATATGAGACTGGAGTTGAAGAGGGAGATTAGGGCTGAATAAATAGATCTGACAACTCTCTGCATAAAGGTGATAATTGAATCCATAGGATCTGATAAGATTACCAATTGATGCCATATAGACGATTAGTAGAGAAGAGGTCAAGAAAGATAAAAATTGAGAAAAGAAGATTAGATTTGGCAATTGTATCACTGACAACTTTAGAGAAAGCAATTTCAGGTGAATGATGAGGTCAGAAGTCAGATAGCAGAGGGTTTAAAATCAAGTGAGAAGAGAGGAAATAGAAAAACTGATTGTAGATGGCTAGCCATGAAAAGAAAAAGGAGATACAGGATGAGAAATAGCAGGAATGGTTAGATCAAATGAAGAACTTGTAAGGATGGGGAGACATGGGCATGTTTGTAAGCAGCAAGCAACAGCAATAGGGAGAGGTTGAACAATGGTGATACTGGGGATGATAGAGGGAACAATTTGCTGGAGAAGATGGGAAAAAATGGAATCAAAGATGCATATAGAGGAGTTTGGAGAGGTAAAATAGAGAGTTGGTAGTGTTAGTTTTATCATGTGTCCAAGGCAACAAATGTCCCTCATTTCATGGGACATTTGCTCATTTTGTATTGAAGTGTTTGTAATGACTGAGAACAAAGGGATTACCATGTAGATAACTTCAGTTTACATACCAATATCTGTTGTAGAGATAAGGAGGTAGAGAAATTCTGTGAAGAACTAGGTAAGATTTCTTTTAAAAAGTCAGTATATCTATGATCTCAGTGCAGAGGCTGATACATGGGAGGATGAGATAAAATATTTTGGAACATAAGGTTCATGTTTGAAAAGTGAAAGAATTCAAATGCTTGTAAACAAAAGCCTCATATATTTATTTCTAGAACACTTTAAGAAGAAAAAAGGGAGACATTGGTCATAGGGAATACCAAAGGGCAATACGGGGTAGGGGAAGTGAGAGGGGGGAAGAGATAGAGTGTTACTAACAGGAAATGATTAAATATATAGCTATAACTGAATTATATCTCTGTGTACATTCAAGTCCATTGATTTGGTATGACAAAAATTAAAATCAACATTAAACTAAGGAGAAAAAAAGAAAAGAAACTATATTGCAGAATTTAAATGTATTTATCCTTATCTGTTTAAACAAGCTATTGAAGTAAAAAAATGGGGAGGTGATAAAGGAACAGACATTGACAAGAAGTATGACTATATCTTCTGAAATTTTGACCCAAGTTAAGTAATCATCATGACGAAGAGGCCAAAAGGCATCCCCCTCAGAAAAAAAGAAAGCAATCCCTACCTCACTCAGGAAACACTTGACCTTGCCAACTAGAGAATATGGTAGTTGAGAGCAATACTAGTTTAGAATATAAGCACCTTTGTAAAATTACAGAGGATGGGCAGTATCATCTCATAGAGCATTAAGAACACTTGAAGGAAAAAAAAAACTTAAGTTTATGGAACATTTGGCATGAGGTGCAATTAAGCTATATTATCCTTAAAAAATTTAGGGATGAGCTTGGAAGTTGGACAAAAATAAGAGAACAATGGAAATAATCTTGGAATACCACAACTTCTGAGGGATCAATATTGTAGGAGAGTTGCATGGTGGGTGTAAACAAATTGCAGCATATTATCAGTAAATAAATAAATTGCAGCATATTATCAGTAAAGAACTGTATGACAAAGCAATGTAAAAATAGCTCTCTAAAATGATATATAATTGGGAAGGGAGGTGAGTCATATGGGGGGGGATGAGGGATAATGGATGGACAGCACACATGCTGCACTGGTACTTACAAAATGTCAAAAGACCTAGATGGAGGTCCATGTAACATTGGTAAAACCCCTTTGGAAGATTATAATAGGACATGGTCAAGAGTTACATGAATAAGAAAATGGTGGATGTATTGCAGTCTGCACCCTTATAAGAAGCCATTCCCATAAGATCATAGATTTCTTGATGTATTCTGATTGTTTTTTTACCATTACTACTCTTTTTGTTCTTATAGCTTTCTTTGTTGTCCTCTTATGAAAAATATGATTGCAGGCTGCACTTATATTTTGCATAAAACATGTTTGAATATATATGTATATACATATAGCCTATTAGTGGATCAACATGGTGACAGGTGTTATTATAGTATTTGTAGAAGACTTTTATAGGAAAGAAGGGAATTATAGGAATTTCCACAATTCTGGATTTTTGGAATTCTTTCGTGGAGTTTGATATATCCAAGAATAAAAGAAGAAACATGAACCTTTTAAAATTCAGTGCAATTAGTTCTCACTGAAATTTCTATGAGACATTGACTTAATCTTTATCTTTCCTACCCACCTTTGTGAAACAGGGATGAAATCACCTCATTTGTGTATTTGGAATGTATTCTACATTTCAAATGTTGTTCCAAATTAATATCTAAAGTGACTAAGCCTCCCTAGTCATTCTGATTCAAGTGGTTGCCCCAGGTTAGCCTGAGGTCTAGATTCTGCCACCAACAGATATTATTGAGCTTTATCTATCATGCTTTACTTAGCTAAGCTCCTTGATTTTGGAATCAGGAACTGGAAAGTGCTGTGGTGCTCCAACTTTTGCAACCAGACAACCTTGGGCTATCATCTTTGTCTGATTGATTCTTTCTGCTTTTTGCCTGAATAGAAATAGCCTGGAGGCACCTCTGTGATGGGGACAGCATTTTGACATCCAGACAGATTTTTTTCAGTAGGGAACCACTATTACTATTCATAATAATAAAGTCCTTTAGTATAAAGGAAATCTATAAAAGTATTATTTACTTTTATGCTGAGTGAAAATAAAAAAATAGACTTTGTGAAGTAACTTAAAATCTAGTAGACACTTGAGATTTTATTAGTATACTTTAAGAATTATGGAATGAAATTACTTTCTTTGGTATATATACCCTGATGGCACTTTTGAAAAACAAATTATTCTAGCCAATGTCTGGGGCTTTTTGGCCTCTGGTATATAGGGAAAATTTATTTATTACATTCTGGGCTGCTTTAAAAAGGAATTGGGTAATAATGCACCATTGAAGTAATAGTGCAGTCAGTATATGACAATGTATTCTGTTTGTATGAGGTATTTGTATACTGATGAGTTACCTTCTTGCACAGATGGGATTTTCCAATCTCACCAAACTGGACTTTCCTTTTTTGCAGGCATCTTGTGCATGAATGAAAACTGTAAGTATCAATTCTTAATGAAACCTGCCCTTATATTCCTCAGTCTCTATACTAAGGCCAACAAAGGACCCATCTGGGCCTTATTAAAACAATGATCATAGATTGGTGATAGATTTATATTTGGAAGGGACCTTAGAAGTGATCTATCTAGTTCGCTTCTTTCACAGATCAGGAAATAGGAATAGTGAGTTCAGTGACTTGCCCAAGGTGAGATAGCTAGGTCATTTGCAGATCTGTGATTGAAAATGAAGTCCTCTGACTCTAAATCCAGCAAGCTTTCTGCTATATTACACATTATCTGCTATCTCTCATATAAAAAGGGGGGGGGGGAAGACAGTATCACATCAAACTAGGAATCACTGATTTGCACATAAATGGCAGCGATTTGTTGTTCAGTCATTTCAGTCGTGTCTGACTCTTCATGGCCCCATCTGGGGTTTTCTTGGCAAAGATACTGGAGTGGTTTTGCCATTTCCTTCTCTGGCTCATTTTGATAATGAGGAAACTGAGGCAAAAAATGTCAAGTGACTTACCCAGGGTCATACAGCTAGTAAGTGTCTGAGGCTGGATTTAAACTCAGGAGAAATAAATCTTCCTGACTCCTAGCCCTTAACTTTATCCAGTGTACCACCTAGTTGCCAGTTTATTTTTAGATATATAATTAGTATTATCTTCTTAAAAATGAAATGTCTTAGAGAGGGGGACAGCATGGTGCCGTGTATTGAGGGCTGACCTTGGAGTCAGGGTGAGCTGAGTTCATGCTCTCATATATACAGGTTATGTTACTATGGGTATGTTCTTCTTCCCTCAGTGCCCCAGGCAGCTCTCTAGGAAAGTAAATCACAAATAGGTGGTCAGATCTTCATGGGTGGGAATCTGCACTGGTAGAGGTAATGGTAATGATAATTATAATAATTTAGTAGCTATATTGTACTTTAAGGTTTGCAAAGCACTTTACAAATATTACTTCATTTTATCCACACAACAATCCTGAGAGGTAGGTATTATTTTTATTTTCATTTTTTACGGAAATGGAAACTGAGACAGACAGAGAAATGATTTACCTTGAGTCATCTAACTAGTATCTGACACAGAATTTGAACTCAGATCTTTCTCATTCTAGATCCAGACTTCTCTCTACTGTGCCATCTTAATGAGTTTCCACATAAGCTTTTTCTGCATGAGGAGTTCTTTATACCTATGAAATCCAGGTCTGGACCTACTTTTCTCCCCATCCCCCCTAAAAAAATCTTAGGGAGAGAAGATACTAATAGGAAAAATATGGATGACCATATTACCCCTCCTTCCAAAAGGTAATCAATTCCTCCTTCCACCCCACCCAATTATATTAATAAGTACCTATTGAAGTGCCTATTTTGTTTTTATAAAGTTGTTACTAAAAGAAGCAATATATTGATGTATAAAGGGCAGTTTTCATGAAAATATTAGAATAGAACGGACAGGCTTTTGCAAGTAGTTTTCTACAACAAATCATCTTAGAAGTCATATAATTAATTGAGAGATACAAAGCATATGAAATCCTACAAGAAGATACAAGATGTTACTATGCTTATTGTTTGTAGATTATGAAAACCAAAACCGAACAAAATCTTTATCACAGTTGAATAAATTACAGCCTTAAAATCTCACCTCCAAAAAGGAGTCTCTCATGCATATTCTAAGATCATACTTCATTCTCTAAAAAGAATAGAGCAAAGATAACCTGCTCAGTGATCTGATTATTAATAGTAATCAAGATTTAACATAGGTGGTGTGTGCCAAGTAGGTAGATGAAAGTTTATCAAATGTGCTTGCTATTATCATGGAGAAATGTTAGAAAGTCCAAATGGAAGATGGGTTCCTTAGAGATGGTAAGGTCTTCCAGTTGTTCCTGTTTGTATATGACAGAGTACTGATTCTGTTAAGTACTCAAACATTATAAAGTCTCATTCATGCGAGCTATGACTATTCAAAAGATATAAGCTTAACAACCTATATAATAAAAACAAAGTGGATGAAAAATGCCATTCAGACTATGACATGCAATTAGATGACACTTCTATGGAATACATCATTATATATTTGGATCAGGCATTGCAGATGGACAATAAGCTCAACCTAGAATTGAATAGTAGGCAGCTAGGTGGTACAATGGATAGGCCTGGAGTAGGAAAACTCACCTTCCTGATTCAAATCTGACCTCAGACACTTACTAGCTCTGTGACCCTGGGCAAGTCATTTAACCATGTTTGCTTTAGTTTTTTCATCTATAAAATGAGCTGGAGAAGAAAAAGACAAACCACTCCACTATCTTTGCCAAGAAAACCCTAAATGGGGTCACGAAGAGTCAGGCAAGACTGAAAAGACTGAACAACAACTGAATTGAATAAAAGGGGGAAAGCAGACTAAAACATACCTTGGAAATCATAGTGCTTTTAAGTACTCCAAGTTGCTTTTTGACACAAAATCCCATCTTTTAAATGCAAATGTTCTACTCCTGATGTTTTGTGGTTGCCCAGTAAGGCCCTTTGACACCCTTGTGAGAATCAGTGGGCAGAATATTGGGACACTATCATCTCTGAAGAATCAAAGTTGCAAGTGACCAAAGGGTAATATAAAGATGATTGGCAGGCAATACAAATAGCTAGGTGACACAATGGACAGAGTATTAGACCTGGTCTCAGAAATATCTGAGTTCAAATCTGGCTCAGACATACCAATAGCTACAAGACCTTGGGCAAATCATTTAACCTATTTGCCTCAGTTTCCACATCTGTAAAATGTAGACAATAATAACTATCTCCCAAGGGTCATTGTAAGGATTGTTGTTGTTTAGTTGTTTTAAATTCATGACCTTATTTGGGATTTTCTTTGCAAAGATACTCGAGTGGTTTGCCCTTTCCTTCTCCAGCTCATTTTACAGATGAGGAAACTGAGGCAAACAGGGTTAAGTGGTTTACCCTGGGTCACAGAGCTTGTAAGTGTCTGAGGCTAAATTTGAACTCAGAAGATGATTTTTTCCAGGGTTCTATCCACTGTACCACCTAGTTTCCCTTATTGTAAGGATAAAATGAAATATTTGAGTACTTTGCTAAATTTAAAGTGCTCTTATTATTAGTATATTTCTAGTAATGCCTTCTTTGTAAGATTCCTTTGAGGTATATATTTTGTTGGATCTCTGTGCTTATAATACTAATGATGATGATGATGATAAATAGTATTACACAGGATTTTAAGGTCTGCAAAACACTTTACAGATGTTATCTCATTTGATACATTTTCAGAAGCATTTGGTGCCTGCTATTTTTCCCTTCAGACCCCTTTTCTTTACTATAACTAACTGTTGTTGGCACCGGCATCAGTATTTGGCAGCAGTTTCTGAATTTGGCACATGAGCCATCTATCAAAAGCTATTCCTAAGAAGGGACAGAAGGTGTTCTGTGCTGAAGTTCAATGTGTTGAATGTAAACTATCTCAATACCTGGCATGGCCTACCTGTGGGTGGAAGGGAAGGCTTTGAAGACTACTGGTGGGGACTAGTGATGAGATGGTGATGGGGATTTAGTAGCTATTGGGAGTATTCAAGGGAAACTCTAGGGCTGGTTATGGTGTAAGCATTGCCTACGAGATGGGTACAGGATGTAGGTATAGTGCAGGGGTGGGGAACCTGTGGCTTCGAGGCCACATGTGGCCCTCTAGGTCCTCAAGTGCTGCCCTTTCACTGAATTTAAACTTCGCAGAACAGATCCCATTTGAGATTTGTTTGGATTCAGTCAAAGGGACACACTTGAGCACCTAGAGGGCCACATGTGGCCTTGAGGCCACAGGTTCCCCACCCCTGTGGCAGGTGTTTGGTAGAGAAGTGTGTGTGTGTATGTGTTTGTGTGTGTGTGTGTGTGTGTGTGTGTGTGTGTGTGCATTAGACCCAAGTGATTGTAGCTCTTTACTCTCTTAGACAAACCAGGAGAGATATGTTGGTGATGCTATGATATTGATGATAAAAGTATGATATAATGATAATAGCTGTCACACTTTGCATTTACCGTAAACATCCTAAATAAGCTTTCAGCTTTCCAGAGTACTTTTCCATCTCATTATATTATATATTACATATATGTATATATATTATCTCATTATAGTTCTAACTCTAGCATCTTTCAAACATATGTGCTTTGCCCTTTCTTTTATATACACACACTGACCCTATTTTCTTATTGAGTCATAGAATTTTAGAGCTGGAGGAGAGTCTTGCTCTTATATAAATGGATTGTTTTCATCACTCCTCTGAAATTGCTCTTCGGGAGTCTCTGGTCAGACCTACTAGCACTGGTAGGGTTATCTGGTTCACAGTTTCTTTGGGGGGTAGTCAAGACTTTGAATACCCTTAGCTAAATGTAGGCTGTTAGTTTCCCTTCTCACCTATTCTGTGTTAAGACTAGCCTTGCTAGTTGGGTGTGGTCAGCACCTAATGATGAGACTAAAATATACACTAGGTAAAGTGGGGGCTCTAGATTTCTTTTTGCTGTATGGGTAAGACCACTGAGTAGCATACCGTAGGCATTTGACTCTTCCTACACTCAATCATATTGCTTCCCTCATTTGAATAAGTTTGTGTTTTGTTTTTTTTTTTCTACAGAGACCTAGTCATACACTCAGAGTCCCAAGCTTACTTTATTAGGTGGTGTATTGCATAGAGTAGGAAAGATCTAGTGTCAGGAAGAAATAAGTTCAAATTTGGCCTTAGATACTTACTAACTGTGTGACCTTGGGCAAGTCATTTAATCTGTGTCTGCCTAAATTTCTTCATCTGTAAAATAGGGATTAATAATACCACCTATTAGTGGGATAAATTATCTTATATAAAAGAGACCTGAAAGAGATTTTACAGTGGAAGGCAAGATAGTGGAAGGGTATGGGTAGCACATAAACCTTACTCTCATAGCAATAGGCTCAGAGGGAATACCATATACACTCAATTGGGTGTAGAAATCTATCCTGCCATATAGGAAAGTAGGAAGGGAAGGGGATAAGAGAGAGGAAGGGGTGTCTGCTAGAAGGGAGGGCAGATTGGGAGAGGAAAAAGTGAGAAGCAAAACACTTTTGAGAATGGACAGGGTGAAAAGAGAGAGAGTAGGGGAAAACAGGATGGAGGGAAATACACAGTTGGCATTTATTACTGTGAAAAAAAGTTACAGAAGGTTTCTCTGATAAAGACCTTATTTCTCAAATATATAGAAAACAGAGCCAATTTATATAAATAAGAGTTATTCCTCATTTGATAAATGGTCAAAGGACATGAACTGTCCATTTTCAGACAAAGAAATCAGTTATTTATAGTCATATGAAAAAATGCTCTAAATTGCTATTGATTAGAGAAATGCAAATTAAAACAATTCTGACCTGTCACATAACCTATCAGTTTGGCTAATATGACAGAAAAATAAAATGACAAATGTTGGAAGAAATATGGGGAAATTAAAACATTAACACACTATTGGTGAAGTTGTATACTGATTCAACCATTCTGCAGAGCAATTTGGAATAATGCCCAAAGTGCTGTAAGACCATGCATACCCTTTGAACAAGCAATATCACTACTAAATCTATAGCCAAAAGAGATTTAAAAAAAAAGAAAAGAAAAGGATTTATGTGTACAAAAATATTTATAGTAGCTCTTTTAGTTGTGGCAAAGAATTGGAAATTGAGGGGATGTCCATCAATTTAGGAATGACTAAGTTATTGTATATGATTGTGATGAAATATTATTATGCTATAAGAAATAATGAGCAGGGTGCCCTCAGAAAAACCTGGAAAGACTTACATGAACTGATGCAAAGTGAAAAAAGCAGAACCAGGAGAACATTGTACTCATTGAACAGCAATATTGTATGATGGTCTACTATAGATAATTTAGGTCTTCTCATCAATACAATAATCCAAGACAAGTCTAAAGGACCTATGATGAAAGGTGCTGCCCCTCTCCAGAGAAAGAACTTGTGGAGCCTGAATACAGATTCAAGATACTTTTTCTTTACTTTCTTTCTTTTTCTTTTTTCTTTTTTTTTTGTTTGTGTTTTCTTTCACAGCATGACTTGGGTGGAAATGTGTTTTTCATGACTACATGTGTATAACCTATGTCAAATTGCTTGCCTTCTCAATGAGAGGGAGGGAAGAGAGGGAGAGAATTTGGAACTGAACATTTGAAAAGAGAATGTTAAAATTGTTTTTACATGTGATTGGGAAAAATAAAATATTAAATATAAAAATAATAATAACACCTATCTCACAGCGTTGCTGGGAAGATCAAATGAGATAATAGTTGTAATGTACTTTGTAATACTTAAAGTGCTGTACAAATGCTAGCTAGCTATGTTAACTTGGATTACTGGGCTTCTCGTTTTGGAGATCTCTGAAGAACTGTGGAACATAAGACTACAAACGGGCACATGCTGTCCCAAATTCCAAAACAGGAAGAGGAGGTAGTATATACTTCAAATTACATACAGGTTAGCAAACACTGTAGTTTCTTGATAAATTCTTTTTTTTTTTTTTTTTTTTTTTGCTTTTTGGAGGGCAATTGGGGTTAAGTGACTTGTCCAAGGTCACAGTCTAGTTTTTGTGTTGTGTCTGAGGTCAGATTTGAACTCAGGTCCTCCTGATTCCAGGGCCGGTGCTTTATTCATTGTGCCACCTAGCCATCCCTAATAAATTCTTAAACTAGATAATTAAGTTTCTGAACATTTGTGTGGAGAGGTAATCATTGGAACTGATGGGTTCATTAAGAACAAATCATGTCAGACAAAAACCCATTTCCTTTTGTGACAATAATAGCTAATAGAGCTAGGGAAAAGTACCTCCATTTTAGAAAGACATTTGATAGTGTCTTTATGATATCCTAAGGGTAGCTAGGTGGTGTGGTAGATAGAACTCTGGGCCTGTAGTCAGGAAACCTAGAGTTCAAATTCAGCCTCAGACACTTATTAGCTATGTGACCTTGGGCAAGTCACTTAAGTCTGCCTCAGCTGTCTCATCTGTAAAATGAGCTGGAGAAGAAAATGGCAAACCACTCCAGTATTTTTGCCAAGAAAACCCCAAATGGAGTTATGAAGGGTGAGACGTGACTAAAATGATTAAACAACAAAATTAGAATATCCTTAATGAAAAGATAGAGGTGGACTTCAAGTATGGATAGGTAAGTCAAGAATGTGTCATTTGATGGTAACATGTTAACCTGGAGAAAATTCTGTAGTGGAGCAACTCAGCCTCTTTCCTGGGCCCTAGTCTGTTAAATATTTCTTTCAAAGTCACCATAACTACATTATGAAGATAGAGACCAAGAATTCCTCCTCTTTATATCTCCAGCACTTCATTTTGGCTTTGCCTCTCTAGCATTCAGAAAAACACCTTGCATACAGTCAGTACTTAAGAAATGCTCCTTGGATTGGATCTAATTAACGATTTTTTTCTAAAATGAAGGCAAAATCTGTCTCTCTGCAACTCCCACCTGTCACTCCTTATTCTGTCCTCTGTGACCAAATGGAACAAGTTTATTCCCATGACAACTTGTGAATACTTGAAGACAGTTAAGTCTTCTCTTTTCCAGGTTAAACATCTTCAGTTTCTTCATTTATTTCTCAGATGGTACAGTCTCCATTTCCCTCATCATCCTGGCCTTCCTCATCTTGACATGCTCCATTTTGTCAATGCCTATCCAAAAATTTTGCCCTTTCTGATCCCATTTGGGGCTTTCTTGGCAAAGTTACTGGAGTGGTTTAGAATTTCCTTTTCCAGACTCACTTTACAGATGAGGAAACTGAGGCAAAAAGGTTAAGTGACTTGCCCAGGGTCACACAGCTAGTAAGTGTTTGAGGCCAGATTCGAACTCAAGAAGATGAGTCTTTCTGACTCCAGGCCCAGCACAGCATTCTATCCACTGTACCACCTAGCTGTACAGGTTAGAAAAGAATAAGCAATGTGGAAACTGTATATCACTAGGTCAAAATTTTTAGTCTTGATTATTGTCTGATGAAGACTAGACACCCCTTCTCAGAATAATGTTTTTAAATGCATAAAATAAAATACCTAGGGATGCAAAGGAGACCAGTTATATTGAAATAGAGCTATCAAAATATTTTTTAAAAAGGTCATAGACTTCAGATTAAGAAACCCCACCACACTAGATTTTCAGTGTCAAAACTCACTGTGAGTTTTGGGATACTTGTTGACTGAGTCACCACAGAAGTGCTTTGAAATTCTGAAATGCTGATTATTTTTAATGTTGATTGCCTATCAAGATAGCATATGTTTACCCAACTGGTGATAAATTGAAGAATTTGATTGGGAAAGTTTTAAATGAGTACGAAAAAGTGTGTTTGTTTTTTTGGTGGAATTATTGAACCTTTATCAGACATGATTATGGTTTTATGGCCTTGAATCACTCAAAAGGCACAAATGGCCAGGAGCGGGCCAGCTGTGCAAGTACAGAAATATATCCTCAGGGGTGGCTAGGTGGCACAGTGAGTAGAGTGCCAGCCCCGGAGTCAGAAGGACCTGAGTTTGGAGCCGGCCTCAGACACTTAACCCACACAAACAAAAACCTAGCCGTGTGACCTTGGGCAAGTTACTTAACCCCAATTGCCCTAAAGGGGTGGCTAGGTGGCGCAGTGAGTAACAGCGCCGGCCTCGGAGTTGGGATGACCCGAGATTAAATCCGGCCTCAGAAAATGAGCACCCACACATAAATAATGACTAGCCGTGTAACCTTGAGCAAGTTACTTAACCCCAATTGCTTAAAAAAAAAAAAAAAAAGAAATATATCCTCAAACAAATGGGAGAGCTAAAAGTGTGCTCTGGCTCTAGGATGATTCCTAAGATAGCTTCAGTTTATTTTTGAAAAATACAAACAAATCCCCTTTTAATGAAGACTGTGAGTAAAGAAAAGCCTTGAGGTGAGCTTCACATGATTTTTGCCCAATGGAGAAAGAAGAAGAAAGAACCAGTTTTTGTAACCACAAGAAGGCAATTATCTGTTCAAAACTTATTTTGTCCCCATTGTTTTACAAAGTTTTCAGTTACTCAGCTTTACATATTTTTACTTGAATGGGAAGCAGCATAGGGAAGGGGGTGAAGAGGGACATGATGAGTCACTGTTATAAAGCTCAGAAACAGTGATATCGCTTCATATGTTGGGGACTGGCAGGTCACTGGGACCTTGTAAAGCTTTTCCATCCCCTCCTCCTGTTCCAATTTGGTGCTAAGCATTTACTGAATCTCTCACTAGGATTGCAATCAGATGATATGTTGGTGGGAGGACAGCTCAAGTGGTAAGAGACCATATAGTAGGCTGACAGCTAAACTTTAAATTCCCTGAGTGTAGTTCTTAAAAAGAGCTTTAGTAGAGAGCAAGCCATGCAAGCAAGTCATCTTTTAAAGCCTAGTAGGTTAATGAGAGGAGAGACCTTCTTTGCTGAAAACAGAATTCTTCCTGGTTGGGTGTAGGCGGTTGTTAGTAAATTTTATTAATGGATTAAAATTATTATCTGATAGTAAATGATAAGGTTTCGGTTTCCTCTAACATATGAAACTTCTACTAGGGAGTACTAGGTAGTAGAAAGCATACTGGGGACCTGGGCTCAAATCACTCCTTTGATACTAGATTAATGACATTTTGTCAATTTGAGATTATAGAAAAGAGATCATGAGTTAATAATAATAAAGCTTATATTTATTTACCTTTTGTGGTTTACAAAGAGCTTTTCTCATAACATGTAGGTATCTCCATTTTATAGATGATGAAATTTGACATCTCTAAAGTTTGACATTTTTCAGAGGAGGTAGGGTTTGAACTTTGCCTTTAAGGATGGGAACCCTTTCCTTGTCAATTTGAATCTATCTCTGCCTTTGATCCCATTATTTTCCAACTCTGGGAGCTTATTTCATCAATTAGTAATTTTCTCTTTTTTTTTTTGAGGGGGAAGGTAGGGCAATTGGGGTTAAGTGACTTGCCCAAGGTCACATAGCTGGGGTTTTTTTTGGGGGGGGGTGTTAAGAGTCTTAGGTTGGATTTGAACTCAGGCCCTCTTGACTCCAGGGCCGGTGCTCTATTCACTGCACCACCTAGCCACCCCTAGTAATTTTCTCTTACATGGCATGTTTTAATCTTCCCCGGCTCCTTTCTCTGTGCTTTCAAAATTATTCAGACTTTTAAAAATATTCTTTCTTTAAATCTGATACTGTTCCTTTAAGCAGCTATCCCATCTTCTTCTACTTTTTTTTTAAAGTACCAAACTTTTTTTTAATGGTTTTTTTTTGTTTTGTTTTGTTTTTGCTTTTTGGAAGGCAATTGGGGTTAAGTAACTTGCCCAAGGTCACACGGCTAGGTTTTTATTTTGTGTGTGAGTTAAGTGTCTGAGGCCGGATCCGAACTCAGGTCCTTCTGACTCCAGGGCCGACGCTCTACTTACTGCGCCACCTAGCCGCCCCTAAAGTACCAAACTTTTAAGAAGGCGCAGTCCATACTTCTATTTCTAACAAGTGCTAATCATTTGTCAGCACATTTTCCTTTAGGAAGGCCATCTCTTGCAGTCTCTTTTACCACTCTATTGGAAAGGTCACCCATTGCATTGTCTTAACTTATGTCTTCCTACTGGTTACTTTGATGACTCTGAGGCTGATTACTTTGTACAACTCTGCCTCACTTAAATCCAATTTATAAGCAACTCAAGACATCATCCTCACAATGTCATCGGTCCCCTTTGAAAAATGAAGGACAAATAACAGCAACACAATTCATGAACATTGGCAAGTCATGTAACTTCTCCTTACCTCAGTCTTCTCATCTGTAAAACAGGCATAGTAAAACTTGTAGCATTTACCTCACAAGGTAGTGAGTATTAAATAAGATCATATATGTATAGTGATGTTTAAACCTTAAAGACCTTGGGGCAGCTAGAGCATGGGCCCTGGAGTCAGGAGGACCTGAGTTAAAATCTGGCCTCAGACACTTAACGCTTACTAACTGTGTGACCTTGGGCAAGTCACTTAACCCCTGCCCTACCCCCTCAAAAAAAAAGCAAAAAAAAATAACACCTCAAAGACCTTTATCAATGTCAGTTATCAATAATGTTAAAATAAACTATGTTGGCATATAGAGTGGAGAATAAAACAATCAACAGGGTGGTGATGTCCTATTGGAATGCTTGTGGAATGAAAATAATGAAAAGTAATATGAGTAATGAAAAGCACTTGATTTTGAATCATTCATTCTTTTTAGCTAGACATCAATTCTGCTAATATAATTCATACACATATACTAAAGATGCATTAAACTGTTCCAGCCAATACTTATTAACAGATGTCATTTGATTGATTTGATTAAACAAACATTACAGAGTATCTTAATGAAATTCAAAGCAAAAGATTGATTCAATCACCTACACTGTAAAAATAAAGTGGATGAAAAATGCATTTGGTCAGATTGTGATATCTAGCTATGTGTTGCACATTGAGTTATCCTATCAATAGGAAAATTTTAGATACTCAATGCAGTTGGCATGGTGAACTGACTGCAGGATTGAAATGAGCAAGAGGAAACGATTGCTCTAGACTGTTGTGCTTTCACTGATTACAATTCATTTATTATTATACAAGCTCATACCTTATATACCAACATCTGTTCTGTGATGCTATCTAGTAGTCACAGAGCATAGAATAACCTGATGTTAGGAGAATTAAAATGACAAAGATGTAAAATGGACATAAACTGACTAGTTTCTTGCCAACAAATTTCATGTGTGAAAAAAGCATAAAAGACATTGTTTAAGATGTGGATGAAAAGAAAATAAGGTTGGTTGGGTGCATTATAATTAGGATAAAAAAACAAGAAAAGGGCTACTCCATTGGTATAATGTTAACCCAAACACACAGAGGAAAAGGAGGAAGTCCTCTGGCACACCAAATGGATTCTATATGGAGAGTTTTGGGGGATACGTTAATAAAGATTATACAGAATTAGATGAAGTGGAAGAATTAGGATCTGGGTAAGTAGAGGCTATCACTTCATGGCTATCAAATCATGCTCCTCTGCCTATCGATGCATTTATTGCCTGAGCACCTCCTAAGATTCCCAAGTTTAAACTGATTCTCACTTCAAATCTAATAATCTGAGATAAGGGCTAATTTAACTTTTTATTTTCTTCAAGAGAGAATATTCTAGAGTCTCTGACTCAAGTTAGGATTGTAGTAGCAGTCAGGGTTTGAATTTCCTTAAAACTTTTTGAAGCTTAAAGAATACTATGTTGTTAACTTTTCAAAAAGTTTTTATTTCATTAAAAATATGAAGTTAAATTAAACAAGATTAAAATTTAATGAGAAAGTACTCATAATTTTTCTAACTAAAGTTGAAGTCAGTGCTTTAAAAATAACATTGATTTGATTTAACAAATTTTTATTAAATTCCTACTGTGTACAAGGCACTGTGCTAGGAAAGTTAAGTTGAGACCAGGTGGTTTGTCTGTTTTATTGTTGTTCTTCAGGTGTGTCCAGCTCTTTGTGACTCCATTTGGGGTTTTCTTGGCAAAGATACTGGAATGATATGCCTTTTTCTTCTTCAACTCATTTTATAGATGAGGAAACTGAAGCAAACAGGGTTAAGTGACTTGCCCGGGGTTACACAGCTAGTAGGTGTCTGAGTTTAGATTTGCACTCAGGTTCTCCTGACTCCAGAGCCAGTGTGCAATCTACTGTTGCCATGACAACCTTAACTACCAGGCTGGAGAGTTTTTAACCTAGAGGCAATAAGGAACTACTGAATTTTTTGACTTGTGTATCAGGAAAATTATTTTGGTACCTGTGTGCAGCTGTATTGCTGTTGAAAGAAACTGGACGCAAAGAGATCAATTAGCAGGCTATTATAATAATTATCATATCATATCATATATTATATTACAATAATCAAGGAAAATGCTGATAAAGATCTGAAAATGCTGATAAAAATCTGAACAAGAGTAGGTGAGTGGAGAGGAGATGACTAATATAACATGCTGTGACAGGTACAATTAACGTCTTGGTAAATGAATAGAGATGGTAGGACAGGGAGGTAGACTAGTCAAAGATGGCTCTAAACCCCAGTAATTGAGAGGATGGTGCCTTTAGCAGAAACAGGGAAATAAGGAGGATGGGTATGTTTGGGTGGGGAGAGATAATGAGCTCTGTTTTGCTTATGTTGAACCCAAAGTGGTTGGGGCGGAGCCAAGATGGCGGAAAGGAAGCAGTAACCTCGCTGAGCTCCTCTGTCACTAAGTCCAAAAGGGTAAATCTGAGCGGATTCTGGAGTGACGGAGCCCAGTGGAAGACAGAGTGTGGCAGAATCCAGCCCAGGAGGTTGCCCAGAGTGTCCGCAGAGGTCGAGCGCAGAGCGCGTGGGGTCTGCACAGCTCAGACCTAAGAGCAGGCAAGCAGACTACACCAGAGAGAGAAAAAGCCCCAGCCTGCAGACTTACCAAGGACGAATCGCAGTCATCTCGCAGAGGGAACGGATCATTGGAGCCAGGTAGGAGAGTCGGGTCCCCAGTGGAGAGAGTGGCTTCGCAGGCTGCATTCAGCCCCCAGCCTGGAAGTTTAGAAACTGCCTGCCTGTATAATACAGGGGCTGGAATGGCAAAGTAAATTCTAGCTGCTCCGATCCTCCCATCCCCCCCTCATGAAGCAGAAAACCCAAAGATAAGTCTCCCACCCAGATTGAAATCCCAAGTTAATGGAAATAGCCTCAGGCTTGAGAATCTCCAAGAAAGGGTGTAACTGAGTCAGCCAGGAATCTGAAGAGAAGAGAGGGAGGGGACCCAACAAGCCCCACCTCACCTCACCAACAAAAGCCTACTTATAGCCCAGGGGTATAGAGGCAGAAATCTGAAGTGGTCAGACTCATCCCCACCTACACATCTACATCCCTCACTGACTTCCCTGACTTAGCCATAAACTAGCCACCCAGAGGTATTCAAAGTCAAGGATCAGGCCCCAAACTCATAGCCTGAGACTCTAAGAAACAGGAAGTCACAATGGGAAGGAAGGAAGCTGAAAAGGAGAAGGGGAAGGCAAGAAAGTCTATTCGAGCATACTATGCAGGGCAAGAACAACAAAACACACAGGACAATATAGACTCTCTGCCCACACCAGAGACCACAGAAGGAAACATGATCTGGTCTCAAGCCCAAATAGCATTCCTGGAGGAGCTTAAGAAAAATTTTAAAGACCAAATCAGGGAGGCAATGACCAACTTGGAAAAAGAAAATACCTCCCTAAAAAAGGAACTTCAAAAACTCACTGAAGACCATAATTCACTAAAAATTAGATACAATCAAACTGAAACTCAGAACTCTATGATGCAGCAGGAGTCAATCGAAAAAAACAAGATGATCGAAAAATTGCAAGAAAATGTAAAATATCTCACTGGAAAAATAACTGACCTAGAGAACAGATCCAGGAGAGACAACCTAAGAATTATTGGTCTACCAGAAAGCCATGATGAGAAAAGCAGTCTAGACAACATCCTCCAAGAGACTGTCAAAGAAAACTGTCCTGAGGTCCTGGAATCAGAAGATAAAATAGCTATTGACAGAATTCACCGGACTCCTCCTGAAAGAGATCCCAAACTGAAAACTCCAAGAAATATAGTAGCCAAATTCCAGAATTATAAGATTAAAGAAAAAATTCTACAAGCAGCCAAAAAGAAACAATTCAAATATCGAGGAACTACAGTTAGGATCACACAGGACCTAGCAGCTTCTACATTAAAAGAGCGGAGGGACTGGAATTTGATATTTCGTAGGGCAAGAGAGCTAGGACTACAACCAAGGATTAACTACCCAGCAAAACTGAGCATAATCTTTCAGGCAAGGAGATGGACGTTTAATGAAATAAGGGACTTCCAGACTTTCCTAATGAAAAAGCCAGAGCTCAATGGAAAATTTGATCTCCAATTACAAGACTCCAGAAGAACATAAAAAGGTAAACAAGGGTAACATAGACTCACACATGCAGAAGTGCACACACCCACACCCACAAACACAAGCTCATTACCTGGGATGCAACAAGGGCAAAATGTTCACATCCCTATATGTGGAGCTGATAACTGTCAATATTTGAAATCTCTATGATTATCATGACCTGCAAAAGGGTTATACTTAGAGGGTGTGGGTATGAATGCACTAACATGGAGTCTAAAAAAAAAAGACTATTAAGGGGATCAATGGTACTGTAATGGGAAAAAGGAAAGGATGAGCTAGGAAAAGGTAAAATATGCCATCTGAAGAGGCATCAAAACACACTATAGAAGAAGGGAAAGTAAGAGGGAGAGGAACATCATTTAAACACTATTCTCACTGGTTCTGGTTCAAAGAAGGATCAAATTAATCAGTGAAGTTTAAGAATCTAATGTGAATAGACACATAAATTCATTAAATAGAGGAATTGGAGGGAGGGAGAGGAGCACTGTTTGAAATTTACTCTCATTGGTTTAGAACCAAACGGGGAGTAATTTACTCTGATAAGTATAAAAATTTATTGTGTCCTATAGATAGTGGGAGGGTAAGGGGGGGTGAAAAGGATGTTGAACCCAAAGTGCTCAGGGAACATCCAGGTGAAAATATTAAACAGGCAGTTGGTAACAAAGGATTGGAATTCATGAGATATTGCAGGATACAAAGTTTTGGGAATCATATGTTTAGAGATGATAATGGAACCAATTGAGCAGATGAGATCACTCAGGGACATAGAGTACAGGGAAAAGAGAAGGCTGAAGATGGAGCCTTAGATTATGGTCATGCTAAAGGGGCAGGATGATCCAGTATAGGAGATAATAGAAAGGAGGAGCCCAAGATTGTCAAAGACAATTATAGGCCTAGTGTAAATACTGATCTAGATTTGGTAGAGCTGCTTAGGTTTCTGCACAAATCTCCCCCCAAGACCAGGTAGCCTCCATGGATCAGGCTATTCTATTCCCCAATATTATCAAATATATTAGTAATAACACATTACATTTGGGTAGTTTTATAACTTTCAAAGAAATGTTTTGTTTTAAACTCACTCAAATATACACACATACATATTGTGTATGTGTGTAGGTATGTAGGTATGTATATGTAGGTATAATATGTAGGTATATAATATGCAGGCTCTACCTAAGAAATAGCTTCTAGGCTCTGCTATAGCTTCCTCTCCCCATCTCCTCTTCCATGTGTTTGATCCTTTGCCTTTAACTCAGCTCAAGTTAATTAAAGTGCTCCTTTTTAGAAAACTGAAGTCATTTAATTTATAATGATCAAGCTTGACCCTGATAAGGAGATGAAAAAATTCATCTTCTCTTTTGCTGAGATGGGTGAATTGAAAAGGAAGGGAAGAAAGACAGAAAGAAGGATGGAAGAAAGGAAGGAAGGAAAGAAGGAAGGAAGGAAGGAAGGAAAGAAGGAAGGAAGGAAGGAAGGAAGGAAGGAAGGAAGGAAGGAAGGAAGAAAGGGAGAAAGGAAGAGAAAAAGAGAAAGAAGGAAAGAAAAGAAAGAAAAAGGAAAGAAAGGGAGAAAAGAACAGAAGAGGGAAAGAAAGAAGAAAGAAAAGAAAGCATTATTAGGCCTATTATGTACTAGGCACTGTGCTACACACTTTAGAATTATTACCCATTTGATGCTTATGACAAGCCTGGGAGGTAGGTGCTACTATTTTTTAGTTGAAGAAATTGAGGTTAAATGACTTATCTAGGGTCACATAGCTAGTAAGTGTCTGAGGTTATATTTGAACTCAGGTCTCTAACTACTATAGCACCTTGCTGGTTCTATAGGGGTATAGAATACTGCATATACTTTTACCATAAGACAAAATTGATTTGTCAGTTTTACATTAGATTGTGAGCTCTTTGAGGGCAGGGACTGTCTTTTGCCTGTTCTTGTGTCTGTAGAACTTAACACAGTGTCCAGCACATAGTAGGTGCTTAATGTTTATTGAAGGAACTTCTTTTCCTCCATCCCTCCCTCTCTCTCTCTCTCTCTCTCTCTCTCCCTCTCTCTCTCATTTTCTCTCTCTCATTCCCGTTACTAAGAATGACACTCTATATAAGGGAGGAGAGGATATATCTAGAAATCAAAGTGATAAGAAAACAAAGGATATCAATGTAACTTAAAAAATGCAACCTTTTCAATGATGCCTCCACTAGAAAGTGTGTCTTCACAGAGCATTTTGTACAAAGTCTTTAGACTTGATAAAGTCTGCTGCAGGCCCTACAGGAAATATTCTTTTTCCTGATAAACTCCTTTGTATTCTATAAAAATAAAATAAAATGAGCTAAAGTGATTAGTTAAGGGATTAAAAAGTATCAAATCCTAATTAAACAGGTACTAAGCACTTTGCTTGCTGTTAGGATAGAAGTAAACAATTGTTTTCAATATGGTTAAACTGCACAGTATATTTATAGCAAGTCTCTTATTGGAGAACTTGACAGCTCCCAACACCTTGCAATTACCCTGGTTTCCTCTCACACAGAGCTCAAAGCACATCAAAATTAAAAGTATTTCTTTAAAGTTTGACACAGTGGAGAGTCAGCCTCTGCTGGCTTCCAGTAGGTTATTTCCTAGATTAACAGCTCTTAAATCAATCACCCAGTGGAAATCAATTATTTCTCTGGAAAGGATTTTCTTTCTGACATTTTCTAAATTCAGTATGAAATACAGAGGAGAAAAATGTATCACTGGACTTGAGAAAAAAATCTTCCATGATATAATTCACAGAAGGTTTGAAGAAAGGGAGGGTACTTTTGAAAGAAACAGAGATTCTTTTAGTCTTTTAAAGAGTCTTACTGATTTACTCTTGGAGAAGAAGGAAGATGAAATTCTGGTGTTACTCTTAGACTTCAAGGTTGTTTTTGACTTGCCTTTGAAATGAAAGCTACCAACCTTCACTAAGTTCCTTCTTATCCTTTGCCTCTCGTGGTTCTGCTTGCCTTGTTTTCTTGAATTAAATAGGCTCTAAACAGTGTCTGCTTTCTGTGATCAGATAATAAGGACTTTACCCTAGAAGATCTGGGTCTATGAAATTGTATGGCAAAATGGAACACGATTCAATTACATGATAAAAAAGATAAGATATTTCCCATAGATATGCTTGTTTTCCCCCCAGTTTTATCCAGTCATGTTTCATTACCTCTGAAACACTCACATTTTACATTCTTTTCCCTTCCATGGTCTTCCTTCTTCCAAATAGTATGAGTTTAGTCCTGGGATCTAAATAGACTGAACTTTTAAGATCTTGAGAGATCTTGGTCTAGAAAGAAAACAAGTAAACATCCAGAGGGAGGCAGAGATAAACTTGGTGGCCAACCCACTGAGAAGCAGGGTGCTACTAGGTAGGGCAGCTTACTGGCACAGTGGATAGAGTGCTAGCCCTGGAGGAAGGAGGACCCAAATTCAAATCTAGCCTTGAAAACTTGCCCAGGATCACACAATTAATGAATGTTTGAAGCTGAATTTTAACTCAGGTCATTCTGACCTACCCACTATGACACCCAGCTGCCTCAATGGAGAGAAATAAGAGAAAAGTACATGCATGCACAGAATGTGCCCTTAATGGTCTGTCTGGTGTTATAGTGAAAAGTCAAAAGAACTGAAGGCCACATTTGCATAAAACCAGTTCTAAAGTGCATGATGATTGAGTAGGGCAAGTAAGTGGGGTATATAGTAGAGGGAAGAAGTGGGCCGTATTCCAGGCATAAAAGCCTCCAGTGAAGGGAGAAACCTGATGACACACTTTCTATTTTTAAAAATTATTGATTTGTTTTTGTTTTTACATTACAAACATTTACACACTACTCCCACTCTGTGAGAGGTCTTTTTTGATAAGTCATAATAAATTAAGTAAAACTAATAATATAGTGACTTCATCTGAAAGTGCATGCAATATTCCCCATCTGTATAACTCTTCACCGATTTTTTTTAATTAACATACATCTGTTTTCTCTCCTTCCCACTCCCCACTCCAATGGAAAAAAGAAGAAAGAAAAAAAACAATGAATATTCATAGACAAGTGAAACAAATTTTCTCAATGGCTGTAAGCAAATTTTTATATATATATATATATATTTATAATATATTTATATATATGTATTTATATATTTATATATATATATTTATATATATACACACATACACACATATACACATATATACATATATATGTATACATATATATATATATATATATATATATATATATATATATGTATTTGCTTCATTCTGCACCCTAAAACCGTCACTTTTCTATAATGGGTAGCACCTTTCATTGCTGGTTCTCCAGAATTATGAATGGTCATTGTATTACTCATCATTCTTATAGTTTCCAAATTTTTTTTTATTGGATACATTATTCTTCTGGTTCTGCTCATTCCTTTTTTCATCAGTTTATGTCTTCAAAAACATCCTCAATGCATCAAGAAACTCATGCAACCTAATAAAAACAATTGACCTTCATATGCACTTTAAAGCTTGCAAAGCAGTGCGCATACACGATCTCATTTGAGCCTCTCATGAACACTGTGGGGGTAGGTACTACAAGAATCAGTCGTCCCATTTTACAGAGGAAGAAACTGAGTTTTGCAGAAATTAAATAACTTCCCCCAGGGACATACAGCTTACTAAGTGTGAGAGGAAATGGTTTGAACCTCTGTTTTCTTGGCTTTTGGTTCAAAATGCTACCCGCTATACCCTGATCCCTGTCTGTCCTAACACACTAGATAAGCAGCATCAGTCTAGGGTAGTCAAATGGCCACTGATATACAGCCTGGACATGATAGATAACCATTTCATGGCTATTTCATAACTGGGTCCCTCCTCAAACCCTGAGCATTAGACAGGTCTTTTAGAAAATGTTTTTCATTGGAAATGATATAAAACATACAGCTCTCCCCTTCTGAATTAATTTTCCACTTCATTCCTCCTAGCTTTGGGGAAATATTATCCCCACAAATAAATATTTACCTGTGAAGCAGTGAGTATGATTTATTCCTTCTGCTCAGGGTATTAGAAAACCATTGTTCTCAGGCAAGGAAAATGCCACTTGGAATTTGTTGTCCTTTAAAGTTGAATGTTTAATTTCTGTATCAAGCCTTTCACCTCCAATTTCATTCTCGTTTATAACTAGCAACTTCAACTTTCCCAAACAAACTTTTTTTTTTTTACCAGATCTGCCAAAAAAAAAATTAGCAGAATTGCCCTGAGTCACCTTTTTCCTAATCTATCTTATTCTTTTGAAAGAAATTGCCACTGGACCCTCCCAGCCCTAATACCCCCTTTAACAAAGACAAACAGACACTGCTGTTAAGTGAAGATAGCAAGCCACAGAATGTCTAGGGGGAGAACAATTTTGAGTCATAGAATTTTAGTGATCACTAAATGATCCCATTTTACAGACAAGCAAACTGTGGCTCAGAAAAAAGGGAATGAATGATCATGTTGCACAGCTTAGAATTTCTATGGAAGAGCTGATACTAGAACTCTTGATTCTCGACCCTCAGTTTTGTTTTTGTTTTTACCATGGGTGGGAGCAGAAAGGAGGGCTGTAAACTGGATTATAAAGGTTTATATAATAGGAGTTGGTGATACTATATTTAGCCAAAAAATAAAATTTTGTTATATCTGGCTGCTGAATTAAATATGTACCTCAATACAAAAGGCAGTATGAATAAAATATGGACGACTACAGATTATTGGGATGTTATGGAAGTACCCATCAAATTTACATAAACATTTTTCACTTTTTGTTAGTCATAAAATGATGGAAGATTTTTCTATTTCTATGGAAATAGGAGAAAGCATTTTTTGCCTGTGGGAAAGACAAAGACTAGATTTTTCTGTCAAAGCTGGAAACCTGGATAATTAATGATTATGAAATCAGTCTGTTTATATTGCAAAAAGTTTTTATCATCATGAAGTGAGACACTTTAAAAAGTAACAGCAGCAAAATGCAGCTCTAGAATACACATTAAAATATATGATCATGCTATTTTTTATTTCAGATATGCTCTATTCTTTATAATGGAGTTCTATCTCTGCTGTCAGAGATGGCTTGGCTTTCAGCCCAGTATATACTTGATTATTGGTCTTAAATCATTCATGATCAGATTAGATCTGAGCCCTCGATCATTGTTCACTTCTTCCCTGGCCTTGAATTTCTCAATCCTTGGGGAGAACTAGTATTATAGCACCATTTAATTGCTAAGATTCTCTAGTTGTTTCAGCAGCATTTCTTAAACTGTAGGTCTCAACCTTGTCATGACCCACAGTTTAAGAAGCATTGTAGGGGTCTTGAGTGGTAAAAGTTTAATAAGCTCTGAAGCTTCTCTGTGGAGTATAACTAGGTCAGGGCAGCTTGTACTTTCCCCCAGGGCACTGAAATTTAAAAAGTCCTGAAAGCACTTGCAATTCTTCAGCAGTGTAGAAACAACAGAACTTAGCACTTAATTAGCAATGAGTTAAAATAGGAAACCAGCAGATAGTCTACTTTGTTCCCTTGACATTATTACAGATGAACTCTTCAGAAGATCCAGATGTGTCTCAGATTAAGAACCTGATTGGGGGGGGGGGTACTTCACTATAGGATACCCCAGGCAGAATTGTGGATTCTCAGAATTGTGTATACTAATTTTGCCTCTGCCCTCCAAACTAGATTTTTCAGTGACTCTAGGACAGGGGCAATGGTTTCCATTTGTTTATTTTGCCTACTTCAACACTACACTGTAAATGAATGGATGAATATATGGACACATTTGGGGACTGTCTTTGAGACTTTGGAGGTCAACCAGTTCACCCTCATCAGTTTACAAATGAAGGAACAGAAGTACAGTGAGGTAAAATGAATTAGGTCATGCAGGTAGTTAAGTAGCAAAGTCTGAACCCACATCTTTAGACTCCAAATTTCATTCTTTTTCTATTGCATGACAATAGGCATAAAGTATGCCCTATGATGGTGTCTCAAGCAAAATGAGATAGTTTCTCTCATTATCTGAAGATTTAGTTAAAGACTAACCTTTACAATTTGGGTCTGATCTTTTAGGAAGACGTCAGTCGGAGAAAAGGGAAGGAAGTATTATCTGACATGAACCCAAATTCCTGGTTTAAAGGACCTTGAGACTGACCTGGATTTGAATCAGTCTCCAAAAATGAGGGCAGGTTATGAGGGTTTGAAAAGCCAAACTGCAACTTTATGAAATTAATTTGATTTTAGCCTAGGTATGATGGTGTCATCTCAAACTTGTTAAAGCCAATTGTTAACTGTTCAGTGTAAGCATTTACACTTCAGAAATCATGAAATGCTACAAACCAAGGCTTGGTTTATTGTTTTGTTGATTGTTTGGACTTGAAAAAATAATGATGAAAATGTTAATTCAGATTAAATTTAAAAACACACCATAGGAACATTTTATCTTTCAGAGAGCTGGTTGTTAGGCATTTACCAGCACATCCCTGATTTTTATCAAAGAAGGAGGTGGTTTACCTAGTTTTGTGGTGTATAGTATGTGATACTGAGAACCTGAGAGACAGGGAAGAAGCTGTGAAAGGACCTCTATTCATTCACAACCCAAAAGAGAGCCAAGGGGTTAGTTTACAATCTTATTTAGGGAGAAGATGGTGATGGTGGTGGTCTTGGAAAAATACTAATTATAACTATAGCATGAATGCATTGCTGAATTGGTCCTATATATGAAGTTAAAAATGAAAAAAAAATACAGTGTGAGAGAGATGAGGAAGAAAAGGAAGAAGAAGAGGAGGAAGGGAAGAGCTGCAAGAGGGTAGGGAGAGGGAAGAGGGAGGGAGGGAGGAGGGAGGAAGGGGGAGAGAGAGAGAGAGAGAGAGAGAGAGAGAGAGAGAGAGAGAGAGAGAGAGAGAGACTGACTATCCTTTGATTTTTACAAAAGTATAACCACCTCCCTCCCATATTCCCTTATGTTGGAGGTGTTCTTATGCATACCTCTGTTCCATTTTAAGACTCTGAAGGACAGGGGTTAGGTCTTTTAAATATATGTCAAAGGGTAGAAGATGTGAGAGATTAGTGGTGATTTTTAGAACCCAGGTAAAATCTGGCTCCATTGTATTAAAATCTTGTTGAAATAAAGGGATTATTTTTGAAGGGGAGAGGGAGGACAAGAGTGGAAAGGAGAGCAGCATTATCTGGAAACTTGGAGTTCCTATGATGCTAATGGCACTCCTTTAGTCCCAAATAGTCTTGAGAAATATTGGCTCTTGCTAATGAATTGTGAATTCTCAGTAGGTTCTTAGAGGCAACCTGGGGTTTGTTACTAATGTGATCAGTGATGAATGCCATTATATCACCCACTGGAGCTAAAACTGTATTAATGAGGGAAGCAGAAACATGGCAGCTTGGGAAAGTCCCACCCTTCATGCATGGCAGAAAGGGCTATAAAAGCACATCTCCTCCGGTGAAAGGACAGGTGCTGTTAGAAGAAAGGGAAGCAGCTGCTGGATGGATAATTCCTCAATAAATGTTTCTTTTCCTTGTTACCAAGGAGCCAGTGTAGCCAAAGCACCTCCCCTGTTCCATTCCCCTCTTTCACTTTGGTGAATTGGCTGCTTGTCTCTACTTGAATACAGTAAAATTAGCAGTGAGAAGTTATAGCCTCCTATAGAGAAATATTTGCAGGACTGTAACCCAGAGACCTCTGTATCCATAGTATTGAGAACTCACTATCTCCTATGGCCTCATGGGAGTCAGTGCTATTTCAATGGACTGTGCTTACTTGCATCTGAACCCCAGCAACAAGGTTTTATCTCTGTATTCCCTGGGACATGAAGAAATCTGGGTTGTTTGTTTCTTAGGGGAGACAGAGAATTAGGAAACTGGCTTTGGCAGGTCAGATTAGAAGCAGAAGGTGCTGCATGTGAAAACTGCAAGGTTATGTTGGATTACCTCTTGTCTAAGAATGCAATTCTGAGGTGTCTCCATATCAACTTTATCCTTACAGCATGCAGGGGAAAAGTCACCCTTTAAAATTTGTTAGGAGCCAAAAAAGCTCCAAAACTACCTACAAATTTATTCTTAGGTTTGTAGGAGTTTAGTTTCCCAATGGGATTATGGGAGTCTCTTTGGGGCCTTCAGGGATACTGTGAAGCAAAGTTTACTTCTCCAGAATTCTATATTCTCCAGTTGGAATTCAGGTAGCATGTGAGTAAGGGTCCTTCTGGCATTTTTTCCATTATATGACTATTAATGAGGGACCACAGTCACATACATTTTGTTCCACCTGACGTTGTTTTCTTATTTAATTGTATAAAGTACCATGGTAGAGTGGCAAGAGTTCTGAATCTAGAATTTGAGGACATGGATTCAAATTCTGACTTTGTTGTTTAACTATTTTTATAACCATGGGCAAGTCACCTGAAAAGCTATGTGCTCCAGGTTCCTCATCTGTAAAATAAAGAACAGTTATTTTATTTCATTCCTAAGATCTAAATCTTATGATCTTTTGATTTTAAGAAGCAAAATTTCCCCATAATAAAAATAATAAAACTCTACTAGTTCCCAATTTTGGACCATGAAGCATATTTGAAAGACTCCTGGATTAGGAGTCATGAAAGCTGGGTTCAAATATCTGTCTTATCACATAATTCCTATGTGTCTTTGGGCAAGTCACTTAATATTTTTCAGATTCTGTTTCCTTAAATTACCTCTAACATTCTTCCCAGCTCTAGATGCTATGATCCTATGAACTAACCTGTGAAACTTTTTGTTTGTTTTAAAATATATTTTATTTATTTAATTTCATTTCTCTCAATTACATGTAAAATCTTTAACAGTCATTTTTAAAAGCTGTGGGTCCCAAATTCTTTCCTTTACCCCACCCCTAGTCCCTTTGTTCTCCTTGAGAAGGCAAGCCATTTGATATCAATTACATGTGTGAAGTCATGCAAAACATATTTTATATTAACCATGTTAAAAAAAACACAGACAAAAAGATACAATAAGAAAAATAAAGTAAAAAAGTATGCTTCAATCTGCATTCAGAGTTGATCAGCTCTCTTAATGGAGGTGGGTAACACTTTTCATTATGGGTCCTTTGGAATTGTCTTGGATCATTAGCTAAGGTTTTTTTTTTATAATTTATTTTCCTTGTAATATTGCTGTTACTGTGTACAATGTCTACTCATCCTCAATTCACTTTGCATGGATTCATAAAAGCCTTCTCAGTTTTTTTCTGAAACCATCCTGCTCATCATTTATTATAATATTCCATCATAATTATATCCTACAACTTGTTCAGCCATTCCCCAATTGATGGGCATTTCTTCAGTTTCTAACTTGTCACCACAAAAAGAGATGATATTAATACTTTTGCACAAATAGGTCCTTTTCCCTTTTATTTGATCTCTTTGAGATATAGACCTATACTAGTATTGTTGGGTCAAAGGATATGCACAGTTTTTTTTTTTTGTTCGTTTTTGTTTTGCTTTTTGGAGGGGGAGAGGCAGGGTGATTGGGGTTAAGTGACTTGCCCAAGGTAACACAGATAGTATGTGTTAAGTGTCTGAAGCCAGATATGCACAGTTTTATAGCTTCCACAGTTCCAAACTGTTTTCCAAAGTGGTTGGACTAGTTCACAACTCTACCAACAGTGCAATAATGTCCAGATTTTTCCATGTGCCCTTCAGCATTTGTTATTTTCCTTTTCTGTCATGTTAGTCAATCTAATAGGTGTGAAGTGGTATCTTGGAGTTGTTTTAATTTGCATTTCTCTAATCAGTAGTGATTTAGAGCATTTTTTCATGTATCTAATGAGAGTTTTGATTTCTCTTTCTGAAAACTTACTGTTCATATCCTTTGACTATTTATCAACCTAGGAATGACTCTTATTTTTAAAAATTTGGCTCAGTTCCCTATATATCTGAGAAATGAGGTCCTTATCAGAGAAATTTGTTATAATTTTTTTCCAGTTTCCTGTCTTCCTTCTAATTTTTGCTGCATTAGTTTTGTTTGTGTAAGACTTTTTTAGTTTCATGTAATCAAAATTATCTATTTTACTCCCTACGATCCTCTATATCTCCTTTTTGGTCATAAGCTCTTTATTCATATATCCAACATTTTTCCATGTTCCTCTATTTTACTTATGATAGCAGCTAGGTGACAGAGTGGATAGAGTGCTTTGTCTGGAGTCAGCAAGATTCCTCTTACATCAGACACAATGTGACCCTGGGCAAGTCACTTAACTCTATTTGACTCAGTTTCCTCATCTGTAAAAATGAGCTGGAGAAGGAAATGGCAAATCACTCTAGTGTCTTTGCCAACAAAACCCCGAATGGGGTCCTGAAGAGTTAGACTGAACAGCAACAACAGAACAAATCACCTTTTATGTCTAAATCATTTATTCATTTTGACCTTATCTTTATATACAGAATAAGATGTTGCTCTATGCCTAATTTCTTCCAGATTGCTTTCCGGCTTTCCCAGAAATTTTTTGTCAAATAGTGAGTGCTTTCTTGTCCCCAAAACTTGGCTTTTTGGGTTTATCAAACACTAAATTACTATGATCATTTACTACTGTGAATTGTGTATTTAATCTCATCCACTGATTGACCACTCTATTTTTTAGCCAGTACCAGATAGTTTTGATGATTACAGCTTTGCAATACATTTTGATCTAGAACTGTTAGGTTACCTTCTTTCACATTTTTTTAACTTAAAAGGGGTTTATTTGTGATTTCATATATATGTGTGTGTGTGTGTGTGTGTGTGTGTGTGTGTGTGTATATATGTATACATATATATACACATACATATATGTCAGCTTGTAAACACAAGACTATAAATGTATCAAGACAATTTTTGTTTAAGTTTCTGTGTTTTGCTTCAAGTACTGCACAAATTAAAATCTGATAGAGTATTTACATTCTCTTATTTGAATCTTCCCACCTGCCGCTTCTGTTTTGATGTGGTGGATTAACTTCATTATTTCAGCAGAAGCCACCTGCAGGAAAGTCTCTTGTATATGGCCTGTAGAACATTCATTAGCTAGTGTAGAGGCAGTTTTCATTTTCTATATCATTGTCATTCTTATTACTATCTTCATCACTTTCTAATGGGATACTTGTGACACCTGAAGAAAACTTGTTTAGTTTCTCAGTCAAGGGGGAAAAAGGCAGTTCCACTGAAAGTGTCCTGTCTCTGGTAAATGAGCACATATACTGCTTTGTACAAATTTTGTCTTTAGAAGCAGTGGAGACACTACTGTCATCAAAATAGTACCATTTTGAATGCTTGAAAGTCCTCTATTCCACTGAATGACCATATTTCCCCCTGAAACGTGATATTCAGTTTTGCTGGGTAGGTGATTCTTGATTTTAATCCCAGCTCCTTTGCCCTCAGGAACATCATATTCCAAGGCCTTCAGTCCCTCAGTGTAGAAGCTGCCAGATCCTGTGTTATCCTGATTGCATTTCCACAGTATTCAAATTGTTTCTTCCTGGCTGCTTGTAATATTTTCTCCTTGATCTGGGAATTCTGGAACCTGGCTATAATATTCCTAGGAGTTTTCTTTTTGGGATCTTTTTCAGGAGGTGATCTGTGAATTCTTTCAACATCTATTTTGTCCTCTGGATCTAAAACATCAGGGAAATTTTCCTTGAGAATTTCTTGAAGGATGATTTCTAGGTTCTTTCTTTGATCATGGCTTTCAGGTAGTCCAATAATTTTTAAATTATCTCTCTTGGATCTATTTTCTAGGTCAGTGGTTTTTCCCATGAGATATTTCACATTGCCTTCTATTCTTTCATTTGTTTGGATCTGCTTAACAGCATCTTGATTTCTCATAAAGTCACTAGCTTCCATTTGCTCCAGTCTAATTCTGAAGGAATAAATCTCCTCAGTGAGCTTTTGATAGTCTTATTCCATCTGGCAAAGTTGGCTTTTTAAGGAATTCTTCTCCTCATTGCCTTTTTGAGCCTCTTTTGCCATTTGAGTTAGTCTAGTTTTTAAGGTGTTATTTTCCTCGGTCAGGCTGTTGGCTCTTATTTCATACTTTTCTTGCATCTTTCTCATTTCTCTTTCCAATTTTTCCTCCACTTCTCTTATCTGCTTCTTAAGGTTCTCTATGGCCTGTACCAAGCTCGTATTTTCATTTGGGGCTTTTGGTGCAGGACTTCTGACTTCATTGTCTTCCTCCTGTGCCATGCTTTGATCCTCTTTGCCATAAAAATAGGAGTTTAATGTTGAATTTTCCTGTTTATTTTGTTTCCTTTGCCTAGGCATGTTGCCACTCTATTACTTGACTTTGGGGCTTATTGCCACAGTAGGACTCTGTCACCAGACAGGCGAGCTTCTGTCCCAAACTCTGGGGTTTTCTTAGCTGCTGGAGGTATTAGTTGGGTGCCCTCTCTGAAGCCGCCACATACTCTAGCAAGCTGGTCACACATCCCAAGACTTCCACCCTAGACCACAATCCAGATCCAAAAAGGTTAAAACAAGAGTGATTACTCCCCAGACTGATCTCCTGGACCCCCCACAGTCTGCAGGCCAAAAGCTGAAGCTGTAAGCCACAGCTGATCAGTGGCTTCTCGCCCTCAGGGAAAGAGGCCAACATGCTCTCCCAACCAGTCCCAAAGTCCATACTGCACTGACCTCTCACTTTGTCCTTGGCATCTATGTGTTGATAATTCTGGAAACGCCACAGCTGCTGGTGTTCTGGGGTCCCTCCAGCTGGCTGCTGGTCAGGTGGCCCTGGGGCTAAAACCTCTGGCTTATGGGGGACTGGGCTTGGCTCCCAGAGCACTGTGCTGGCCGCTCCTTGCTGGGCTGCCAGGCTGTCCTCAGTGGGAGGTTAGCTTCTCTGTGTCATTTTTGTGGGTTCTGTAGCTCCAGAGTTTGCTCAGAGTTCCCTTTTACATAAATCTGGAAGTGGTGGGAGCTGGAGCTGCTCAGAAGTGCTATTTCTACTCTGCCATCTTGACTCCACCCCCCATAATTATAGTTCTTATAAGTACTGTATGATGGGAGACAATAATTTGAATTTTTCACATTTCTATTGTTGATGTTATAATTATTTGAAAGCGAGATCTTTGATAAAGTTGAAAAATTGGATGCACCTGGGGACTTTGGAGTTGAAGGACCTCATGCCATGTTCCATCTTCATTTTTCTGCTCTATTGCAAGCATCCATCCTTGATCTAAACTAGCACACTGAATGGTATTTGTCTGGTTTATTTAGTGGTTCAAATGCATTATTCATGTATTTATTCCATAATCTGATATCTTTTTAATCTGTAATATTGATGATTTTTAAAATTTCTTTTTCAAGGTTCAAACCTTTTTCAATTGTATCTTGTATATACCATTGGTTCCTAACCCTCCATCAGTGTGTACCAGCTGGCAGGTTTATCCCAGCCTTCACTTGACAATAGAATATATTCAATTCGTCAATAAGATGTTCCTTAAGGTACTGAGCATCACTATTTTTAAGGAGTCCAAAATTATCAGTAGGAACATAGTACAGTTTGATCTCCCATTTGGTATTTGTCCCAACTCTCAACCTTATTTTTTCCCCATTGCATGAATCAATCACTATCCACTAAGTATCAAATGAAGGATCAATACTGGGAGCAGTTGGGGAGAGCAATATGCAGGCAGCAGTCACCACACCTGCCCTGCTTGCCTACATTTTCCCCATTGATTCCTTTGATATTCTTGACCTTTTATTCTTCCAAATGAATTTTATTACATTTTTTCTAGCTCTATAAAATAATTCTTTGTTAGTTTAATTGCTATGACACTGAATAAGGAATTTAACTCAGGGAGGATTGTCATTTTTATTTTATTTTATCATATTGGCTGGGCCTACCCATGAACAATGAGTATTTCTCCAACTGTTTAGATCTGTCTTTATTTGTGTAAAAAGTGTTTCATAATTGTGTTCACATTGATTTGTCTTGTCTTGGCATGTAGACTTTCAAGTATTTCATGTCTGCAGCTATTTTAAATGGAATTTCTCAGGAATGCAGGACTAGCTCAGTATTAGGAAAACTATCAGCATAATTGGCCATATCAATAACAAAAACAACAAAAGTCATAATTATAATAATAAGTGCAGAAAAAGCCCTTGCAACCCCCCCCCCCCAGAATACCCATTCCTATTAAACACACTAGAAAGCACAGGAATCTGTAGAGTCCTTCTTTTTTGCTTTTTCTTTTTTCTAGAGGGGGGAGGGCAGGGCAATTGGGGTTAAGTGACTTGCCTAAGGTCACACAGCTAGTAAGTGTTACATGTCTGAAGCTGGATTTGAACTCAGGTCCTCCTGACTCCAGGGCTGGTGCTCTGTTCACTGTGTCACCTACCTGCTCCTGGGGCCTTTCTTAAAATAATAAGTAGTATCTATCTAAAACCAAGGGCAAGCATTATATGTGATATGGATAAACTTGATGACTTCCCAATAAGATAAGGGGTGAAGCAAGGATATCTTTTGTCACCACTATTATTCAATATTGTACTAAAAGTGCTGGTTATAGCAATAAGACAAGAAAAGAAATTGAAGGAATAAAAATGGGCAATGAAGAAATAAAATTATCACTCTTTGCCGATATACATATATAATCAAATAAGTGATGATCAAATCTTTTCTTGAAGACCTCCAGTGAAGAGGAATCCATATAGTGACAGCATAATAAACTAGAAAGCATCCATGGTGGGGTAATGAGAATTGGAGGGCCTCGGTCAGCAAGGCAATGCTGTGGCTAGATCACCATACCTGGAGTCAGGAAGACCTGATATCTAATCTAGTCCCAGACATTTACTAGTTGTGTGACCCTGGGCAAGTCTCTTAACTGCCATCTGCCTCAGTTTTCTTATCTGTAAAATGGGGATAATCACAGCATGGTCACCTTACATAGAGAGTGGATTATTTTTTGTGATGAATACAAACTTCCTATCTCTAAAATGAGGAGTGTATGTGTTTTTTGTTTTTTTCAAACAAATGCTTTATTAACTTCTGTTTTACATCATTTATTTCCGCCAGATTTTGAGTCACTATCATTCCCGCCCCCCCCCCCCAACTCTTTTGCCTTCTGGAATATCGTATTCCATGCCCTTCAATCCCTCAGTGTAGAAGCTGCCAGGTCCTGTGCTATTCTGATTGTGTTTCCACAATATTGAAATTGTTTCTTCCTGGCTGCTTGGAGTATTTTCTCCTTGATCTGGGGATTCTGGAACCTGGCTATAATATTCCTGGGAATTTTCTTTTAGGGATCTTTTTCAGGAGGTGATCTGTGGATTCTTTCAACCTCTATTTTGCCCTCTGGATCTAAAACATCAGGGCAATTTTCCTTGAGAATTTCTTGAAGGGTGATTTCTAGGTTCTTTCTTTGATCATGGCTTTCAGGTAGTCCAATAATTTTTAAATTGTCTCTCCTGGATCTATTTTCCAGGTCAGTGGTTTTTCCCATGAGATATTTCACATTGCCTTCTATTCTTTCATTTGTTTGGATCTGCTTAACAGAATCTTGATTTCTCATAAAGTCATTAGCTTCCATTTGCTCCAGTCTAACTCTGAAGGAATGAATCTCCTCAGTGAACTTTTGAGATTCTTTTTCCATCTGGAAAATTCGTTTTTTTAAGGCTTTCTTCTCCTCATTGCTCTTTTGGGCCTCCTTGGCCATTTGAGTTAGTCTATTTATTAAGGTGTTGTTTTCCTCAGTCAGCCTGTTGACCCTCATTTCATACTTTTCCTGCATCCTTCTCATTTCTCTTTACAATTTTTCCTCCACTTCTCTTATTTGATTTTTAAAGTCCTTCTTAAGGTCCTCTATGGCCTGCAACCCACTCATGTTTTCCCCTGGGGCTTTTGGAGCAGGACTTCTGACCTCACAGTCCTTTTCCTGCTCTATGCCCCCAAAATAGGAGTCCAGGGTTGCATTTTTCTGTTTAATTTCTTTCCTTTGCCTTGGCATGTTGCCACTTAATTACCTGACTTTTGGGCTTGTTGCCACACTATGGCTCTGCTGCCAGACGGGAATTTTCATCCAGAACGTGTGGGGGACAACTTCCGTTTCTGGAAGCTGGAAACCCACCTAAGACCTCCACCCCAGATCACAATCCAGATCCAGGGAGGTTAAAGCAAGAGCGATTACCCCCCAAGACTGATCGCTGGATCTCCCTACAGTTCGCAGGCCAGGAGCTGGAGCTGCCTCTGAAAACTACAAAATGGCGTGTCTCCTCAGTGGCTTCTAGCTCCTAGGGGAGGAAGCCAACGCATTCCCCAAATACTGGTCCCAAAGTCCATAGGGCACTAACCTCTCACTTTGTCCTAGGCATGTCTATGTTGATAATTCTGGAATTGCCACAGCTGCTGGTGTTCTTGGGTCTCTCCAGCCAACTGCTGGCCCTGCCGCCCTGGGGCTAAAACCTCGGCTCAGGCTGACCTGGGCTCGGCTCGGCTCGGCTCCCCACGATCTGCGTGCTGCCGGCTCCCAGACTGCTGCGCTGGTCCTTCCTGCAGGGCTGCTGGGCTGTCCTCAGCGGGAGGTTAGCTTCTCTGTGTTGTTCTGTGGGTGCTGGGGCTCCAGAAGTTGTTCAGAGTCCCCTTTTACATAGTTTGGAGGAAATCTGGGGGCAGAGTAGCTTGGATGAGCTGTTTCTACTCCACCATCTTGGCTCCACCCCCCGCATAGGGCTGTGTTTTAAACACATATTTTCCTAAAGAGATTTTCCTTTGTAGCATAGACAAAAGCCCGTGTTCTCCTGAATTTCCTTATTTCTGTCCAGGTTAGTATCACCCTGCCAGTTTCCTAGGTTTTCAATGCCTTCTTATCCTTGATTCTTCACAACTCAAACTGTTCTCTTCCAAGTTACCAGTGATCTCTTTATTGCCAAAGCTAATGGTCTTTTCCTGATTTTCATCCTTTGTTCTCTCTGCAGAACTTGACACTGTTGGCCACCTTCTCTTCCTTTATGCTTACTCTCTTCTCTCTGGGTTTTATCTGACAATATTTCACCTTTTATACATTTGACCATTCCTATTGTGTCTCTTTGTTGGATTATTATCCATATCATATATGCTGATGTATCCCAATAACCTGTCCTGATCCGCCCCCCCCCCCTTATCTCTGTACACTCTCTCACTTGGTGACTTCCTAAATTCCCATGGCTTTAAAAAACCCTATGCAGATTCCTCCAAGATCAATATATGCGGCAATAATCTTTCTCCTAGAATCCCACATCACTGACGTTTTGAAGCAGATAACTAAGGAAAGGCCAAGTTATGAAGGGATTTTAGTTCAGGTTCCTTTTTTTTTCTTTTTCCTTGGACTATTGTCATATCATTCTAATTGTTCTCTCTGCCTTAAGTTTCTTCCTTTTCTAATGCATCCTCCACACAAATGCCAAAGATATTTTCTTAAAATATAAATCTTATCATTTCACTTCCTTATGCAGCAAATTCTGGTGACTCCCTCTTGACTGAAGGATCAAATATTATTTTATCTTTATGTCATCCTTTAATAATTCCTATTTTGTGTAAGTTTTATTATGTACTTCAATCATTAATCAAGAAATATTTGTTAAGTGCCTATTATGTGCCAGATGCTGTGTGAGGTGCTGGAGACACAAAGACAAAAAAAACAATTTCCACTCTAGAGGATCCTACACTTTAATGGGTGAGACAGTAAATCCAAGATCTGCATATAAAGCATGAAGGTTTAATTTGATAACATCAGCTGGTAGTGCAGAATCCTTAGTGTTTCTAAGATCTAGCTTCAAATTCCTCATCTCAATCACTCATTCTCATCCAAAGGAAAATCTATGATTTTGTGGCCAAAGGACTTGATACATCTTTATTTTCAAGTTAGAAGCTTCACTTGCCTTGGAAGAAATTGATGGTCCTTTCACTAAGTCTCTCTATGCTTTTATCTCCTAACCTCTTGTCTTTTCTGACTGACTCAGAAGCCTTAATGGATTGCATTATACTCCTATAGTGCATTTCCAGACCTCTGGAGTGACAACCTTATTTCTAGGCTAAACTTGAGAAATATTTTATTTTGGTGGGTTATTCATGCTCTTCATAGTAAGATAAATCGAGGAGCAAAACATTTTTTTCAGATTACCTCCTCCCTCCACCCCCAAGTCCTTTTGACACTGTCTAATTGGAGTAGATTGGAGATATAACTTGCATAAAGAACATTCTGTTGATTCCACCAACAGGGTTTCAATTGTGTAAACTTACTGAATAGAATGAATAATTAGTCATCATATGTGCTATTTTCAGAAAGTGGTGATTGGAACATGAAACTATAAAAGTGAATTTTAAAGATAATTAAGAATACAGAAGAATAAAAAGGTAGATTTGCTTTTAAACTCTGTAAATTTTAACAGGGCTGCAAGTTGTTTCACTGCAACAAGAACTTAGATTTCCCTATTATATATCCCAAGACCAAAAGTACAGTCACTGCTCAATTATCTGTTTTGTGGGTTTGTTGTTGTTTGTCCTTTGTTCTCAGGAAGGTGATAGGTGATACCATAACTTGCAAGTGAATTGGATTTAACTGAGAAAGGGCTTTGTAAAATCACCAGCCTCACTTTCTCCTCTGGAGTCACCTGGGTTCAGTGGCAAGATATGCATCAGGACAGCTGGAGATGGCCCCCTGTGTGTGGGTATGGGGCCAAGGAAGGAACACTGGACTCAGGTTCAAATCTTTAGTGCCTCTGTGACCTTGGACATATTATTTAATCTTTCTTGGTTTCAGTTTTTTTCATATATAAAATGATATACTAGGTGACTTCTAAGACCTTTTCCAGTGCAAGTAAGTAGTGTAGTGGATTAAATGCCAGGTCTGCAGTCAGGAAGACTCACCTTCCTGAGTTCAAATCTGACTTTGGACACTTACTATCTGTGTGACTCTGGACGGGCCACTTAACTCAATTTGTAGTAAGCTATATTTTAAGAGGCTATCTTTCTACTTCCCAGAACATTCCTTATTATGACATTTATCATGCACATAGAGGCATCAATTAGTCAGTTGATAAGCTTTTATTAAGTGCCTCCTCTATGCCAGTCACTATGCTAAGCCCTGGGGATATAAAGGAAGGTAAAAAACAGTCTCTGCTCTCAAGGAACCCACAACCTAATGAGGGAAACAACATGAAAATGAATATACAAGCAAGTTATATATAGGATAAATTGGGGGGAGTCTCAGAGGGAAGGTACTGAGATTAAGGAGATTTAGCAAGGCTTGTGGGAGATGAGACCTTAGATGAGACTTGAAGGAGTCAGGGAAGCCAGGAGGTAGAGATGAGGAGAGGAGAATATTTCAGGTATGGGTGACAGTCAGTAAAAATACTCAGGGTCAGAAGAAGGAGTGTCTTGTTCAAGTAACAGTAGGGCCAGTATCACTGGAGAGTACCTGGAAGGGAGTAAGGTATAAGAAATCTGGAAAGATAAGATGGAACCAAGTTATAAAGAGCTCTAAAAACCAAGTAGAGTATTTTATATTTGATCCTGGGAGTAATAGGGAGCCACTTAGGTTTATTGAATAGAGATGGTGGTAGGGTTTTATCAGACCTGAGTTTTATGAAAAATACTTTGACAGGTGAGAGAAAAATGGATTGGAGTGGGGAAAGACCTGAGGCAGGGAGACTGGTGAGTAGGCTACTCCAACAACCTATCATAGTGTGAAGTGATGTACCAGGGGAAATTGCAGTGTCAGAAGAAAAAAAATGGGGAAAACATAAAAGATATAGAAATCTATAGAAAAGACTACAACTGATTGGATATGGGGGAGTGTGTGTGAGAGAGTGAAGAACTGAAGATGAAACTGAGGTTGCATAGTAGACAGTACGTTAGACTTGGATTCAGGAAGACCTGAGTTCAAACCCTACCTCAGATATTTATCAGCTGTGTCACTATGGGAAAGTTACTTAACCTCTCTGGATCCCAATTTCCTTATCTGTAAGATGAAGGTGACCACTAAAGTCCCATCCAGTTCTAGATATATGATCCTATGATTGGTGCTATAGATGATCAGAATCTGACTTTTTAGAAATAGTATTTTATTTTTCCAATTATTTTAAAGATAATTTTTAGCATTTATTTTTACAAAATTTTGAGTTCTAAATGTTTCTCTTCCCCTCCCTTGTTCCCCTCCCCTTGTCCTAAAACAGGAAGCAATTTGATACAGGTTCTATATCATGTAAAACATATGTCTGTATTAGTCATAGTTGTGAAAGAATACACAGACCAAAAGGAAAAAGAATAAAATAATAGATAGAAATAAATAAAAAAATAAAGTGAAAATAGTATGTTTAGATTTGCATTTAGACTACATCAGTTCTTTCTCTGGATGTGGATGGCATTTTCTATCATGAGTCCTTTGTAATTGTCTTGGATCATCATATTACTGAGAAGAGCTAAGTCATTCATGCATCATACAATTTTGCTGTTACTATGTACAGTGTTCTCCTGGTTCTGCTCATTTCACTTTGCATCAGTTCATATAAGTCTTTCCAGATTTTTCTGAAATCTGCCTGTTCATCAGAATCTGACTTTATATCTTCACTCCTACTTACCACCTATGCTATCTTGGGTAAATTAATTTACCTCTATGGGCTTCAACTTCCTTATCTGTAATATGGGACAGGGAGCTGTACTAGACAGCCTCTGAGGTCCTTTCTAGTTATGAATCTGTGGTAATCTGCATGTTTTAAAATATTGTCCCTCTACTTCCCAGAACATTCTTGATTTTTGTCTTCATCATCCACATAAGAGGTAGCATAATACATGGGATAGCCTACCAGTCTCAAGAGTCAGGAAGACTTGGATTTAAAGTCTGTTTCAGATATTTACTATGTGTGACATCATCTAATCATTTTCACTCTCAGTTTCTTTATCAGGTTTACAATAGTGAGAGCAACACCACCTCCCTCAGTTCTGTTGTAGAGTTAAAATGAGAAAACATAGGTAAAGCACTTTAAAAACATTTACAGTGATATGTGAATGTCAGCTGTTATTATTTAGCCAGTTTCTACTTGGAGAACTCAAACTCATTTTATTTTCAGCTTAAGAAAAAATGTAATTTAAGATATAAAATTTCCTGTGAAAAAGACACAAAACAGAGAGGGATTTTTAAATAAGGATAAATGATTTTTTGTGTATCCGTAACACTGTTTGTTCATCCTCAATTATATCATGACTGTCTGCTAATCTTTCCTTCTGGAGCTTAAACATCTGCTAAACATACCCGATCTATTATTATAAGATTAAGCCTGGTGGTTTTGAGACCACCATGACAGTTTTCCCTTAAGGGAGGCTGTAGTTTATAGAATCTATGCAAAAAAAACATTGCTATAAGATTAGCCCTGATGACTTTGAGGCCATCATGATAGTTTTCCCTTAGAGAAGGTTGTAAGCTTATAGAAAATACCCATGGAAAAATACTAAAAATAATATTTTTGAAGCTTGGTATGACTATAATCCCCCAAATGACATTTTGTCTACAATCAGATTGTTTTTCTCTTTGATATGAAACCTCCCAAAATAATATTTTGTCCACTGCCAGCTTTTCTCCCTGATGAGAAACCCCCCCCAAAATAATATTTTTCTCTGACCCCTGGTATTCAATTTGGTCAGCTCCAGGGAGGCCATCTGAAATCATAGCATAGGAACCTCACTCTCAGAAGAGCGTTTTGGAGCACACTCTTCCTTCCAGCAGGAGTACCCATTCCCACTGGACTTTTCCCCTCCCCTCCAGCAGGAGCATACCTCCTTGCTGGAGTATCCTCTTTCTGCTGAATGAACCCAAGTCTCTCTGTTCTCCAACAAAGCACTGCCCTTAATGAGGTATGTTCTATGTTAGTGTGTTTGCTTGTGTTCTATGTTAGATCCCCCCTTTCCTCTTTCCCCTTTCCCCTATTCCCCTGTCTTTTGTAATAAAGCTTTGCATTCAACTGACTTCCATCATTTACATGCTGTTCTCAATACCTGAACTCATTAAGGGGTTGTTTTCCCCAAAGTCTCTGGCTGGACCACAGGCCTTTCCTTAGACATAAACTGGGCACCTAGACAAGGACTTAATGTTTTGATAGTCACATCTAGACTGGGGGAATATGACCCTGTGAGCCCAGTTGTAAAAAGTAAGGATCAATAGGGGAACCCTACATCCTCCCAGAAGGGATTCCCTTATGCTGTAGACTGTCTCTATGATACAAGAAAGCCAAACAGGGAGAAAATAACAACAAGTGAACAATACCACTCACTTTTAGAATGCACATGAACTTTGTCTTTTGGGACACTGATGTTTTTCCATTGTTTTCTTTGCCTCTTGAATCACTTCACTCTTTACCTTTTTCCCTATAACATATCTCACCTTTTATCTCCTCTCCTTCATGGCCAATATGGTCAAATATTCCTTTGCTTGGATTCTTTTGGTTCAAAATAAACTACCACTCTCTATTCAGCAAACAAGCTATGTCCTGCATCCTTCTTCAAGGCTCAGCTCTTCCAAGGAATAGACCCTAAGTTCTAATAGCCCAACAAATGAATAAAGGAAAGCATATGACATAAAAACTAATTTTCTCCATCAAAAAAAAAGACCTAGTTTTTTCTGCCAGGGGCCACCTTCAGTCATCCTTATATATGTCTTGCCACTGGGCCCAGATGGCCCCAGAGGAGAAAGTGAGGCTGGTGACTTTGCACAACCCTCCCTCAATTAAATCCAATGCACTTGTAAATCATAGCATCACCTTCCTGATGTCATGGTTCTCATTGAAAATAAAGGACAAACAACAACTTGTGAGTAGTCCAAAATGCTTCACTGGGGACCTAACTAGCCATTTCCAACTGAGCATCGCAGTTCTCTCCTTCCTTCCTTTTGTTGTAACCACCATTTTGTGAACCTCCCCCATCTCTCCCATCTTGGGTAAGTTTGCCTAGGAGACTTGCCTGAAACAAAGCCCTCCTAGGAGACCTGCCCAAACGTGTCACCTGGAACCAATAGCCCACCCCCCCCCCCACTTCCCAGTTACTTGTGGATTTTCCAGTTGGACAACAAATAGGTCATTAGGCAACGAACTGATTGCTCTGTATTTTCCCTGCTTGCTCATAATAACTGTCAAGTTGTGGTTTCCCCTGGGTAACAGTTATGTTGTGGCTTTTGTGTATATAAACCCTGAGAATATGCATCTCACCCTGTCCACATAGGCTGCAAGGGTGGAGAAACTGTGGTCTTGAGGTCACATGTGATCCTCTAGGTCCTGCAGTGTGGCCCTTTGACTAAATCTAAAATTCATAGAACAAATCCTCTTAATAAAAGGATTTGTTCTGTAAAACTTGGACTCAGTCAAAAGGCCTCACCCAAGGATCTAGAAGACCACACGTGGCTCCTGATAGAGTCCCTTACCTGTGGGTTCTCTGTCCAAAGGAATATAAATATTGATGGCTGAAACCTAGCAAGATATCTTGGATTTACTGGATAAATTACTTTCTTAAAGACCATGCCTTAAACCAAATTCACTCTGGCTCTCATTGATTGGCCAACAATAGGTCCCAGCCTAAACCCACTTACTAGTCTTTATTTGGGTCTTGAGGGCTCCTGAGTGAATGTAAATAGTAATTGTTTCTATTTTGGTCAGAAACCCTGAGGGTCTTCCCCTCCCAGATTAATTTTTTTTTTTAAATTAGGTAATTGTCTCACTCAAAGTTAGAACTTGAAAGACCTTAGCTTAGAAAGGCCAAAGTCTCCCATTGCATTGGGCCATCTCCAGTTGTCCTGATCTCTATCTACCACTAGACCCAGATTGCTCCAGAGGAAAAAGTGAGGCTAGTGACTTCGCACAGCCCTCCCTCACTTAAATCCAATTCACTTGCAAGTCATGGCATTATCTCTCTGATATCATGGACTTCTTTGAGAAGGAAGGACAAGCAATAGCAACAAGTTCTTCATGTTTTACAAGCATATAAACCCTATGTCAGAGTAAGAGACCAATCTCTCCTGCACTTAGTATAGTGCCTAAACCTTATGAAGAACAATAAGAACCATTTATGGATCCTTATCACAAGTTGGCAATACTTTCTTTCCCTTGCACATCTTTCAACCAAGTCATTTTCACAAGTTCATTCCAAGCTAAATTAAAGTGCCATAAGTCACAGCAAGAAGTGATATTTATAGCAGGCAGTTAAATGCTTGTTGAATGAATGGCACAAAACCAATTCTTTAAAATGTAACCTGCTAATTCTTCCTAGGTGGAATTTGTATTGGTGCCTTTGGAAACATGTCTCCTTCTCAAGTCACATATAATGAAAGGGATAGTTGGGCTGAGGGACTTATTCTTACAAACTATATTTCCTTTTCTATTATTTTTGTATTTGGGGACACATTTCTGGGGACTAGAGGGTTTTTAAGGGACCTCCCCCTAATCTTTTTTTTAATTAATTTATTAGTTTAGTTTCAGTTAACAAGGTTCAATTCCATAGTTCCTTGATTTTCAAATTTCCTTTACTTCCCTCTCCCCTCCCCACATGACAGCATATAGTCCAGTATATGATCTGCAAATGCATTCATGTTAGACATTATTCCAATTACAAAGGCGTATTGTACTAGGTGGGATGAAAGATGGTAAGGAAGAAATAAAACCAAACAATGAAAAGAACAAGATCATTTAGTTTGCTTCCATCAGGATTCAGGCTCAGTTCTTTCTAGTTATATCTCTGGATGGTGCATTTCTCACTTTCTTGAGTCTTTAGGGATTAACTTATATCACTGCAGTGCTGAAAAGAGTCTAGTCTGTTATAGTTGGTCATCACAGATATGGTATGTCTGTGATTGTATACAGATTTCTTCTGATACTACTCTTCTCGCTCAGCATCAATTTGTATAAGTCTCTCCAGGTAATTATGAAATCTGTCACCTCTTCATTTCTTATAGCACAATAATATTCCATTACATTCATATACCACAACTTGTTTAGCCATTCCCCAATTGATGGGTACCCCTTCAGTTTCCAACTCTTTGCAACCACAAAAAGGGCTGCTAAAAATATTTTTGTACATATGGGTCTTCCTCCCACTTCTATGATCTCTTTGGGATATAACCCTAGAAGTGGTATGGCTGGGTCAAAGGGTATGAAATTATTTATAATCCTTTGGGCATAATTCCAGGTTGCTCTCCAGAATGGTTGGATAAGTTCACAGCTCCACCAGCAATGTATTAGTGTTCCAATTTGTCCACATCCTCTCCAGCATGTGTCACTTTCTTGTTTTGTCATCTTAGCCAATCTGACTGGAGGGATGTGGTATCTCAGAGTTGTTTTGATTTGCATTTCTCTAATTAATAGTGATTTAGAGCATTTCTTCATATGCTTATAGATATCTTTAATTTCTTTCTCTGAAAAATTTCCTGTTCATATCCTTTGACCACTTATCAATTGGGGAATGACTTGTATTCATATAGATTTGGCTCAATTCTCTATAAATTTTAGAGATGAGTCCTTTATCAGAGAAACAAGTTGTAAAATTTCTTTCCCAATTTCCCACCTCCCTTTTGATCTTGGTTACATTGGCTTTGTTTGTACAGAAGCTTTTCAATTTAATGTAATCAAAATTATCCATTTTGCATTTTATAATGCTCTCTAATTCTTGTTTGGTTCTAAAGTCTTCCCCTCTCCACAGATCTGTCAGGTAAACTATTCCTTGCTTTCCCAAATTGCTTACAGTATCATCCTTTACACCTAGATCATGAACCCATTTGGACTTAATTTTGGTATATGGTGTTAGATAATGGTCTATGCCCAGTTTCTGCCATACCGTATTCCAGTTTTCCCAGCAGTTTTTGTCAAATAGTGCATTCTTATCCCCAAAACTGGGGTCTTTGGGTTTATCGAACAACAGATTGCTATATTCATTAACTGCGGGGTCTCCTGCACCTAACCTATTCCATTGATCCACTACTCTACACCTCTGCCAGTACCAAGCAGTTTTGATGACTGCTGCTGTATAATACAGATTAAGATATGGCATAGCTAGTCCACCTTCCCTAGCATTTCTTTTCATTAATTCCCTTGATATTCTAGACCGTTTGTTTTTCCAAATAAATTTTGTTATTATTTTGTCTAACTCTAGAAGGTAGTTTTTTTGTAAATTGATTGGTATGGCACTAAATATATAGTTTAGTTTGGGTAAAATTGTCATTTTTATTATATTAGCTCGACCCAGCCATGAGCAATTGATATTTTTCCAACTATTTAGATCTGCTTTTATTGTGTGAGAAGTGTTTTGTAGTTGTGCTCATATAGATTCTGGGTTTGTTTTGGCAAGTAGATTCCCAAATATTTTATAATGTCTACAGTGACTTTAAATGGGATTTCTCTTTCTATCTCTTGCTGTTGAATTTCATTAGAGATGTACAGGAATGCTGAGGATTTATGTGGGTTTATTTTATATCCTGCAACTTTGCAAAATTTATTTATTGTCTCTAGTAGTTTTTTACTTGATTCTCTAGGATTCTCTAAGTATATCATCATATCATCTGCGAAGAGTGATAGCTTGGTCACTTCTTTACCTAATTTGATTCCTTTGATTTCTTTTTCTTCTCTAATTGCTACTGCTAGTGTTTCTAATACCAGATTGAATTAGAGGGGTGATAGTGGACACCCTTGTTTCACTCCTGACCTTATTGGAAAGGCTTCTAGTTTATCCCCATTGCATATAATACTTGCTGATGGTTTTAAATAGATGCTATCAACTATTGTGAGGAAGGCTCCATTTATTCCTATACTTTCTAGTGTTTTTAATAGGAATGGGTGTTGTACTTTGTCAAAAGCCTTTTCTGCATCTATTGAGATGATCATGTGGTTTCTGCTAGTTTTATTGTTGATATGCTCAATTATACTGATGGTTTTCCTAATATTAAACCATCCTTGCATTCCTGGAATGAATCCTACCTGATCAGAGTGTATTATTTTTTGATAAGTTGTTGGAGTCTTTTGGCTAATATTTTATTTAGAATTTTTGCATCTAAATTCATGAGGGAAATTGATCTATAATTTTCTTTCTCTGTTTTATCTCTTCCTGATTTAGGAATCAGTACCATATTTGTGTCATAGAAAGAGTTTGGTAGGACTCCTTCTTCACTAATTTTCCCAAATAGTTTGTAGAATATTAGAATCAGTTGTTCTTTAAATGTTTGATAGAATTCACTAGTAAACCCATCTGGCCCTGGAGATTTTTTCCTAGGGAGATCTTTGATGGCTTGTTTGATTTCTTTTTCTGAGATGAGGTTATTTAGGTAATTCACTTCCTCTTCAGTTAATCTGGGCAACTTGTGATTTTGTAAATATTCATCCATTTCACTAAGATTATCATATTTATGTGCATACAGTTGGGAAAAATAATTCCTCATTATTTTTTTGATTTCCTCTTCATTGGAGGTAGATTCACCCTTTTTATTTTTGATACTCATAATTTGGTTTTCTTCTTTTTTTTATCATATTGACTAAGGGTCTATCAATTTTGTTGATTTTTCATAAAACCAGCTCTTAGTTTTATTTATTAATTCAATGGTTTTCTTAATTTCAATTTTATTAATCTCACCTTTGGTTTTCAATATTTCTAATTTAGTACTAAATTGAGGATTTTCAATTTGTTCTTTTTCTAGCTTTTTCAATTGCATGTCCAATTCATTGACCTCCCTTCTCTCTGCTTTAATTAAGTATGCACTCAGAGATATAAAACTTCCCCTGAGAACTGCCTTTAGTGCATCCCACAAATTTTGGTATGTTGTTTCATTATTATCATTCTCTTGAATGAAATTATTGATTGTTTCTATAATTTCTTGTTTGACCCACCAATTTTTTAGGATTAAATTATTTAATTTCCAATTAGTTTTTAGTCTATCTTTCCATGGCCCTTTATTGCATATAATTTTTATTGCATCATGATCTGAGAATGATGTGCTTAATATTTCTGCCTTTCTGCACTGGATTGTGAGGTTTTTATGCCCTAGTACATGGTCTATTTTTGAGTATGTACCATGCACTGCTGAGAGGAAAGTAAATTCCTTTTTATCCCCATTCAGTTTTCTCCAGAGATCCATCATATCTAGTCTCTCTAAAATTCTATTCACCTCCTTAACTTCTTTCTTGTTCATTTTGAGGTTAGATTTATCGAGTTCAGAGAGGGGAAGATTAAGGTCCCCCACTAGTATAGTTTTGCTATCTATTTCTTCCTCTAATTCCTTTAACTTATCCTCTAGGAATTTGGATGCTATACCACTTGGTGCACATATATTAAGTAGTGATATTGCTTCATTCTCGATGGTGCCTTTTAGTAGGATATAGTTTCCTTCCTTATCTCTTTTAATTAGATCTATTTTTACTTTTGCTTTATCTGAGATAAGTATTGCTACCCCTGCTTTTTTTACTTTAGCTGAGGCATAATAAATTTTACTCCAACCTCTTACCCTTACCCTGTGGGTATCCCTTTGTTTCAAATGTGTTTCTTGTAGACAGCATATTGTAGGATTATGGTTTTTAATCCATTCTGCTATCCGCCTCTGTTTTATGGGAGAGTTCATCCCATTCACATTCCCAGTAATAATGACTATCTGTCTCTTCCCCTCCATCCTATTCCCTCCCCTGTTTATGTTTTTGTTTCTTCCTTCTCCCTTCCCCTCCTTGAAGTTTTCCCTTTTGACCACACCCTCCCTCAGTGTTCCCACCCAGTGATCCCTCTTCTTAACCTACCCTCTCCCCTTATTACTGTTTCCCTCCCTTCTAATCCCCCCTTTAGTCTCCTCTTTTTCACCCCCCCCCCTTACCCTTCTGCTTTCTATAGGAGGAAATAAGTTTTTATACTTATCAGAGTGAATTACTCCCCGTTTGATTCCAAACCAATGAGAGTAAATTTCAAACATTGCTCCTCTCCCTCCCTCCTTTTCCTCTATTTAATGAATTTGTGTGTCTATTCACATTAAAATCTTAAACTTCACTGATTTAAGTTGATCCCTCTTTGAACCAGAACCAGTGAGAATAGTGTTTGGATGATGTTCCTCTCCCTCTTTCTTTCCCCTCTTCTATAGTGTGTTTTAATGTCCCTTCAGATGGCATATTTTACCTTTTCCTATCTAATCCTTTCCTTTTTCCCATTACAGTCTCTTTGATCCCCTTAATAGTTTTTTTTTAAACAAATACTTTATTAACTTCTGTTTTAAATCATTCATTTCCGCCAGATTTTGAGTTACAATCATTTTCCCCCCATTATTCCCCTACCCAACCTCCCAGAATAGCAGTCCCACAAGATATCGCTTCCTCCAATCTGCTCTCTCCCATACCTTCTCCCATACCCCCATCGACTTTTCCATTAGTCGATCTTTGTGTCCCAATGTTCCATCCAATCTTTGTGTCCCAATGCCTGCACATCTTATCTCCCAATTATAGGCGTTTACGACCTTGAATTTCAGATCCATTTCCTTCCTCCCTTGTCACCCATTCCTTCTTGGGATATTAGTAATTCAGTATATGTTGTACATGTCTAGCTATGCAAAACATTATCATAGTAGATATATTGTGCAAGGCTGCTTATAATTCCCTCCCACTCATCCCACCCCCCACCTGGTCCATTCCCTACATGATCCTGTGCCTCTTCTATAGTGGGTACTTCCAACCTCCCCTCACCCCAAGGCTGCCCTCCCATCCATCATCTCTCCTCTCATCCCCCTTCCCCCTATCCTGCTGCAGGTTGAGATATCCCATTTAGTATGTATGTCATTTTCTCCCTGAACCAAATTCAATGTGAATGTGGTTTTGCCTTTTTAGCCTTCCTTATTCTCCCCCTCCTTTGCACCCACTTCCCCTACATGAGATAATTTACCCTACCATGTCTCTCCCCATCTCCTCTTGCCACTTTCCTCTCTCACCTCATAATTTCATCCCTTGAGTACTCTCCCTTCCCAACAAAATCAACCTATGCCCTCTATCCATATATAACTGTAACCATATACACACACATTCACATATGTATTCATATGACCACACACCCTTCTTCCATTATTTTCATAGTGAGAAAGATATCATCAGTCACAGTTATTGCTTTCCATATAGGAATGTAAATAGTTCAACTTTGATAAGTTCCTTTTGATTTCTTTTCCCTGATTACCTTCTCAGGCATCTCTTCCTTCTTGTGTCTGGATGTCAAATTTTCTATTCAATTCTGGTTTTTTCCTCAAGAATGCTTGAAAGTCCTCTATTCCACTGAATGACCATATTTTCCCCTGAAACAAAATACTCAGTTTTGCTGGATAGGTGACCCTTGGGTTCATTCCCAGCTCTTTTGCCCTCTGGAATATCATATTCCATGCCCTTCAATCCCTCAGTGTAGAAGCTGCCAGGTCCTGGGCTATTCTGATTGTGTTTCCACAATATTGAAATTGTTTCTTCCTGGCTGCTTGTAGTATTTTCTCCTTGATCTGGGGATTCTGGAACCTGGCTATAATATTCCTGGGAGTTTTCTTTTTGGAATCTTTTTCAGGAGGTGATTGGTGGATTCTTTCAACCTCTATTTTGCCCTCTGGATCTAAAACATCAGGGCAGTTTTCCTTGAGAATTTCTTGAAGGGTGATTTCTAGGTTCTTTCCTTGATCATGGCTTTCAGGTAGTCCAATAATTTTTAAATTGTCTCTCCTGGATCTATTCTCCAGGTCAGTGGTTTTTCCCATGAGATATTTCACATTGCCTTCTAATCTTTCGTTTGTTTGAATCTGCTTAACAGCATCTTGATTTCTCATAAAGTCACTAGCTTCCATTTGCTCCAGTCTAACTCTGAAGGAATGAATCTCCTCAGTGAACTTTTGAGATTCTTTTTCCATCTGGCAAATTCGACTTTTTAAGGCATTCTTCTCCTCATTGCCCTTTTGGGCCTCCTTTGCCATTTGAGCTAGTCTATTTTTTAAGGTGTTGTTTTCCTCAGTCAGGCTGTTGACCCTCATTTCATACTTTTCCTGCATCCTTCTCATTTCTCTTTCTAATTTTCCTCCACTTCTCTTATTTGATTTTTAAAGTCCTTCTTAAGGTCCTCTATGGCCTGCAACCCACTCATGTTTTCCCCTGGGGCTTTTGGAGCAGGACTTCTGACCTCACAGTCCTTTTCCCGCTCTATGCCCCCAAAATAGGAGTCTAGGGTTGCATTTTTCTGTTTCCTTTGCCTTGGCATGTTGCCACTTAATTGCTTGACTTTTGGGCTTGTTGCCACACTATGGCTTTAAGGACAGATAGAGGAATTTTCGTCCCGAACGTGTGGGGGCAACTTCCGTTTCTGGCAAGCTATAAACCCACCCACAACTTCCACCCTAGATCACAATCCAGATCCAGGGAGGTTAAAGCAAGAGCGATTACCCCCCAAGACTGATCGCTGGATCTCCCCACGATTTGTAGGCTGGGAGCCGGAAATGCCTCTGAAAACTACAAAATGGCGTGTCTCCTCAGCGGCTTCTAGCCCCCAGGGGAGGGAGCTGACGCATTCCCCAAATACAGGTCCCAAAGTCCATAGGACACTAACCTCTTACTTTGTCCTAGGCAAGTCTATGTTGATAATTCTGGCGTCTCCACAGTTCCTGGTGTTCTGGGGTTCCTCCAGCCGGCTGCTGGCCCTGCCGTCCTGGGGCTAAAACCTCGGCTCACGTGGACCTGGGCTCGGCTCCTGCGCTCTGCGCTGCTGGCTCCCAGACCACTGCGCTGGTCCTTCCTGCAGGGTGCTGGGCTGTCCTCAGCGGGAGGTTAGCTTCTCTGTGTCGTTCTGTGGGTGCTGGGGCTCCAGAAGATTTTCAGAGTCCTTTTTTACATAGTTTGTGGAGAATCTGGGGGCAGAGAGGCTTGGACTAGCTGTTTCTACTCCGCCATCTTGGCTCCTCCCCTAGTTTTTTTTTTTTTAAGACAGCAGGTTAGTGCATTCATACCCACACCCTCTATCTAAGTATAACCCTTTTGAAGGTCATGATAATCATAAAGATTTTGAATATTGACAGTTATCAGCTCCACATATAGGGATGTGAACATTTTGCTCTTGTTGCATCCCAAGTAATGAGAGTGTGTTTGTGGGTGTGGGTGTGTGCACTTATGCATGTGTGAGTCTGTGTTTCTCTTGTTTACCTTTTTATGTCTTTCTTGAGTCTTGTAATTGGAGATCAAATTTTCCATTGAGCTCTGGCTTTTTCATCAGGAACATCTGGAAGTCCCTTATTTCATTAAACAGCCATCTCCTTGCCTGGAAGATTATGCTCAGTTTTGCTGGGTAGTTAATCCCTGGTTGTAGTCCTAGCTCTCCTGCCCTATGAAATATCAAATTCCAGTCCCTCCGCTCTTTTAATGTAGAAGCTGCTAGGTCCTGTGTGATCCTAACTGTAGTTCCTCGATATTTGAATTGTTTCTTTTTGGCTGCTTATAGAATTTTTTCTTTAATCTTGTAATTCTGGAATTTGGCTACTATATTTCTTGGAGTTTTCAGTTTGGGATCTCTCTCAGGAGGAGTCCGGTGAATTCTGTCGATAGTTATTTTATCTTCTGATTCCAGGACCTCAGGACAGTTTTCTTTGACAATCTCTTGGAGGATGTTGTCTAGACTGCTTTTTTCATCATGGCTTTCTGGTAGACCAATAATTCTTAAGTTGTCTCTCCTGGATCTGTTCTCTAGGTCAGTTATTTTTCCAGTGAGATATTTTACATTTTCTTGCAATTTTTCGATCGTCTTGTTTTGTTTGATTGACTCTTGCTGCATCATAGAGTTCTGAGCTTCAATTTGATTGTTTCTAATTTTTATCGAATTACGGTCTTCAGTTATTTTTTGAAGTTCCTTTTTTAGGGAGGTATTTTCTCCAATTACTTCACTGAGATGTTTTTCCAAGTTGGTCACTGCCTCCCTGATTTGGCCTTTAAAATTTTTCTTAAGCTCCTCCAGGAATGCTATTTGGGCTTGAGACCAGATCATGTTTCCTTCTGTGGTCTCAGGTGTGGGTAGAGAGTCTATATTGTCCTGTGTATTTTGTTGTTCTTGCCCTGCATAGTATGCTCGAATAGACTTTTTTGCCTTCCCCTTCTCCTTCTCGGCTTCTTTTTTCCCCATTTTGACTTCCCGTTTCTCAGTTTCTCAGGCTATGAGTTTAGGGCTTGATCCTTGACTTTGAATACCTCTGGGTGGCTAGTTTATGGCCAAGTCAGGGAAGTCAATGAGGGATGTATATGTGTAGGTGTGGGTGGGTCTGACCACTTCAGATTTCTGCCTCTATAACCCTGGGCTATAAGTAGGCTTTTGTTGGTGAGGAGAGGTGGGGCTTGTTGGGACCCCACCCTCTCTTCTCTTCAGACTCTGGCTATCTCGGTTACACCCCTTCTTGGAGACTCTCAAGCCTGGGGCTATTTCCATTAACTTGGGATTTCAATCTGGGTGGGAGACTTATCTTTGGGTTTTCTGCTTCATGAAGGAGGGATGGGAGGATCTGAGCAGCTAGAATTTACTTTGCCATTCCAGCCCCTGTATTATACAGGCAGGCAGTTTCTAAACTTCCAGGCTGGGGGTGGAATGCAGCCAGAGAAGCCGCTCTTTCCACTGAGGGCCCAACTCTCCTACCTGGCTCCAATGATCCTATCCGTCCAATAGATGACTGTGATTCGTCCCTGCAGGCTGGGGTTTTTTCTCTCTCTGGTGTAGTCTGCTTGTCTGCTCTTAGGTCTGGGCTGTGCAGACACTACGCACTCTGCGCTCCACCAGTCCGGACACACTGGGCAACCTCCTGGGCTGGACTCTGCCACACTTCGTCTTCCAGTGGGCTCCGTCACTCTGGATTCCGCTCAGATTCACCCTTTGAGCCTTAGTGACCGAGTAGCTCAGCGAGGTTACTGCTCGACCTCCCCCTAATCTTAATTTTTATTGGGGTTTTTTTTGCCTCCAACTCTAACAATTCTCTTAGTAAATGGAATTGTCTTCATCCATGAAATGAAAGGGCATGGGTGTCATTATTAATAATATTAGATTAAGATCAAATATTTTATAGTTTTAGGACAAAAATGCTGTATGTTTTATCTATGTATCTATGTATTTATCTACCTCATGCTGTTCTTTATTTTTTCATGTATCTTGCCTTCACAACCATACTGATAGGCAGGTACTACAGCTTCTATGTCTTTTGTTTGGCCACAGAACCTATTACAGTGCAGGACAACTGGTGCTTGCTTATTTGACTAGAAGAACACAAGCCTAAAATGCAGACTCTCAGTTGGTGAAGTCAATGCTCTCTGTCCATAACATGTTTGAACTGAATAAAGGAAAATGTTTTTTTTTTTTCATTGAAAGAACTATTAGTTATATCCTGATATTTTAACCTATGCCTTCATGTATGAACAGTGTTATCTTTAAAAATAAAGAGCAACCATATACAGAAGAAAGTGGCTCAGTCATGTCTCAATAGACAAATAAGTCTCTGTTAGGTCTACTGTTTGTAGATGTCAAGGCAGAAACAAAGTGGTGTCATGGGAAGAGTTCTGGGTTTGGGGTTAGAAGACTTGGACATGACCTGAGTTCAAATCTGGCTTCAGACATGACATTTACTAGCTGTGTGACCCTGGGCAAGTCACTTAACTCTGATTACCTCTCCAAGCAAGCAAATGAAAATAACAAAAAAAAAATCAAAATAAAACTAAAAGAAGACTTAGGCATAGAATCTGATTCTGTTACCTATGACCTTGCTGACCTTAAACTTGATTCACTTAACAACTTTGAGCTTTTAATCTCCTTAAAATGACTGGGTTGGACTAGATGACATGCAATTTTCATTTCATAGTGTGAACCATTTTGGAAAGACAGACAGATAAAGAATTTATTAAGCTATTATTATGTGCTATGCGCTGAACTAAGCTCTGGGAATACAAATGAAAGTAAAAGAGACAATTCTCACCCTCGATGAGGTTACATTTTAGTGAAAAAAGACAACACATAAAAGGGAACTGAAAAGTAGAGGGTGGGAAGGACAAGGGGACAAGTGGTCTGGGATGTCATGAGCTGGTGCAGGTTTGAAAAAGTATGGATGACATGGGTACTTCCTCAAATGGAAGGTTTGGGGAGGACCTAAGCAATAGGATGAAGAGACTATAGGGGTTGAAGCATTGCAGTGTGAGAAGAGGTAACTAGTAATAGAGGTGGAGAGGAAATCGGGAGAGTCATGGGTTGCTCCAGGTTTGAAGACAATGAGGTGCAGGGATGGATATGCACAAGCACTCACCCACTAGTGGATTCTTGACTTATGCAAAATATAGGAAAGAGGACTAGAAACCTAGATTACCCATCAAGAAATAATTCCCTACTCAAAAACTGTCTGGTTTGTCCAGGCTTGATTAAGGTGAATTTCATGACTCTTGCACTGGGGTGAAAGAAAAGTATGATCAGGGATGTTACTAATAGGTAACCAAGCCATAATGTAAGTGGTGAGGCTGGATAATTAGAATGGAATGATTCCAAAGTCTTAAACCTCGATGGATAATTAGAATGGTAATGATGGTAACTTTGTTAGAAAGAAAGACAGGCAGCCTAATGGAGAGAATGTTGGACTTGGACTCAGGAAACTTAAATTGAAGCCTGGCCTCAGATACCTATTAACCGTGTGACCCTGGGCAAGTCACTAAACCTCTTAAAGCTTCCATTTCTTCAATTGGAATATGGAAATAACAATATCACTTCATATAATATTTCACAGGACTATCTTCAGAACCAAATGAAATAACATGTGTAAAGGACTTTGCAAACTTTAAAGTGATATATAACTTAGCTGTTATTATAATAAATTTCATGTTGGACATGTGTTGAATTTGAAATTCCTTTGGGACATTCTGTTCAGTTATCCTTGTTGATACAAACCTGTACTTGCCCAGCCTTGCCTTCTAAAGAGAAAGGGAACAGAGCTTTTGACATGAAAACCTACTTTCCTATCTTAGCAGCCATAACTAAGACAAAACCCAATTAACATTGGGATTAGAAAACTAAACACTAGCACAGTATACAAATTTATTAATTTAATTCACTTAAATCTCAAGTCAGGATAACATACCTTCATTCATCTGATGCGTTTTATTTATATGTATTTTTCACCTGTCTGTGCTGCTGATTTTCATCAAACTGTAATCACATTGAAGACAGGGGACATACCACTCATTTACTTTTCTTCCACCTTTCTTCTGTTAGAGGAGATGTCCAATAATTTCCTTTGATTGACTTATGTTTATTATTTTCATTAGCAATAATAAAAATATAAAGAGAATAGCCATTTAAAGTTTATGAAGTATTTTACATATATTATCTCATTTGTTCCTTACAACAACCCCGTGAGATAATTGTTATTATTATCTTGTATGTATAGAAGATGTTATTATTATCTTTATTTACAGATGAGGAAGCTAAGGCTGAGAGAGGTCAAATGACTTGCTTAAGGTCATGCAGGTAGTAAAATGTCTGTGGTTGGATTTGAACTCTGGTTTTCCTGACTCTAGATCTATTGCCCTACCAACTACACCATTTTTATTTAAAATACAATAAGGACTGAGCTGTCAATGGAGGCAAATTGAAATTTCTCTTTGATTTTGCATTGTTCAGTGTATTCTAATTACTGTGATTTATAGATGCTTGGCAAGGTCTAATAATTCTTTTGGTGTTAAACCCATATACAGTCAGAATATTACCTGGTATTGGTCAGTAAAGCAAAATGAAAGAATGCGTTCATTGTTCTTACCTGTTGTAGCCATTAGCTTGGTAATATAACTGTAACAACTGTCTATAATTGTTTAGGCCATCAGGGTTGACCAAGACTAGATGGGGTTATTCTGAGAAAATTTGCTGAAGAATATGGGCCTAACATGGTTAAAATATATAGGTACATCCTCATCTTCCTGTAACATAAAGAATATTTTCTGAGATATGAGAAAGATAGTAAAATACTAAGCAAAATAAAATGTATTAATAATACTCTAAGATACAACCTTACATATTTCCCTTCTTGATAACATGGCTTTTGTTTGTTGCCCCAGAACCAAAAAGATCCTTAATAGTCCACAGTGACACCTTTGTTGTAACAATACCATGGTGACGCATTTGGCAGTGGAAAGGGCCTGGAAGTGAATCATTAAGTCCATTGATAAGGAGCAGGAAATTAATTAGGCTAACCAGATGCTCAGGAAAGGAATAATAATATTTTTTACCCTAAAAATATTAATCCTGTACAAATTTGATTGTGGTCACTGCTTTGCGTTCATCTGAATATGTTTTGAAAGAATGGAATAAAGTAAAAGCCCAGTAAAAATAGCTAATGGATGAAAGAGAAAAAAATATAATTGATTTTCTTTCATTTGTGATCTGACCTAATTAAGATGTTAAAATATTAGGTTCGTTACTTATAATGGTACAGACATGAATAGAGGGTTTTAAGAGAAAAAAGCCATGAGTACTATAGCAACAAGAATGGTTTTCTGAAACTTGTACAGTAAGAATTCTAAATAGGTTATCCTCCTCCCATATTAAAAATAAATATGGAACAAAAGTATTGGACTGTTATAACAGATGCTGACACAGGAAGACTGCCTCAGCAATTCACAGGATTATAATCACACTGTTACTTAATTCTTATAAGGTAAATATATATAGTTTATATGGAAAATAACTTTGTCCCTTTATCCTAACATTTAGTATTTTTGTACAAGGTTGGTTGATATGGTAGTTATTTTTTATATGGTATTTTAATACTTAGTGGGCAGTGTTGGGCCTAAATCAGGAAGATCTGGATTCAAATTCCTTCTTTGTCATTCATCAGCAGTTTGACCAAAGGTAAATAACTTCATCTCTCTTTCATCTGTAAAACTGGTTCTGAGGCTAAAATAAGTAAAGCACTATAAATGTCTGTATAGTTATATTACTGATAACTTGCTCAGATCACAAAAAATAAAACAAATGTTTTAAGCTTTTAATATGTAATGTCCAGGGGCTGCTAGGTGATGCAGTAGATAGAGTACCAAGCCTGGAGTCAGGAAGACATCTTCCTGAGTTCAAATCCGGCGTCAGACATTTACTAGCTGTGTGACCTTGGGCAAGTCACTTAACCTTGTTTGCCTCAGTTTCCTCATCAGTAAAATGAAATGGCAAAACATTCCAGTATCTTTGCCAAGAAAATCCCAAACAAGGTCACAAAGAGTCAAATACAACTGAAAAATAACTGAAACAATATGATGTCCCCAAATTGTTGGGTATCCTAAGGCATTGAGAGCAGAAGTCATTTAATTAAGGAAAAGCCTTAGAGAAAGCTTAGAGCAGAGTTTCTTTATAGATGAAGAAATTAAAGGCTAGAGAGGTTAAGTGACCCAAGGTCACCCATCTTGTTAGTAATAGAACTAAGACTAAAATTCATGTTTCCTGAATCTTAGGCTAAAGTGGTATTTTCTGAATGTCACATAGTTTGGTAATGACTGCATCTTTTGCCCATCCATTTTTCAGATTGAAGGGTGTAATATAATAACTGAGTTGACTAACTATATGGAAAATGTAATTTGTATAGCTGATCTGGATAAGTTGAAGCAAAAAAATATTTTTTTCATAGTGGGAAGGACCATTTGGATTCCTCCATCCACCACTACACCATAATCATCAGGATAGTTTGTTCAATTCACTACTTGTTTGTGTGTATATAGTCTGTTTCAAATTTCTTTCCTGTAAAGGTGTGGAATTGCTTCCTTCCTAGTACTCACTAACGTTATGAAAATTTTTGTGCTAAGGATGGCCTGACTACAGTATAGATTGACTGGGGAGGTAGTATGGTATAGTAGAAAGAGTATTGGTTGTTGAAACTAAAAATCTAGGTTTGAAAACCACTTCTACTGCTTACTTTCTTTGTGATCTTGATCTTGAGAAAATGGGCAAGATGGTACATGAGCTTCCTTCTAGTACTACATCTATGATCATATTGCTGGCCACATGGTTTGGAAATCAAAGGACCATAGATCTAAGGCTTGAAAGGACCTTGGAGAGCATCTGGTCTAACCCCTTCATTTTATAGGTGAAGAAATAAGCTCAGTGAGTTTTATTACTAATAATTATATTGCATTAATATATAAAAACAATATAATGATATAAATATTATAATAATTATTAACAATAGCAAAGGGCCATATAAGGCCCTTTGAGGTTTACAGGGCTCTTTAGATATGTTATCTTGCTTGATCTTCAGAATAATTCTGTGAGATAGGTGCTATTATTATCCCCATTTTACAGATGAAGAAACTGAGGTTGAAGATGAGGTTTAAATGATTTGCCAAGGGTCACACAGCTAATAAGTTTCTGAGGCAGAATTGGAACTCGTGTCATTCTGATTCCAAACCCAGTGCTCTATTCACTCAGCCACTGAGCTAACTTGCCCAAAGTCACACAGGTAGTACCAGAAATGGGACTTGAAGCCAGGTCTCCTGACAGCTGCATCAGGTGACCTTTGAAATTGCCTTTAATTTGTTCCCATGATAGTTATTATCATGCCAAACTTTTCCCTTTCCGATGATCAGTTCTGATGTAGGCCCCTGATGTTACAGTGGTGGGTGGGAGAGACTAGAAAGATCTCCTGGGATAGGGAAGATGCTGCTGGGACTTTGCTCATCCCACTTTGATTCTGAAGAGGACAGAATGGCAGTAGTTTATGCGATCATATCCCACATATGTCTGTGCTATTAAGTTCATTATTAACTATTATTAACTTCATTCCAGCTCATATATATTGAGGTTCAACTCTCCCTCTGGGAACAACTGTCTAGGAAGGTTTAATATTTTGTTTCTCAAGAGGCATCTGATATAGTGGTATAAATCATGGTGAATTGTTAATTATGCCTGGTGCTGACCATTGTCCCTTTGGGAGAATCACCATTGCAATTATGTTTTAATTCAGAGACTTGGTGTCAGAGGAAGACTATATCCTTCACACAGATAAGGGAAGAAACAATCATTCTTCTCCCTGTGGGTTTTCAACAAATTCACCTTACCCACTGGGAAAATTGCAATAGTGGTTTTTATTTTAAGGGCCATATGCAGAGCAATGGGATTCTGCTATCTGGGGCAAATTCAGTCATTGTGTTGCTGGTGGAAGCCCTAGGGAGAGATCTCGGACCTTGCTAACGAGGAAAGGCTAACAAGGAAGAGAGCAGGGTGGGATTGGTAAAGGCAAAGTTCACCTGGAGTTGCATTGGTCTTAAGATCTCACTTAACCAACATATCCTAATATCAATGGATTATAGGTTTAGGATTTGATGAGACCTTAGTAGTTAACCACACTGATCTCTTGGGTGTCCCAGTGGCTAGAGCTCTGGGCTTGGTATCAGTAAAACTCATCTTCCTGAGTTCAAATCTGGCCTCAGATAGTAGTTGTGTAACCCTCAGCAAGTTAACCAACACCGTTTGCTTCAGTTCCTCATCTGTAAAATGAGCAGGAGAAGGAAATGGCAAACCACTCTATTATCTTTGCCAATAAAACCCCCAAATGGGATCATGGAGAGTCAGATGTGCCTGAAAATAACTGAACAACAACAGCATCGATCTTTTAATTTGGCAGACAAGGAAACAATGAGTATAAGTGATTTGCTCAAGTTGCCACTAATTGTAAGCAGAGTCAAATCTGAACCTAGGTCTTCTGACTCCAAATCCAGCACTTTCCATGATATTACCATTGATTAACTGTAGATTCATGTAGTTTCCGGTGGAGAGGTGAGGCAGGTGGAGGCAGGAGCCATAATTATGGGAGAAGACAGACCCTGGGGAAGGGTCTGCCATGGCTATAGCAATCTTGGACCATATGGGGAGTATTGAGATCATGCAATGTAGAGATGGTGGAGGAAGTCATGGGAATGGCAAGTAAGAGATAATCACCTTGGGAAAGAAGGGAACACTAAATATTGTCAATCAGGGGAAATCTCTATTTGACTCACCTTAGTTACAGCTCTGCTCAAATGGGTTATAACTTAAGCACTTAAAGGCTTTTATGGTCACTTGATCCAAACTTCTCATTTTATAGATGAGGACCCTGAGGTTCACAGAAGTATTATGATCTGTCCAGTCACATAGGAAGTAAGTGGCAGAGCTAAGATTCAAACCCCAGTTCTCTGACTAAATCTAGCAATCTTCCAACTAAACCCCATCTTCCCACTAAGCAATAAAGCCTACTTAAATGCCTCATTATGACACAGACAAGAATGCTAAGTGCTGTCAAGTAGTACCAATCTGGAACAGCTTTGATTATGGGCCCAGTGACAAATTATGGATCTGGTATTGAGAACCAGGTTAGCTAAGTTCAAAGAGGGTCAAGATGAACTATAATCAAATCAACTCTACTATTATTCCTGAATGGGGTATGCCAACTAACTCCCCTTCCCCTATGGCCCTATTTGTCATCCCTATAACTTTCTAGACCAATGACTCTCCCTAGTACTAATAGTATGCTTTCTCCATTAGATTGGAAGTTTCTTGAAGGCAGGGCCAATCTTTGGTTTTGTATTTGCATCCCCAGTGCTTGGTATATATGAAGCACTAAATAAATGCTTTTCCATTTATTAATTCATTCATTTTTGGGGACACAGTGACTTTTGAAAATAGTCTAAGAATACCTGCACTGAAGAAGAGTAGTATTCAATGAAATCATGGCTCCTTGTAGTATGACTGAAGATAATGATTTTGCCTGTTGCCAAATACTATTTTTTTTTATTTCTAAGACTTTCATTTATTGCTTGCAAGCAAAATAAATATGTCATTCTTTGTTACAATTCAGATCTTATGATTTTTGTTACTTGAGATTAAAGAAATGCTCAACTAAATTGTTTTTTGCATTATTCATTTCTTTTTTTTTTTCAAATCAAATGCTTATTTATTTGAGCTATTAGGACTGTCCAAAATTGGAACGGGTGCTCATGAGGTGGTGACCTTCACCTACTGGAGATCTTCATGCAGAGATTGAATGACACCCGATGGTTTACAATAGTGATTCTTTCTAATGTATGAATTGGACTAGGTGACCACTGAGGTTCTTCCCAATTGTCCTATTCTGTATCTCTATGATTTTGTGAATAGAAAACTCTAGCTTATCCTTGAGAGCCATTAAAAGGTAGGAGAGAGAGACAGAAAAAATAAAAAATCTTTGGTAAACTGAATAAGATCAAATAAAAACACCATCCTCAGGGTAGGCTGATGTTTTAAATGCTCTGTTCACCAAATAATCACATCAAGAGGCAGAACTTAATTAGTTTGGAACTTGTCCTCTTGTTCCCAGGGCAAGTTCTCTGTCTGTCTCTTCTGAGTTGGAATTCTCCATGGGAAGGTGCTTTGAGGTCTTTGAAACCCCCTGAATTGCAGGCTGCCTGGCTCTACTGAGCAGGCTTAATTAGGAAGGCTTATGTCCTTAAGGTTTGTTGAATGTCTTTGGTGGGGTTGAGGGGCACTGAGTTTCACATTATGTCAAATCTTTTGTTGCTTTATATAATAAAGGACAAGGAAGCCACATAATGAATTAAATTTACTTTGGAATTTAGTTACCAAAGGCTTAGTATCTTCCTTGTGACAGCCTGTTAGCCCTAGAACCTAGCAGTGTCAAGCCAATGCAATTTAATAAACATGCATTAAATGTCTTCTACGGGTTAGGCACTATGTTAAGCACCAGGGATACAGGTTGGTGTTGTTGTTTATCCTTGTTCTCGAGGAGGACCAATGACATCATGAGGATGATGTCTTGACTTGCATATGAATTGGGTTTCAGTGAGGCAGAGCTATGCAAAGTTATCAGCCTCAATCTCTCCTCCAGAGTCATCAAAGTCCAATGGCAAGATAAGAGTCAAGACAACTGAAGATGGCCCCACTAGGGATACAAGTAATAGAAAGAAAGATAGTCCCTGCCCTCTAGGAGCTTACAGTCTAAAAAGGAGAAACACACAAAAGGAGGCAAAAAATCAGGGTTGGGGGTGAGGATGGGGGGGGGGTGGTGGTGGACATGAGGGCTTCTCTTGGAAACCAGTCAGAGCATCATATACAAAGTAGAGTAAGCTGAAAGTTGAGTTTATGCCCTCTATACAGTAAAGCACTGGGAAGAGTTGGATATTCCTTCCTCCAATCAGAGGGGAGAAGAGGCTGAGGGAGGTTAAGGAATGAGTCAGCAGGGTGATGGGAATTTAGAAGTGATGAGCTTTTCCTGGGAGGGGTATGTTGTTCTGTGGAGTCGAATCTCACAGGACAGCCAATCATAGTTTGGCAGGGAGATGCATGCTGAGACATGACAGCAAGAACAATAAAACACCTGATTAAAGCCAGAGGACTTGAAATCAAATCCTTCCTCTATCATTATCTTGCACTTAATGATTTTGCATAGTTTTGTATTGATTAACTTCATATTTATGCTATATATATAAATATATATATATATATATATATATATATATATATATATATGTACCTTTTTTCTCCTCAGAATATAAGCTCCTTGAGAGTGGGGATTATTTTTTTTTGTACTTTTATCCCCAGTGCCTGCCATTTGTGTGTTTATTGATAAGGTGTGATAACTGAATGCTTGTTGATTGAATGATTAATTGATATGTGTGTGACCAAGTCACAACATCATTAGGACTTAGCTTTTTCGTCCGTAAAATGAGAAACTAAATGGCCTCTGAAGTCTTTTCTACACCTAAATCTATGATCTGATTATATAAGGATTTTAGCATCTCTGAGCTTTTCTCATGTATAAAATGGGGCTAAACACTACTTGTACTACCTAATTCATAGGATTGCTTTTGGGTTTAAATGAAAGAAGAAAAGTAAAGTAAAACAAAAGTAAACCACTTTGTACAGGGTTCAGTCCAGTACTGTTGTGTAATTGCCTCTGTAAAATGTCTGTACATTGTTATATAAATGTAAATTGTCAATAAGGATAGGGACTGGGGGACAGCTAGGTAGCATAGTGGGTAAAGCACTAGCCCAGGAGTCAGGAAGACCTGAGTTCAAATTTGGTCTCAGACACTTGACACATTTACTAGCTGCATGACTTTGGGCAAATCACTTAACCCCACTTGCCCTGCTTTCCCTCTCCAAAAAAAAAAAAATAAAATAAAAATCAAGTAGACAGTGGTTAAGTGACTTGCCCAGGATCACACAGCTAGTTAGTGTCTAAAGAGGGATATGGACTCAGGTCTTGCTGCTAACCCTTGTACCACCTAGCTACCTCTAAGGTAGCACTCAGGATAAACAACTGAATAGCAATCTATTTCTAAGAAATAGATGTTGCATGTATGGAGGATGGTTCTTCATGTGTTAATTTTCCAGGCACCTTCTCACATAGTACTCTGGACTATTTCTTGCCATAGGGGAAGGTCTTTCCAGAGTACACTTGTGACAGCTAGATAAGGGGGTAAAAAAATCAAATTAAAATAAATGTCTTGCAGGCCCTGGGGACCATATGACTTTCATTAAATACCAGCTGGAAACCTACTAAAAGAAGAGGGGTTGCTCAAAGGATGCTTCATATTTAGAAAAGGAAAATAAAATGACAGATGAATTAAAAAAATAATAAAGTAGGGCAACACTGACACCTTTTTTGGGGGAAAAAGTGCTTACCACTATTTGGGTTGTTTGCTTTCCCAAGGTACAAAGACACTATCCTCATTTCTTGTTCCCACTGGGCTTATATGAATCCCCACTGACACAGCAGTACTGACAAGCTACTTTGCAATAGAATAAAGGAATATTTTGACTTCATTTAGAAGCTTGTATTGTTTCCCAATCCTTTTCAAGTGGTCCATTTGGGGGGACTCAAATGCCCTTGTGCCATTTAAAATGTTGTGTTGCTTGTGCTTGTATTTAAATTATTCAACTTAACTAAGGTTGATCATTTTCCATTTTGAAATATACATTTAAGTAGAAAGTCCAATATTTACTGCTTTTCCTCTAGTACATTTTTTGAGTTCTGACTCACAAATTTCCCCTCTATCTACCGCTTTTCACAAGAATATAAATATATGTTAAAATAAGTGTTTTAAGATGGCCAACATTATCAGCTTAGTAGAACACATCTGCTTAACTACAAATACCTTATGCAGTACAGCTTTTCCTATTCTTATTGGGACTTTTAAATCAATGCCAACAATGATTCATATATGGAAATGACTTGTTAGGAAGTGATATATTGCAGTGACAAACATAACAATTACACGATAGTAGTGATGATAGGAGATTCTCAAAAGTCTCATTTCAAAGCTAAAACTATTTAAAATAATTCCTTACCTTGATTAGAACCAACAAAAATATGCTTCCTATGAAGAACACACACACTTCTTCAGAGGCTGTTTTTGATAGCACAAAGAAAAGTGAAGATTTTGAGACTTTACAGTTGACCTGGTCACCGTAGACAGTCAATTCTTTAAGCCAAAAAAACTATAAGAGAAAAAGAATATATGTATATTTATTAGGCAATATTGACAATATTATATTTCTAATTCTATGTGTGAACAAGTTAATGCTATGCTAAGCAAATTTTCACTTTGATTGGTCTTTTTTGCTATAGTGTAAGGGCCTGACAGTGTTGGAACCTTGTAGTGTCATTGAGGTTTTGCAGGAATGGATACCATGCTATTCTAGAACCCATAAACAACTGAATCACCGAAATGATGGGGGAAATTATGTTTTAAGCCCCTCACTTTAGAAAACATCCTTTTGATATTGAAGGGAGTGACTTATTGACAGGCAAATGGGTAATTCTGGGCACTCAAGAAAAGCAGGAATGGGTAGGAAATTTTGTCTAAAATGATGTTCTCCTGTGTAAAGTGCTTGCCACTCTACTTAAGTATGGGAAAATCAATTAAAAAGGAATAAAAATTCTACACAACTGACAATGTCCTTTGTTACCATATTTCCCTAGGCATGGTCATAGTTTTTCAGTTTGTCACATTATTACTTACTAATATGATAAAATGTGAAAGAAATTATTATTTCCTCTCTTGTATTATTAACTAATTATTTAATTGGACCAAGGTTTTTCCTCTTTTCTACTTCCTCATTCAAAAATCAACGAGTGTGGGAAGTCTTGCTCAAAGACTTACCCAAGCTGAGATCTAATCAAAAGACAGTAAAAGAAAATTTAAGTTTAGGCCAATGAGTGGATTTCTGTTCATCATGTTTGTTCAGATAGGTCTGGAAAAACGTTGACTTTCCCTTTTGTCAGACAGGTGATATGCAAATTGTTGTCTCTTTGACCAAGACTCGAATGATCAAAGTCACATACTCCCAAGACCCTCATTGTAATATAGCACACCGTCTATTACAATATTCATTCTCTGTTATTAATTGTTAGCCAGAGTTGATTGCTACCCTCAGGAACACCTACTCTTCCAAGAGCATATAAAATGTGACCCCACTGCCATGAGGGGTCTTTGGCATTTGAGAGTGCTACTGACCTCTTCTTATTAATAACATGTTAGTTTTACTAATAGAATGATTAAATTACCCAGAAATTATATCTCTCAAACTTTTTAAGCGTCACAAATGGTAGACCTTAGGGGTCATCTAGTCCCATCCCATCATTTATGATCAAGTCCAAGATCACATAGCCAGTTACCAATATTCTTGCCCATATTGAATCCTAGGCACCCTGGCTCATATTCGAAGATACTTTCCGACCACCCAGGTATTCTTTCATAACCTTTCTAAGGAGGATTCCTAAGAGTACTTCAAGAGCTCTTCTACACACAAAGCACAGCCAGGGTACTTTTAGTAACATATATTTTAGCTGTCTCAAACCACTACCTAAAAATACACGTTAAAACAAAGCATGGCCTTTACTTAGTAAGATATTAAAATATGAGCTCAGTGTTATCCATTTTCTGAAGCAAGATGCTTGGATTTGGCTGCTGTTCAAGGAAAATACCTGCTTCTTAAATTTTAAGAATGACAATTTGAAGATAGTATTTGTAGTTAGGAAATGCTTTATTCCCTGTGCATTCAGGTACTGAATTCATTCCTTGTGCCCATGTATGTTCATTAATCGTATGTCAGATGCTCAGAAAGCCAAACATGAATTCTGGTTTACATTTAAAAGAGACCAGCTATATTTCATAACATACACATTCACTGGAAGCTAAACGACTCAAGTCATTCATAACTAGCTGCTTGTTGGATTATATAGAATATTTGGGCTAAAAAAATAATAAAGGACTGTTAAAGAGAATTTCTCTTTTATTCACTTGGAAGACAGTGATCTGCCGTGAGTCAATCAGTCAGCGAAGAAACTTGTAATAAGTTCCATATACTATGCTAAGGTCTAGGGGTATAAAGCAAGGTAAAAGACAGTCCCTGCTCTCATGGAGCTTACAGTCTAATGGGGGAGACAACATACAAATAACCATATGCAAACAAGTTACAGAGCAGATGAACTGATGAGCTAGAAACCATGCTAAATCCAAGGAAACACTAGTGAGGAAGAAGACTGTGTAAATGACCCAGATAATTCACACCTGACTGAAATATTTGGCCAGAATAATCCAGGTAATCTTCCTCCAGTATACCACCTCTGCAAATTTTTACTCTCTTGTTTCATCATGGCATGGGAGTGACCCTGGGTTCTCAAGCCTATGCCAGTAAGGCACCTTCTCTGCCTTGTCTAGTCCACAATATTTATTGGCTTTGAGAATGTCCTGGTTACAGACTGAGTCTCCTGTATGAGAATAGCATAGCTAAGTAAAGAGAGGAACATCACTATCATACTGGCTACTGGGTGGCGAATTCTTTGGCCAAGATATTGTTATATTATTATTATTAGTATATAGTCTTTTTTTTTTTTTTTTGCTTTTTGGAGCGGGGGAGGGCAGGGAAATTAGGGTTAAGTGATTTGCCTAAGGTTACATGGCTAGTGACTGTTTTGTGTCTGAGACTGGATTTGAACTCAGGTCCTCCTGGCTCTAGGGTTGGTACTCTATTCACTGTGCCACCTAACTGCCCTCAGTATATAGTCTTAAGATTACTCAAAATCTACCTGGCCTTGGTATGTATATGACATGCATACATACCATCAATGCTGCTAATTGAATGGATATCACTTTCATCCAAAGATATTCATTTGCTACAGAAGAATGCTAGATAAAAATGGTACATACTCTAGGACATTAGAAAGCCATGCATAGAACTATTCCCTTCAGTCATTGAGCTGAAAAACTAATTAAACATACTTGTAAGCAATGAGACTTCTGACTCCTCTAAAGTCATTAGGGCCCATTACAATTTTCATTCTTGCAATCAGAGAATGATGGAAGCTGGAAGGGGCCTTAGAGATCCCATCTTTCATCTCCCTCAGTTCATTTGCATGGAAGAAGTCACACACCGGGTCTAACACATCTTTTCCCTAATGCTACCCAGCATCAAGCAAGGTGTCTGGGGGCATTAGAAACTTGTTTCCTGTGACTCAAAGATTATAGGTGGATTAAGTTACCATAATTGTTTGGAATCCGTGAAATTGAACATGCTTTCAATGTGACTAGGTTGGCTACCCTGAATAAAAATTTAAAATAGTTTGTTCTGACCCCTCTCTAAAAAAATGAAAAGGTGAATTAAAACAGGCTCAAAATAAGAGTTTGAATGGTATAGTAGAAAGAGCAGTGGGTCTGGAATCAAAAGAATCTGCGTTCAAATTGCACCCCAGAAATTTACTAGCTGCATGACTCAGAAAGTCTCTTAATTGCTTGGGGCCTCAGTTTCCTCATCTGTAAAATGAAGGGGTGTGGACTCGGTGATCTCTAAGAGCCTAACTCTGAATCTGTGATCTTAAGACAAAATAACCACAAAATTAAATGAATTTAAATAAAAAAAAACAACAACCTGATGAGAGGTATGACCTTGCTCCACATTACAAAACAGGCTTAAGTTTTACTAGACTATCTGGAAGTGAATATGGAGATGGGGAAGGAAAGAAGATAGTGTTTACGGATGTTTAAATGTCAAATTCTCATTCCAGAGTATTAAAACGTGCTTTAATTCAGTCTAAGTTCTTTCATCCTAAGATTTTCAATAGGCAGATTGCAAAGAGTTCTTCTTCTGCCTCAAATATTCTTAAAGCACTTTTTTCTGGATCTCTCTTTTGTACCCATCTCATCCTCTCTTGTAATGTACTGATTTGGTGTTAACCCCTCCCCCTCCCACTTTAGACTATAACCTACTTGATGGCAGGAATTATTCTAATAAAAAAAGAAACAATTACATATTCTCAGTACTTAGCATAATGTTTTGTATATAATAGTGAATTGTTTTTTAAACCAATAGTATAACTAAAAACTGAGATACTTCTTAATTACATGACTTCTGGGTGTATTACTGAAACTATGAGATATAAATTTGCTATGTCTGAAGTCAGGAAACTGGGTTCAAAGCCCACTTATGTTCTATGTGACCTTGGGCAGATTATGAACCCCTCTGAAGTTCAGATTTCTCAGTTTTAAATGGACAAGGTTAGATTAGATGAGCCCCTTCTAGCTCAAATTCATGACTCTAAGACAATAATACAACCATTTAAGAAAAAGAGGAATTACTACAAATGTGATTTTCAGAGGTAGAAATCATATAGAAGGCAAAGAGACACATTCTATGCTGTAGGTTCCCTCTCTCATTGTGTTTCTTTAGGACTTTTTCTCCTTCTTTGCCCTCGTGTTGGGGGTAGGGGTCATAATTCCCTTCCCTTCTCACTTTGAACCCTGTATTACCCACAAGAGGTCTGTAGTCCTGGTCATGCCAATGTCCCCTCTCCTCTGCTGGTAAGATCGCATACCCATCCTTGTCTCTTTCTTTTCTTCCATGGAAATTTCCAGCTTATCAGCTAATTGACATCACTTTACCAATGACAAGAGGAAAATGGTCATGTAAGGAGACCCTGTCTCACCTATAAAACATTCTGCCTCCCCAGACAGTACTGTGGGACAATCCAGATGGGTTTGCACCAAACTTGGAGCAGAATGAAAGCCTGGGTGATTACTTTGGACTTTGGACATGGGTATAGAGGGAAACTCTCAAATGATTAGGAACCTCCCTCATTCTCTCTTATTGAGCTTCAAGATTACCTTATCAAAGACCTAGACCCTCTCTGTTGGTTAAATAATGGATATCTCTGCCTTCTCTGAAGATTCAGTTGTATCCTTGTCTATTGGGTAAATATGATTCCAATATACTTTGATTGTTCTTTCCTTGCTAGTCTCTATGCCCCTAGTTTTCTGAGGTTAGCTCACTTGACCTTCCTTTGTGTGAGTTAAAATGTGCTATATAGAGATCTATTGCTTTTTTTTGTATTATTGGCTAAACTTGCTTCTTTTTTGGAAATCCCTAAGGTGTAGACTTAGTACTAGAAATGAGGTTCTTTAGTTCAACTCTCCTAAGTTATACAGATGATGGAATTAAGACTCAGAGAACTTGTCAGAGGTTTTAAGTGACGGAATTAGGATTTTAGTCCTGGGCCTCTGATTCTACAGATAATGCTCTTTCCTATGGTACCAAACTGACTCTTCCCTCAAAAAAGCAGTAAAAGCATACTGGAACACATAGTTATTGTGGGGTTCAATTAATGTATGTAAAGTCTAATAATAATAAATAATTATTATCAATAAACAATAAACCTGAAATTAATCAAATACTTAAATGGATGTGATTTCACTGACTCAACAGTTCCCTTCAACCATACAGATTGCAATTCATCCATGTCTGCCCATTCTAGAAAAAGTTCCCCGAAGGGAGTCCATCCATTGTGCTAGAGGCCTCCCTTGATTTCTCCTTTCCAACATAACAAGAGTACCAGTGGAACACTCTCACCATCCACCATCTCTACTCTTGACACAAGGCAGTCTATCTTCTCTTCTTGTCTTTATCCTTTATCTTGGCTTTTCTTTTCTTCCCCATTTAATCGTATTTTATTTTTCCTAATTACATGTAAAGCTAGTTTTCAACATTTGCTTTTATAAGATTTTGAGTTCCACATTTTTTCTTCCCTCCTTTCCCCCCTCCCCAAGATGGCAAGCAATCTAATATGTATATAAGTACATATATGTACACTTATATTAAATATATTTCCACATGAGTCATGTGTGAAAGAAGAATCAGAACAAAAGGGAAAAAAAACACAAGAACGAAAAAACAACAAAAAAAGAGAAAAGAGTATGCTTGGATCTTGAGTCAGACTCCATAGTTCTTTCTCTGAATATGAATAGCATTTTCCATCATGAGACTTTTGGCATTGTCTTAGATCATTGTATTGCTGAGAAGAGCTAAGTCAGTCAGAGCTGATCATTGGACAATGGTGCTGTTCTGTGTATAGTGTTCTTCTGGTTCTGCTCACTTCACTCAGCATCAGTTCATGTAAACCATATGACTCCTCTGCTATAATGATGATTACAGAAGCAGTTCCAGAGTCAAACAACTCTGAAAACTTCACCTTTGAGCCGTTATCAGTCATTTATACCTCTGTGTAACAAGTATAATAAGTGGCCTATTGGGATACCATTTAGGTTAAAGTGGGGAAGGTGATCATGTGACTAGACCAAGGGGTAAGAGATGTACAGCCCAAGTGCTACACCAGCACCCATAGAGTAGAAAACAACCCCAAGAAAGGTTTTTGATATATTAGATGGAGCCTCTGAAAGAGAATCTGTGGGGTAACACGGAGAAGAATCACATCAAGTCATAGATGTCTTGTGATCTGAATTGATAATAATATTGGAAGAGTTTTACATAAGGTTTTAATATTTGTAAAGCATTTTACATCTGTGATATGGTGAATAAAGAACTATCTGTGAAGCCAGAAAGAAAGATCTGTGTTCAAGTTCTGCCCGTGATGCATTCGGCTATGTGACTTTGGGAAAGCCACTTAACTGCTTAGTGCTCTAGGTAACTCTCCAAGGGGCAGAGAAGGTACCAACCAGCATTAGTAGAAGGAATTTCCTCATTTGGGAATATCCTGTACTAATGAAATCATAGGTCTGGATCCAATCCCTGTTCCTTACACATATCATCTCATTTGATTCTCAGACCCCCACTGTGATGAAGGCACCATTGTAATTCCCATTTTGTAGATGAGGAAATGGAGATAGTTATGTGAGATTTTATAAACTTCACATTTAATAGTGTAGCTAATCCATAAATGCAAAGGCTCAGAGAAGCTATCTGATTTGTCCAGGGATACATAGCTTAATAAAGTGTCTAAGTTAGTCTCTAAATTTAGGTCTTCCTTACTCCAAGTCCAGCAATCAAACCATATCCTGTTTCCATCCTGGCCCCCCAGACATCACTGAGGAGAGAAATAATTGTGGAAAGAGGGCCCACCTTTCTCATCACCATCACAAAATGCAGACTAATTGCCACCAATTGGCAGAGTGGCACAGGATCCTTGGGAGTTGCAATATCTCCCATATCACCATTTCTGCTTCTAACCTAGCCCTTACAGCTATCATCTAGGGAAGCAACTTCTGTGGAAAAAGACACAGTCATTCCTACTAGTAGCTAATCAGCTGCCACACACAGGATCATAATAAGCCAACATAGCTGAAGCAGAAAGGCACCCTGAAGGACAGACGAGAGGCAGAATGTACCAGGTGAGTTAAACTACCACCACCACCTTAACTACCACTTCCTTTTAGACTCTGATGAAAGTAGCCTTGAATCCTTAAACCAAGAGCCCTGGGATTAGTGACACTTAAAGACATTAAAGAAATGGCATAACCGGGGTGGCTAGGTGTCGAAGTGAGTAGAGTGTCGGCCCTGGAGTCAGAAGGACCTGAGTTCGGATCCGACCTCAGACACACACACAACAAAAACCTAGCCATGTGACCTTGGGCAAGTTACTTAACCCCAACTGCCCTCCAAAAAAGCAAAAAAAAAAAAATGGCATAAACACCTGCTTTACTGCTGCACCCTAAGGAGCACGGGAGTCTTCCATCTGACTCCAGGTGAAACCTTTAATATGTGTTGTCTCTACCTTTAAAATTTACACGGGCTTTCTTGCTTTCCTATTTGTATTCTTAGCATCCAGCATCATGCTTTGTACATAGTAAGTGCCTAATAAATATTTCATTCATTCATGTGTCCCAAGCTACCACTAAACCCAAGAAACGCACAAAAATAGATCATAGATCTGAAATGAAGGCTATGCAGGCAGGTTTTTGTGGGGTTGGAAGGGAAGAGGAAAGAAAGTTTCTGAAAGGAAAGAGCATTTTTAAAATCCCAAATAAAACTATTTGTTTTATTATTCAGTTTTGGTTGGTCCTAAAAAGGTTAAACTATATTGAAAAGATGATCTCTTACTGCAAATGCCCTGCCTTCTATGCTACCACTGAGGGGCTTGACTCTCAAATCTTTGGGATACCGCCTTTCCCATTAGCTATATTACCTTGATTCATCATCACTTTTTTAGTGCTACACACACTTGAGCAATTTTCCCTGAATGTAAAAAATACTGGAACAAGCACTAGGCTATACAAGAATTCAACTACACATTGACATACACATATGGGGGTCTGTTTCATGGGTTGTTCTGTCTGAAGAATCATTTCCTTGGGCTCAGGGTACTGATGAGCTTTTCTTCACTTGAGGTCAGCTAGGCCTTGGACAGAAGACAGTGTCTGTTGCCAGTACTGTATCAGAAGCCTTTCTAGCTTTGTAAGTAATTGTACTCTATTTGGTACAGTCTTTGAGAGCCCAGGGTCACACTCACTCCATTAGACATTGGAGTTAATACTAGAGGAGACAGTTATTACAATCTTCTATCAATGGATAGAATCCAATTTTCCCTTGCTTAGGACAAAACCTTCCTTAGGGTTTATTTAGCAAACCCCTGGCTCCAGAGAAATTCACATTCTCTCTCTAGTCCCTGTCTGCTTCTACTATTAATGTAAGATGTGTTCTGTTCCTTCAGACAGTTAAAAACAATTCTATTTTGATCTTTGATTTCAACTACTAACTCCATTTTAAATTTTCCCTGACTTTCTCCCATTCTCAGGACCGAGTAACACTCTGTTTTCTGTTTCTCCTATACATCTATTAATAGCCAACCCTTAACAATTGGCTTTGTAGTTCTGAATACATAATATTTTAATATGGAAACCCTAAAGATACCAGTGTGATTGTCAAGAATTAGAGAATCTTAGAATTGGAAGAACCCTTGGAGATCATCTAGTCTGAGATTCCACTTATCCGAAGGTCTTTTGACAGCATATCTTGGGATCGTGGGAAGATACTCACCTCTGCAGAGATGGAAAAAAAGCCCAGCAAGATCAAGATTATTAGTAAGAGGAAAAAAATAAAAAGTATACAAGATCTTCTATTAGAGGAAATTGACAGAATAAAGGTCAAAGGACCATTGATGTCCTCTTAAGGGATAATGATGCTTTTGTGAAAACCAGAACTACTTCTGAAAGGAACTGTAATGAATAAAAGAGCAAGCTAGCCTAAACAACAGTTCAAGAAAATTGGAAAAAGCATGGCACTTAACCCATGGCTTTCTGAACTTCAAGGATTCAATGGATTGCTTGTTCAATTCAACAAATATTTAGCACCTATTGGGCACTGAGCTAGGCACTTCAGGGAACATAAGAAAATGCTTTATTGTCCTTCCCTTCATGGAGCTAGTAAGGAAATGAGCTGGACCTGTAACTATCCACCCATATGAAGAAACCTCTACCAATGCGGGTCGGTATTGAAATATATAGCCCCAGGAAGTATCGTAGAACACTGAACTTAATCTTAATCCATGAAGAGGACAGACACAAGAGATATTCTGGTGGTAGAAATGGCAAGAGTTGGATTGATTCTCTGTTCACATGTATGAGGGAGAGAGAGAAGTCAAAGGAGAGTGCTATAAGCATGAGTAACTGACTGGAGAATGATGGGGTTATTGGCAGGAATAGGAAAGTCAGGAGTAAGGTCAGTTTTGAGAGGAAAGATGAGTTTAGTTTTGGACATAATGTGTTTTAGATGCTCATGACCTTTGGTTAATGTCTGGATTTAGGATTTTCGAGTTGTTAGGCAAGATTTGAATTCAGGTCTTCCTAACTCAAAAACTGAACTGATTTTTATTGTTCCTTTTTATTGTTCCTTTTCCCCCTTAATTCACAAAACCACTGTACCTCTCATAACATGTGAAAATATTCAGGGTCCATTTGGCAATGTTGATCTAGAGCTTAAGAGAGAAATGAGGGACACACACACACACACACAAAAGCTGTATGTTTTTGAGAATCAGCTGCACTGAGGTGATAGTGAAACCAGGGAAATGATGATGATCACATAGCAGGTGAATACAGAGAGAAAAGAGAGCTGACCCTAGAACTCAAAATTACATGTGCATTTAAGGTGGCAGAAATAACGTGAAGGGTCAGGGAAAGGAATGGGTCTGAAAGGCTGGGCTGAAACAGGGAAGTAAGATGCCTTGGAAGCCAAGAGGAGATATAAAGGAGAAGGTAGTACAGCATCTAATGCATCAGAAGCCAGAGAAGCAAACACTGAATTTGGTGATTAGAAGGTCACTGGTGATATCTGAGATAGTAGTTTCCACAGAAAAGTAGTGGAAGCCAGATTGCATGGGGTTTAGATATGAACAGGGAGGTAAGGAAGCATAGACTGGGAGTGGGCACTATTTATTTTTCAAGAAGTTAAGTTTTGAAGATAAATGTGTATGGAAATGAATAGTAAATAACAATAGCATATCTATTCAGTGCTTTAATAAAAGGTTTATAAAGCACTACCCTCACACCAGTTCTGTGAGGTAGGCAGTGCAATGATGATTCCCATTTTATCATAGAGGAATCTGATATTTTATCATAGAGTGAATCAAGTGATTCACAGATGGAAACATGGCTTACAGAGTTAAGGAGTCCAAGTTGTTGGGTTTTTTAGGATGGTGACATCTGAGCATGTTCATAGGCAGAGGGGAAAGTCATTGAAATGGAAGAAATTGGAGTCCCAAGGGAAAGCAGGGATGAATGTGAGCAAGGTTCTAGAAGCAGGAAGAGACAGACTCACGGATATAATGAGGAATAAAAGCTGGAAACAGGGATACTTCTGAGACAAAGAAGGTGAAGGGAGGATAGATGAAGATTTGGAGAAATTCTAGGGTGGAAGGAAGTTAAGTTGAAAAAGTTTAAGTTGGGTTAATTCCATCTCTATAAAGGAGACAAAGTCTTCTGCAGAAAGTGGGGCATTTGGGATGGAGGATAGGGTCATAGATCTACATCTGGAAAGAACAGCCCTCAGAGTTGAATCCCCCAATTTTATCAATGAGGAAACTGTGTCCTAGGAAGGAAAAGTGACTTGCTCCAGGTCACTCAGGCATTAAGTTCTGTCTGAACCTAGGAAATAAGGCTCATTGGATTGATTGTGAGCTCCCTGAGGGCAGGGATGGTCTTTTGCATCCTTTTGTATCCCCAGTGCTTAGCACAGTGCCAGGCACATAGTAAGCAATTAATAAATCCCTAGTGATTTTATTGATTGATTGAAGGATCATAGGTGGGATTTGAACCTGGGTCCTCCAACTCCAGGATACTTTCCATTATACCATGACTATGACCTATAAATTCATATGTGTATATATACAATATATACAATATGGGAATATATTATATATGAATTCATAGGTTTATATATATTAGGTATGCACATGTATTAATGTATATTAATATATATGTTTACACACATGTATATATACAATATACTCATGTGCATGGTGCACATATGCAATATATGTATATATACACTATGCACATGCATACATGTATATTGTATTGGGTATATATTTATATGTAAATATATACACATATTTATATATTTGCATGTATGTGTATATACATACACATTGCATCCTGTTTTATGAGATATAGAGTACCTTAATAAGAGGAGTGAAAAACCATTCTGTGAAATCATCTCCACCTAAGAAGATACCTTGCCTCTAGTGGAAAAAGAATAAACACATACAGAAAATCCTGAAATAGGCAGTTGGCTTTATTGTGGGTCTTTCTGGTTTAAAAAGGCACTTTTCCAAAAATAAGAAAAATTGCCTTTTCCTGGAAACATCATTGACTCAAGCTGAATAGAAAAGTATGGAGAGTTGCTAATGACATACTTGGGTGTATAAACAAAGACAGGACTGTCCTTAACTGCTTAACAATGTGGTAGTCTTCATTTTATTTTATTTAGTTTAATTTTAATTTGTGGAATAAGACAAGTATTTCCATAACATAATATAGTAAAAAAAAAAAAAGAAAATTAGTAATGAAACTGTAAGTCTACTATGTACAACTTGCTATTCCTTTAAAATACAGAATAAAGTTATCATGTAATTTTTTTTTTGCTTTTTGGAGGGCAATTGGGGCTAAGTGACTTGCCCAAGGTCACATGGCTAGTTTTTGTGTTAAGTGTCTGAAGACAAATTTGAACTCAGGTCCTCCTGATCTAGGGCCAGTGCTCTATTCACTCTGCCACCTAGCTGCCTCATTTTTTTTTTTCCATTTTAAAGGTATAAGTATGACCCAGTCTATTTGAAATGTTAAGGAATAAGTATTATTTGACGAGGTACCCTGGGAGAAGTGCTGTCCCTTTATGATATGCTAAAGTAACTATTGAGGTAATAAATGGCTGGTTTTTCTCCATACAGGATGAGAAACTGCCATTAGGAGGTCTGTATATCTATAATGATAGCATCCATAGGGATTCAGAGCTTAATCTTTGTTCATCCTCTAACAATTGTCTGACATCAATGTGGGAGCGTGCACACAAGATTGATTCTGGAAGACATTTTATTTACAATAGTTAGGAAACTATTGATTTTATTGTAGAACTGAAAAACTTTAGATGTACTATAATAGTTTAATTTAATTGGGTACATTAGTCAAAAACCATGAAAAGAAACAAACTGTTAGAGAATCACAGATGCTACTTCTTTGAACTGTCAATCATTATTCCTCCTCCCCCCCCAAAAAGTTTTTTTTTTCTCCTTGTAAAACTTTTCTTTCATCCCAGACTTCATAAATCCCTCCCATGTAACTCCTGTGATATCTATATCTTTTAGGGTCCCATCTACTCACTGTTTGCAGTCTAATAACATGAATAGCTAACAATTCTATAGTGCTTTAAAGTTTGTCACTCATTGTTTGAGAAAGGTATTGTTATTATCTGCATTTTACAAATGAGGAAACTAAGGCTGAGATAGACTGAGTGACTTGTCTTGGGTCATACAACTGAAGACAGGATTTGAATTTAGGTCTGCCTGACTCCAAGTCCTACATTATCCACTGCACCACCTAGCTAATTATTAATTTGATTCAGCTGCATAAGCATTGGTTTTTAGGCTCCATCAGGGGCTTTTCCTCTAGTCTTTTAGTTTATTGTGGTGGTGAGGACATAGGTGCAAATGGATGCTGTTTGGTGTTCTGGTCCTATAATTAGAACTACTGAGATCTGATGGGTTGAAAAAAAGCTTCAAAAGTGGATTTATTACTAGGCCTTTGCTGGTTGTGTATATTTCATTTTTTCCTACTGCATCACAGAAGGCACTGTGCTCTATGAGCAAAGCAAAATTGCAGTAGCTCAAAAGAAACGTGAGATGTGCAAATTCTGAGACATCTCCATTCCAAATGTTCATATGAATTACTCATGCCTGACATGTGGTAGAGCCTTCCAAACTTATATTAGTCTGATCAGCTACAGTTGGACAGACTGTACATTGGCCCTGATGTTATTTTAGTCCTCTTCGAGTATGAAGGACAGCCATATTTCATTTAGCATTGCTTACAATAAAAACTGTGAAATCATTAAGAAAAGTGTACATTGTGATATAACTGCACATTTGTTATAAACTAAGATGTTATATATAGCTGAGTGATCTTAGACAAGTCTTCTCTTCAGTGTCTTCATCCATAAGTGTGGAGAACAGCTTGTGTAGTCTTGTTATCTCCTAACAGAATTATGACAATCAGAGGTGATAAGAAGGAGAGATTTAAAATTGGGAGGAACCTTAGAAGGCACTTAGCCTGACTCCCTCATTGTACCCAGGTTCAGAGTAATTTACCTTGAGTTACACACTTAATAAATAACAAAGATAAGGTTTAACGATTTCAAACAGGGGCCAGATTTCTGTCTGGTATGTTGTAGAGGGGATGCTTTTTCAAGGAGAGCTTTGATTATATGGTCAATGAGACTTCTAAGTTTGAAATTTTGTGGTGCAGTGCTGGGCTTGGAGTCAGGAAGACCTGGGTTCAGATCCAGTCTGAGACACTTAGTAGTTGTGTGATCCTGGGCGAGTCACTTACCCCTGTCTGCCTCAGGTCCTCATCTGTAAAATGAGCTGGAGAAGGATATGGCAAACCATACCAATATCTTTGCCAAGAAAACCCCAAATGAAGTCATGAAGAGTTGGACATGACTAAAACAACTGAACAACCACCACTTACGGGTGGTTTAGACATTTGTATACTGTACAGCAGGGGACTGGACAAAATTCTCTTTTTACAATATCAAAGGATAATAGATCTGAAGCTGGAAGGCAGTTCAGGGGACATCCATTCAACCCCCTTATTTTAAAGAAGAGGAAATTGAGGCTCAGGTCACACAAGGAGTAAACATCAGATGTAGGATTTGAACTTAGGTCCTCTAACTCTAGAAGTAGTACTCACAGAATCACAGATTTAGAACTTGGAAAGATCTAAGAGACCATCAACCTCCTCATCTGACAGATGAGGAAACTGAGACACAAGCCATTTAAATGACTTTTCCAGGGTCACACAGTCTGTAAATATCTGGTGCAAAATTTGAACTCAGGTCTTTCTGACTCCAGATTCAACACTCGATCCGTTTTACTATCTAAAGGCTCCTAAAAAATTGTTGACAGTCATCTAAAAGTTGAATGGGTTGTCTGGAGCCTGCTGGGATGCTCATTACTAATGATCTTGAAGATTTTCAAGCTTAATGACTATGAACCAAGAATCTTAGGCTTAGCAGTTCCTACTACCCTGCAGTCATAATTAAAGGGAGCAATCATTGTAGAATAGGGACCCCCCCTTCTTGGTACCACCAAAACCAACTGCTGATTATCTACCTCTGACTGGCAGGTAAACCCAAGAGCTCTGGAATACCCCTTAGACCACTGATCCTGCTTCCAGTCTAGCCCCCACAGTCAGTATCCAGGGAAACAGCCCCCACATAGATATGACTTGGCAACTATTCCTGCAGGTGATAGCCACAACTACTGAAGATCCTAACTGAAGATCCATACTGAAGATTCTAACACTCTTGTCACCAAATCCTTTGGTACTGTCAAATAGGTGAACATCAGAAACAGATAGAATTCTATTAACAGTGGGGACATTAAAGAATAGGAAATACCACCTGTTTTGCATTTCATCCTAAGGAACATGAAATCTTTTTCATCTGATTTGCAGCTTAAATCTTCTCTATGTAATTGCCTCCCCCACCTGAATGGGAGCTCCTTGAAAGCAAGACATTCCTTTCCTATTTGTATCCCTAGCACTTAGTACTGAGGTTGTTTTGCACATAGTAAGCAATCATGTTCAGATATAGGTTCAGATCTAGTCGTTCTGAGATCCTTTCCAGTTTTTAGATTTGCTGATTTAATGACCTCCAATGTAATGTTTCCTCTGCATATGGTATGAGAGCTGTGGCATCTTCTCCATAGCTGCAATTCCCATACTGATGATGGAGCAACAACTCATGTTATCTGTCTGTATTTGCATTCACCTGTCCTTATATCTCTGAAGATAATGCAATACACATAAATTTGTGGTCAATACATTTGTTCCTCCTCCATGTTGTTGAATGCTATTTGAAGGTGCAGCTTGATTTTGGAAAGAGGCAATATAATTTACTTTAAGTAAGGTAGGAAAAGCAAATTAAGTCCCCTCTGATGGACTCATTTTGTATTCTTAGCTTAGTGACCCCAGTGGTCTGAAAAAGAGGGTTTTCTAAAAAGTCTTAGTGCAGTTTTAAGCTATTTAGGCTTAGAATTGCAGGAGGACTTTGGGGACAGTATATGTCAGATAAGAGGGAGAGAAGATAAAAGGACAAGCATTTTCTAAAATTTGCAAAATGTATTTTAAAATGCTTTCATTCATTTATCCCAAACATTTGCTTCCAGGGCATCTTAGGGCTCATAGAATTCTAGTACAACTCCTTTATTTTCTGGATGAGAGAACATATTTATTTCAGCAAAAAAATCAATTATTCTAGAAAAAGGTTGTAAATAATCATGGCACGATTCCGTCTCTCTATATGAGATGCTTCATATATGAAGTTGTAATCAGACATTCACTCCCACATGAGGGCTTCCCTTTTTATATACCATTCAAAGAAAGTATATTAGTGGTGCCACTGATTCAACAAAGTCAAATGTGACCCCTTATATTTGGCATTATGCAAATTATACAATGACATCTATTTTTCCATGTAGCCCTTCACATACTCATGTACATGTGAAAATGGGTTGGGAAAAAGAAAAAAAAATCAGACCATTTGGGGAAAGCTGCCAACCCCTAAATATTCTGGCCATTTCCTCTAGTGCTCTGATGAGGAAGACCAGGTAACAGGCAACAGAGAAAATAAAAGCATCTTAGAATGCAGAAAGCAATGTCCCTTACAAGTCAGGCAATATTGGATTGGCTTTCAATACCTAAGTTCCTGTTAGTCCCACTTCGGTGCCCTGTCATGGTGTAGAGTGATGCTGAATTTTTGAAGGCTATATAACAGACAGATTTTACTAACCCAGAAAAGCTTCAGGTATAGGTGGGTAAAAGAGATTGTTTCTCAAATGAGGGAGAGCCTATTTACATTAACCTGGCCAGGATGAAGAAGGGCCATCACTCAACCATTACATTGGTCACCAGGTGGTGCATTTTTAGGGCCATAGATACTAATGAAACCACCTACTTACTGAGGCTTGGAAGGATAATTCTGACATTGATAAACCCCTTCCCCCTTTTTATTGCAGGGCAGGGTGGCAGCATGACTTAATAACTTAGGCACTGGGTTTTGAGTCAAGAAGACCTGGGGCCAAATCCTGTCTCAGGTCAACCCTAGGCAAGTGACATGTCACTGCACCTCAGTTTCCTCATCTGTAAAATGGACTCAAATGGGTGCATACATTCCTTCAAATTCTAAATCTATGATTGTATGATAAGTGCACACACACACACACACACACACACACACAAAACCAAACAATTATACATATGTTATAAATGACAAGCTACACTTCCAATCAAATTTCTTTTCATTTGCTTGCCTTACTTCAACTGCAGTGCTGGGTGTCAATAACCTGAACCCAAACAAGTTGGAGTCTTAACTTCTGCTCTGATGCCTTCTTTCTGACCCAGTTCCATCACTTCTCTTCCCAGTTTTCTCTACTACCAAGGTCAAATCCTCTTGCCTCAAATCTTATTGAGGCATGGATATAACGCTGGATGTTAGACTCTTCCTATCAGTTGGGTATCTGTATCTTCTCTTTTGCAGTCCTGGAGGCTGCATGATCACCCCCAAGATTTGAGTCTATTTCCTGACCCCTCCATCCTTTATTCTATGCAAAAATACCTTAAATCCTTTTTGGAAGGAGACAAGATACACATTCCAAATAACCGAAATCTTAAATGAATGCTTAAATATTGAATTACATGGACATTCATTATTTATCTATAATATTTACCCATCCATTCATCTACCCATATATCTAGTCACTGAAAGTTAGCTCAGCTTTTACAAGGAAAACTGAATGTTCAGTAACTAACGAGGAGTTGCCAACAAAGAAACACATGCCATTCTAGGGTCCAGGCAGATGGCACAGCTGTCTGGGTACACCGACGCATTCCAGACCAGTGCTTTTCAGACACTCGGGTACCCTTCCTCACCCTTTCCAGGCTCTTTCCCCTCACTGCTCTGGTTGCGCTTTGGAGAACTGGAGACTTGCCTCCCTGCCCCCCAGGATGTATTGCCCCCATAGTCTTTACCCCATGGAGCATATCCACTGGAGGGCAAGCAGCCTGAATCCCAGACTCTGGGCCAGGGGGAAAGGGCAGCTTTGCCCAGGGGAGTGGCGCCCAGCTCACCTGGCGTGCCAGAGGGCTCCGAATCCCAGTGTTTGTTCAGCCAGCCCCTGGCTCCACGGTGAGCGCTTAGCCAGCTGCAGGAGGGATAGTGGGCGCTCCCGAAGGCTAGCCCCAGCTGTCCTCTTCTGTCCCCTTTTCTCCTCTCTGAAAGGAGACAGAGGAGGAAAAGCTCCGCTTTTCACAACTCCTGACTGTCGACTCTGCTGGGAAAATGTTAAGCCTTCTCTTCTCCCGTCTCGCTCCTGGAATCCAGTAATCCTTGGACTAGAGGTTAGGAAGGAACCCGGGTCGAGTCAGAGGACAGAGAGACCCCTGCCAATCCTTCCCAGCTGAGATCACTCTGCATGGAGCGGAGCACGCCTGGCAGCAGGGGGCTAGGCTCCTGCAAGTCTCTGCTTGGTTCTTAGTGTGGCGAGGATGAGGAGAAGAAGGAAGGGGAGGAGGGCAGAGAGGAGGAGTCCTTTAAACCCACCTCGCAGGTAGCAGCAATTCAGTCCAGGCAGCGAGGAAGGGAGAAAGAGATGGAGGGTCCCAAAAGAGGGAGGAAGAGAACGGGGATCTGGACTTCGGGGTTACTCAAGCTCCTCCAGTTTTCAGGCTGCAAAAGGAGGACCCTCCACCCCCTCCAAAAAAAACACAACCCCCCCCCCAAAAAAAAACCCAAAAACAACACACACACACACACACACACACACACACACACACACACACACACACACACACCCCCAAATCCAAAACCAAACTCTTCAGGGGTGGGCGACCTCCTGGGCTCCCAGGTGCCGACACTAGAGGGCAGCGATTTCCACTATATAAGTCCTAAAGCGGGCAGGCGGGGGCGCAGATAGGATCGACCACAAGGGTAAAGATAAGGATAGGGTTAGGGAAGGAGATAGGGATGGATGAGTTGGGCTCCTCCTCTCTCCCTCTTCCAACCCTGGCTCTGGACTGCGGGACTGCGGAGATGAGGATTGCACAGAACAGGTTGCTTAAGGAAGGTTTTTCTTTTTCTTGTTAAAGAACTGAAGAGGAGGAAAAAGAATAGGACCGAGGATGGAGAAATAGAAAGAGGGGAGGCATAAGGGGAAGGAATAGAGGGACACTTTGCAGCTTCTAGAGCTCCTGGCATAGTCCCTTGTGTGGGAGAGGTAAATTGCTCAACTCAAAGCTAAAAGTGGTGATTTCCATAAATATGGAGGAGGTGAAGGAAAGGAGGGTGTGTCTTTCAAAGAGAGGGGACTTAGGAGGTAGGAAAGGTCATTAATGAAGATTGAGGAGACATTTAAATAGATTCTCATGTGGCAGCCTCTTTTCCTGAATCAGAAGACCTAAATTTAATTCCCTCTTCCAACCTCTGTGACCTTGAGTAGTCACCACCTCCTTGGGCCTGTCAAATGAGGGGGTTGGATGAAATGACTTTGCAGGTACTTTTCAATTCTAGATCAATGATTCTACGGCTGAATTAGAGCTGGAAGTTAGCTGAGAGGTCATCTGGTGGAACCCTCCATTTTACAGCTACAGCTGATCCCAGAGAGGTGGTGATTTCCCGCAGATTATACAACTAGAGTTCTCAGAAGGGCAGATTGCTTTCTACACTTGTTCACTGCTGCCTAGTTTCTTCACCTGTAAAACAAAGGAATTTAACTAGATAACTTCTCAGATGCCTTTTGACTCCAGTAATACCTATGACTCCTTACAACAGCTCCTGGAGAAATGAATGAAAGGTTACCATATCAGGCCAAGGTTAAGTGGTAAAATCACTTGTCAGGACCCTAAATGATCTGACTAAAGGACTTGTCACAGCTAGCCCACCATTTCTGAGCTGGAGCCCAGTAGTCCTGAAGCTGGGAATTCCAAATAGATTCATATAGACTTCAATTCAGATGTTTTACTTAGCAATTGGCATTTATTTGAACCTGGATTTATTTTATTTTATTCTATTGTAGAGAGGTAGGTTTAGAGTGGGTAGTGGGAGTGAGTACAGCAGCAGAGACGCAGCCACAATGGGAAGCATTTAAGTCCCAAGAGGCTTTTGTGAAATAGAGAATACTCATAAGATGCCAAACTATTTACCACACTCAAGAACAGCATTGTGTTCAGCTATATTGTTAAGGAAGAAGTCTTACAGCTTGTTAATTCCAAAGTAGAAATTCATGTTTCTTCAATAACAGTAACACAACAAGAAAAATAATGCCAGTGGGCCAGTTCTCCATCTCCTAGGTTTCCTGAGTGCCTCTTGAAATTAGCAGGTGCTCTGTGGATGCAAAAGATCTGTGTGAGTGAAAGTACAGTTAAATGAGGCAAAAAAGAGTGATTATTCCATTCCTTGGGCTCTGAGTTGCTTCTCTTAGTTTCATTCCATGCTCTAAGGAAATGGGACAGACCAGTAATATAACCTGAAAAGTTACCACAGGAAACATAGAAAAAGTTTTCTCCTCTTGATATGTATGGAAGGATCTGTTTCTGGCCCCAGTTCATAAAATTTAGACTTGGAATAGATAGAACAAGAGTGATGTTCTAATTCATCTTGGAAAGAAGGATGCTATGGTTTATTTAGGGCCAGTATTCAAAAAGAGAGAGCAGTTTGTACAGTCTGGAAATAATAAAACTGTATAAGGAGGTAAGTCCTTTACCAAAGAGACTGAGGGAATAGGAATACGTTATGCATCATGTCTCCAAGAAATTGGCCTACTTTAGTAATTCAACCAATCAATAAACATTTATTAAGCACCTACTATGTGCCAGGCACTGTGTGGTTACTTCAAAGGAAGTTTCCACGAGAATAAGCTTTGTCAATTAAGGAATATCATGAAGGTCATTTTGGGGGACTGAAATTCAGAGGAGTATGGCCTTATCTAAACTATCTATTATCTTCTGGGTTATGTAATTTTAATTAAATAGCTTACCAGTTTTAAAGTAAAGTCAACTTATTATTTGGAGGTTAATTATCCAATTTGTGGGTTATCACTGTCATTTGAATCTGTTTTCATAATCCCACTTCTTCCTCCCTCCACCATGTTTTTGGCTTTTTTAATACTCCGATAACTAGGGAAGGAAGAAAAGGATATTGAAGGAAAGTAATTTTGTTATTGGTTAGTAGATGGCTTGCCAGAGGAGGTGGAAATTTTGGCTAAAATGAAGTTTTTGCTTCTTTCAAATACCAGCAGTCTCTCAGAGGCCTCAGTCACCTGGAAGATGGCTCTCAGCAAAAGGTTTATGATTCAAACATTCGAATTAGAAACTTGGGCCAGAATTTTGTATTCACCCTGCTCTGTGACTATCAAAACGCAGTTTTCTTCTCTAGTCCCTGAGATGCAGAATCATGGCCTGCCTACATAAAGACCTCATGCCCCTGATTCTTCTCCTCATCCTCCCATCCCTAACTAATTCAGCTCTACCTCTCTGCCCCGTTCTCTCTTACCTATCCCTTCCACTGTGCTATCTGAAACCCCTAACCTATGATTGAATGTTCCTCATGATCTTGAGCTTTTCCTTCTGTACCACCTTCATAGGATCATTAAATTTGAGCCAGAAGAAGTCTTAGATGCCATTTATTCGAAGCCCCATATTTTATAGTGGAAATTGGCCCTCAGATGCTAAGTGACTAAACCCAGGTTATACAGATGGAATCAGAGGTGGGATTTGAATACAGGTCATGTCACCAGGGCTATTTTCATTGTACCATGTTGTCTTTTCTATTACAACGAGGCTTGCCTTTCCCCTTAAGATATCCCATCTTTTACTTCATCTCTCTTTAATGGTGGGCATTCCTTCTCTCGTGTACTTTCTTGTCCATGGGCCAGGAAGAAAAATAGGCAGACTGTTTGTGACCCACTTCCACTTTTAAATCTTTTTCTGTCATCATCACTCAGCAACGTCTCTTCCTCCAGTAAGAAGAGTTCATGCCATCTCATTATATCACCCTATATACCAGCCTCCCAATCCTTCTCCCATCTTGCTCACCATCTTACTCTTTACCCCACTCTCTGACCTCTCTTTGGTGATTTTTATATTCACATTGACAACTCTTCTAGAGACTTGGTTTCCAATGTCCTTAAGCCTTACGATATATATCTGCATTCTACCACAGCTATCTATAAAGATAGTCCCATCTTAGACCTCATCTTCACCCAAAACCTCTCCACCTTCAGTATTCTGAATTGATGAAAACCTCCCCTGAAATCTTGTCTATCTTTTCCTCTGCTTCATTCCTCATGAACCTGCTGTTTGAGGCATTTGAGCCTTCATTCCCTTCCTTCAGTTGATTTATATACCAGACTCATTTCCCTTCCTTTTCAGTCCTAAACTCATAGGTAATCACTTCAACAGGGCATTATTTTCCACCTTTGAATTCCTTAGCTCCTTATTTTCCTTCTCTTCCTGCACTGTTAATATGCATATAAAATATAATAATGATATGTCATATTCATTATATATACATAATTTTATACATTGTTATATATTTCATAATTACTTATTAATTATAATAATATAAGATAATAAAAATTATTTATTCTTATAATTCTATATGTGTATCTCTATCTCTATCTATCTATCTATCTTATCTATATGGCATATTGCTACTCCACACATTGGTGGAGGAAGTCATGAAATTAACTGGGTTCCACTACAGATTCATGCTATTTAACCTTAACTGGCCTTTCCCTTCTGCAGTCACCCATTCATCTCTTTTCTATCATATCCCTGACACCTACTGTTCCAAACCTTCTCCTCTTTTCTCAGGCCCCCAACTCTACTCTAAAGCCATTTTTTTTTCTCTTCAGCAGATGACCTCATTGACTACTTTACTGAAAAGACAGGCTATCAGTCATGCACTTTCTCAATTCCCACTCTCTGCACTTAAAAACCTTTCTATGTCCTTACCCATTCTCTTTCTTACCTTCATTCCCAGGGGATGAGGTGATTCTTCTTCTAGCCAAAGTTAACCCCTTTAATAATTCCTGCCTATCTCCTCTTGGAGAGTACCACATGAATCATTCCATTGCTTTTTCTCTCTCCTTTAATCTCTTCCTAACTACTGACTCCTACACTGTTGCCTGCAAATATGCTCATGTGTCACCTATCCTCAAGACAAAACAAAATAATCAAACAAAAAACATGCAGCCTTGTCTTTCCCCCATTATCTCCCTGATACTGGCCTGTGTATTTCCTTCTCTTCAATGAAGAACTTTACTGCCTCTGCTTTTTCATCATCAGCTCATTCCTGTTGTTTGGTATATAATCTCCACCAGTCTTCTGAAACTGTTCCCTCTAGTTTCTTTTTATTATTGGATCCATTGGTCTTTTCTCTGTCCTCATACACCTTGACTTCTCTGCAGCAGCAAATACCATTGACAAATCGCTCCTCCTGGATACCCTCTTTTTGCTTCTGTCTCTGCTCTCTTTCTCCCTCTTGGATTGCTTTTCCCAATCTCTTTTCCTGGTTTGTTGTCTTTCCAACTCTAAAGGTGTTCCATAATGCTTTATCTTCTATTCTTTTCTCTATCATCTTTTCTTTTCTTCTTGGATAATCACACATTTCTTCCCCCATTACAGTGTGAGCTCCTTGAGGGCAGAGATCATGTTTTCACATTTCTTTACACTTGGCATATGATAAGCTTTGCCTGGCACATAATAAGCTCTTAATAAATGCTGCTCTGTCTCTCCCCCCACCATTACACTAAATATCTCCATCCCCTACAAACAATCATCATTCATTTGGGTTACCATCACCTTGTGGTTACCCTCCTCTGGACATTCTATAGTTAGGTTAGAGTGCCAAGCCTGGAGTCAGGAAGACCTGAATTCAAATTTAGCCTCAGATACTTAATGGCTCTGTGACCATGGACAAGTTGCTTAATCTTTGTTTGCCTCAGTTTCCTCAACTATCAAATGGGAATAATAATAGTACTTATATAACAGGATATTTGTGAAGATAGAATAAGATAATGTTTGTCAGAAGATAAAGCACAGTGCCTGACCAGCACTACATAAATGCTTATTTTCCTCCTCTCTAATCAATATCCTTACTAAATGTGGCCCCCAGAATGCAACAATAAACCCCAAACTCCAGATGTGGCCTGACTAAGGCAGAAGTAATAGGATTACCATCTCCTTTGTCCTGAATGCTATGTCTTTAAAAAAAAAATGCAGCCAGGATTCAATGCTTTTTTTTGTCTGTTTGCTTGTTACATCACAGTGCTGAATCACACTGAACTTTTCCCCCAATTAGAGCTGTGATTTCATTGAAGAAAAAAAGACAGAAGGAAAGAAAGAAAGAAAGAAGGAAGAAAAGAAAGGAGGAAAGGAAGGGAGGAAGAGAGGGAAAAAGGAGAAAAGATAATGGGATAAGGTAACTACTGATGCAAGGCATAGAATATGTATATGCCTGCAATGGAAATTCAAAGGCAATAGTGGTCAATCAACCAACAAGCATTTATGAAATGACTATCTGTGCCAAGCACTATGCCATAACTTCTCAAATGTTCCATGTTGACTCCACGTGCCACTTTCTGGGGAAACAATTGAAACCTTATTTTCAGGGTTAAAAAATTATTTATTGGTGAGGAAGCAAATTTGTGGTACAAAATAGATAAATTAGACTCAAGAATCAAAAATAGTATTATTTTTCTATAGTTTCCTATCACACAGGTAGGGGGCAGTGGCAGTGGCAGTGGTGTGAATGATTAAGAACCTCAGGGAAATGCTCCAATGATGAGAGAGACAGAGAGAGAGAGAGAGACAGAGAGAGACAGAGACACAGAGACAGAGACAGTGAGAGAGACAAAGAGACAGAGAGAGACACAGAGAGAAAGAGACAGACTGACAGACAGAGACAGAGAGAAAAAAGAGAGACCTATCTCTTCCACATGGCTATTACTCAAATAAGAGAATATGTGTAAGGCACTTTATAATTGGTAGAGCACTATATAAACCCTAGTATTTGTCAATATTAATTAAGGTCAATAACCTAGAACGTGGGGATATATTTTATCCCTAAGGATAAAACAGTTTTCATGCATTCTAGGAGTGAAGCTATGAATCTAGGCAGATCAGTTTAAGTAGTTAGAACTCAGAACATAGGTTCAAACAGTGAACCTATGGGTTCCTGCTAGTTGATTAATGAATAATTGTAGCTCTAGTGAATTAGTAATTGTGATATTTAAAATTTTGATTCTTTACCTATGGTCCAATCAACAGGTATGATAGTGAATGAAAATCAGATTGTTTTAAGGAATCAATCAGAAATGGAATTGGAATAAAGAATTGTGAATGAATGGTCAGAACATATGAATATTTAAAATCATATGGAAAGTTACCAGCCAAGAAAGTGGGTAAGAAAAAAAAAGACTGGACATTCCACTGAGTGCAGATATACCCATGGAAGGCTAGATATTGGGCTGATAAGAAGAAATAAATGATACCAGGAAGCTAAGACTGATAAATCTTGAGGGCTAGATGTCCTCAAAGTCAGAACAGTCTACTGATCTGATAAGGAAAGAAATGGATAGGATTCAGAAAAAAATTTTCAGGCAAAGGCTTCTGTGGGCTTCTTTAAACATATTAAAGACCTAGAGAAAGGGGACATTTTGAAACATCCCTTTAAAACCATAGCTTATGCTATAATTTCCCTAAATTTTACCCATTCCTTTGTGAAGCCAAGAGGATTGGTCAACCTGAATGTCTACCAAATTAGAGCAATTACAGATTATGAAAATACATGTTATTTTTTCAGTGTGTATCTAAATATCTCTTTTCTCCCCAAAGAGATCTTATTTTAGGGTCATGTCCTTTATTCAGGGGATGCCTATATTCACATCAACATGATATCAGTTACATTATTAGACTGTAATCTCTATGAGGGCATGTACTGTATCTTATTCCATTTTTTGTATCCAACTATTCCTGGTACAATACCTGGCACACAGTAGGTGCTTAAAAAATGTCTGTTGAATTAATGCGACTTGACCTATGTATGAATATGTATTAATCAGTCAATTTGCAATTATTAATTGCCTACTATATGTCAAGCAGCTGACCCTGGAGTCAGGAAGACTCATTTTCCTGAGTTAAAATTCAGCCTCAGACACTAGCTATGTGACCCTGGCAAGTCATTTAACCCAGTGTGCCTCAGTTGCCTCATATGTAAAATAAGCCAGAGAAGGAAATGGCAAAACACTCCAGAAAGCCCAAAATGGGATCAAGAAGAGTCAGACAGACAGGATTGAAAAACAACTCAGCAACAACAACATGTTAAGAACCATGTTAGGTGCTGAGGATGTAAGAACAAAAGTGAGACAGTCCTTACCTTAGAGAAGTTTATAATCTAGTAGAAAGGATATGTATTGGGGCATCTAGGTGGTGTAGTGAATAGAGCACCAGCCCTGGAGTCAGGAGGACCTGAGTTCAAATGTGGCTTTAGACACTTGACACATTACTAGCTATGTGACCTTGGGCAAGTCACTTAACCCCAATTGTCTTGCCTTCCCCCCCCCCCCCCACACAAAAGGTATGTATTATAGGTAAGTTAGTATAGAAGGTATGTAAAATAATGTTTAAAAAGTTATTTTCTTTGGGGGAGCAGAAACGAGAAGAATCAGTGAAGGCATCATGTGGGAGGTAACAATAAGTAGCTTTGGAAGGGAGGTAGGAGTTTCAAAAGATGTCAGTGAGGAGGAAGTACGCTCCAAGCATGAGCAACAAGCCTCACAAAGACAAGGAGATGGGGAGATGGAATGTCGGGTAAGTGGAACAGCACAGAAGTCAGTTTTTCTAGAGCACAGAGGGGATGACTAGGAGTAATAATCAATCAACCTACAAAGTTAGGCTGGAGCTAGCTTGAGCTCCAAAGGCCACACAGAAGAGTTTATATTTTATCCTAAATTCTATGGGGACTTCCTGAAGCTCCTTGAGCTAAGGAGCTACATGGTCAGACCTATGTTTTAGGAATATCAATTCGGTAGCTGTATGGAAGATAGATTGGAGAGAAGAAAGACTGGATGCAGAGAGACCAATTAGGGAGTTATTGGAAGAGTCTTGGTGAGAGGTCATGAGGTGATGTATATGTAATACTATATGATTTAATAAATCATTTTGAAATAAGAATTCCATGGCCATAAAAGATTTGTGCAAAAGCCATAAGCCTAGGATCTCATTGTTTCTCTAACAAGATCTTATTGGTTCAGTTAATTTTGCACAGATAAAAAACAAGAGCAAAACAAAAACTCTATTCTATGTTTATGCATCCAGAATATTTTACAGTACATGTATACTTTTGGTCACAAGGAGAAATTAAACAGACTGTGTGTGCTTGGGGAAAAGCAATTTAGAACATGTCTCACAATGATCATGGTGAATCATCCTCACCTATTAAGACAGAGCTGTAACTAGGGCAGGGTGACTGGGGTATTGCCCCAGTACTTCAAATTTAGAGGATGCTAATAGCACTTGCAGTAGTTCAGCAATAAAGAAATAACAGAACTTAACACCTAGCTGAGCAAGAATACATAGTTAAAACAGGAAGCTACCAGATGGCAACGTGGGGTGAACTTGTCTTTTCCTGCCTCATTCTTCTTCTGCCTGTCAGAATGCTTGAAATCATACTAGCTGTCTGACCTTGGAGAAGTCACTTAAAGGACTCAGTTCTCTGAATTTCTCTGTCTCCTCTTGCTAGATTTTTATAGCACTTTGAGCTTTCCAAAGTACCTTTAAAATATCCTATTTTATCTTCACAGCAACTCTAGAGAATTAGGTGCTATTAATGTCTTCATTTTAAATATAAAAAAACTGAGGCAGAAGTTAAGTGATTTGCCCAGGGACACACAGCCAAAAGTGACTGAAGCTGGATTTTTAGATTCCAGTTCTGGTCTTTTAATGGGTTTATTTATATTCCAAGTTTGCTAAAGTTATTAGTTATTTCTATTATTTTTCACTTGACTTTTTTACTATATCAAAATTTTGGCTTTTATTTAATATTTTAATAACTGTATTTCAATATAATTGATTTCCTTTGTAATCCTACATATTTTATATGTATTTTAAAACATTACTCTGAGAAGGAGTTCTTAAGCTTCACCAGACAGTTTTAGAAGCTTTGGAGCAGAAGATTCATTTATGCCATCAATATGACTTTTGCAAAGTCTATTATGTTTAAGGTACTGTGAAGTATTACGAGTTGTCACTATTCTTCTTCTTTTTTTTTTTTCAAATAGCAAAGCTTTAATTAGAACAGAGTAGCAAAATAAATTAACAACAAAAAATTCCCCCATACAAAGAGATAAATGATCTCTCACAGATATCCTGCCACCAATGGGAAAGGAAACATTCCCTGGACAACTTACAATGTATCCTGGCTAGAATACCTCTCATGGCTTTGTTTCTCCAGCAACCAGCTGTGTCTTACTACTACCCTTCTCTGCCCCTGTGACTTCCATTCCTTTTTTGCTTCAGAAGCTGTGGCTCTTAGGTCCTTAGGTCCTCAGATGCTTCAGTGTCTTTATCCTTTTTTTTTTAAACAAATGCTTTCTAACTTCTGGTTTACATCATTCATTTCCACCAGATTTTGAGTTACAATTTTTCCCCCATTTTTCCCTACCCACCACACCAGAGTAGCAGTCCCACTAGATATCCCCTCATCCAATCTGTTCTCTCTCATATCTTCTCCCAAACCTCCTTTGACTTTGCCATTAGGGCAAGGTGAATCTCTGAGCCCCAGTGCCTGGACATCTTATGAAACATTTAATTTTAAAACTTGGATTTTCAGATCCATTCCCTTCCTCCCTTGTCACTCACTCCCTCTGAGAAGATCAGCAATTCAGTATGTGTTGTACATGTATAGCTATGCAAAACATTACCATAGTAGATATATTGTAAGAGACTGCTTATATTTCCCTCCCACCCATCTCACCTCCCACCTGGTCCATTTCCTACTTTGATCCTGTCCCTCTTTGATAGTGGGTACTTCCAACCTCCCCTCTCCCCAGAAGACCCTCCCCTCCATCATCCCTCTTCTCATCCCCCTTTCCCCTACTCTCCTGCAGGGTAAGATATCCTATTTAGTATGTATGTGATTCTCTCCTTGAGCCAACTTCAATGAGAATATGGTTTTGCCTTTTTGCCTTCCTGTTCTTCCCCTCCCCTACAACTACTTCCCCTTGCCTCTTCTACATGAGATAGTTTGCCCTACCCTGTCTCTCCCCATCTCTTCTTGCCACTTTCCTCTCTCACCTATTAACTTCACCCCTTAAGAATTATCCCTTCCCGGAGCTGGACGCGGAGCCCGAGGCGGGCGTCTCGGTGCGCAGCAGCCGGTGGCCCGCGGCGCCCTTCCAGGCCCGGCGGCTGCGGCGGCTGCGGCCGCGCCCGTCGCCGGGGCCCAGGCCGATGAGCGCGTTCAGCTCTTTGCGCTTCTTCATCTTCTTGGGCGGCGTGAGGGGGCCGCCCGGGGCCGAGCAGCAGCCGCCGGGCTCCAGCGCGGCCCGGCCGGGGGGACGCGGCGGGACGGCGCGGGCGGGCCGCTCAGCCGCTCCGCTCCCTTGGCGCCTCCGGCTGCGGCTCCGACTCCGGCTCGGGCTCGGCCTCGGGCGGCCGCCCAATTCAAATATTTTATTAAGAGATATGACATATGCACAGATTCCTGGAGGAATGAGGAAAGGCCTTGCATTGGAGGAGGCAGCTGAGTTGAACCTTAAACGAAGTAAGGGATAGTAAAAGCCTTGCAATGGGATGGTCTGTGTAAAGGAAAGAAGGGAGAAGAGGAAGAAAAATGAAAGATAAAAGGAAAGGGGCAAAGAGAAGAAAAATGAATAGAGAGGAAAGAGAAGGGAGACGAAGGAAGGGAGAAGGAAGAAGGAGAAGGGAAAAGATAAGGAAGAAGGAAACAATATTTTCAAAGGTGTCCTGATTTTCCATTTTTCCTTCTGGAATTCCTTCTTTTATGCACATTAAAATGCTTTAATCTCTCTTTTTTCTTTTCTTTTTTTTTTTTGGTGGTGTTGGTGGAATCCTATCATTAGCTCCCCCCCCCTCAAATCTTTCTACTCAATAAAGTATAATCTTTGTTTCAAAAAAAAAAAAAAAAAAAAGAATTATCCCTTCCCATCAAATTCAACCTGTGCCCTCTATCCATGTATATCTGTAAACATATGCCCATATAACCTTCTTCAATTATTTTCATAATGAGAAAGGTTTCATCAGACACAGTTATTGTTTTTCCATGTAGGAATGTAAATAGTTCAACTTTGATAAGTTCCTTTTGATTTCTTTTCCCTGATTACCTTCTCAGGCATCTCCTGCTTCTTGTGTCTGGATGTCAAATTTTCTATTCAATTCTGGTTTTTTCCTCAAGAGTGCTTGAAAGTCCTCTATTCCACTGAATGACCATATTTTCCCCTGAAACAAAATACTCAGTTTTGCTGGGTAGGTGACCCTTGGGTTCATTCCCAGCTCTTTTGCCCTCTGGAATATCATATTCCATGCCCTTCGATCCCTCAGTGTAGAAGCTGCCAGGTCCTGGGCTATTCTGATTGTGTTTCCACAATATTGAAATTGTTTCTTCCTGGCTGCTTATAGTATTTTATCCTTGATCTGGGAGTTCTGGAACCTGGCTATAATATTCCTAGGAGTTTTCTTTTTGGAATCTTTTTCAAGAGGTGATCTGTGGATTCTTGCAACCTCTATTTCCCCCACTGGATCTAAAACATCAGGGCAATTTTCCTTGAGAATTTCTTTAAGGATGTTTTCTAGGTTCTTTCTTTGATCATGGCTTTCAGGTAGTCCAATAATTTTTAAATTATCTCTCCTGGATCTATTTTGCAGGTCAGTGGTTTTTTCCATGAGATATTTCACATTACCTTCTATTCTTTCATTTGTTTGAATCTGTTTAACAGCATCTTCATTTCTCATAAAGTCATTAGCTTCCATTTCCAGTGAGCTTTTGAGATTCTTTTTCCATCTGGCAAATTTGGCTTTTTAAGGCATTCTTCTCCTCATTGCCTTTCTGAGCCTCTTTTGCCATTTGAGTTAGTCTATTTTTTAAGGTGTTATCTTCCTCAGTCAGGCTGTTGACTGTCATTTCATACTTTTCTTGCATCTTTCTCATTTCTCTTCCCAATTTTTCCCCCATTTCTCTTATCTGCTGCTAGCTGGCCTGTAGCCAGCTTGTATTTTCATTTGGGGCTTTTGGTGCGGGAGTTCTGACCTCACAGTCCTCCTCCATGCTTTGATCCTTCTTGCCCCTAAAATAGGAGTCCAACGTTGAATTTTTCTGTATATTTTGTTTCTTTTGCCTAGGCATGTTGTCACTTAATTACTTGATTTTTGGGCTTGTTGCCACAGTAGGACTCTGCCACCAGAAAGGAGAGCTTCTGCCCAAACGTGGGGTCTTCACAACTTCCGCAGGTTGGGTGGCCTCTGCAAAGCCTCCACCTGCTCTGGAAAATTGGATGCCCACCCCAAACTTCCCCCCCAGACCACAATCCAGATCCAGGCAGTTTAAAGCAAGAGCGATTAACCCCCAGAGTGATTGCTGGATCTCCCTACAGTTCGCAGACCAGGAGCTAGAGCCGCCACTGATGCTGCAAAATGGCTTCTGTGTCGTGTTTCTTCAGCAGCTTTGCTTTTCGCCCACAAGGGAGGAAGCCGATGCTTTCCTCAAATACTGGTCCCAAAGTCCATAGGGCACTAACCTCTCACTTTGTCCTAGGCATATCTGTGCTGATAATTCTGGAATCACCACAGCTGCTGGTGGGTCCCTCCAGCTGGCTGCTGGCCCAGCCGCCCTGGGGCTAAAACTGTGGCTCAGCTCCCAGAGCACTGTGCTCTCAGTTCCCAGCGCGCTGTGCAGCCTGTTCTCAGAGTGCTGCGCTGGCCACTCCCTGCAGGGCTGCTGGGCTGTCTTCAGCAGGAGGTTAGCTTCTCTGTGTTGTTCTGTGGGTGTTGGGGCTCCAGAAGTTGTTCAGAGTCCCCTTTTACATTATTTGTAAGTTGTGTGGGACAGAGGACCTTGGAAGTGCTGTTTCTACTCCGCCATCTTGGCTCCGCCCCACCTTTCACTTGACTCTTAAGGGATTCTTTAAGTACAACATCATCTTATTGCTATAACCAGCATTCCTAGTATAATATCAAATAAACATTTTAGTGATGGACATCCTTGTTTCACCCCTGAGTTTAATGGAAGGGATTCTAGTTTATCTCTTTTATAAATAACGGTAGCTTTTGGTTTTCAGCCTCAGGGGAACTGTGTGAAAGCAAGCATATTGATGTACTGTTAGTGAACCTGTGAATTATTACAACCATTCTTTAATGCAATTTGGCATTATACACACAAAAAAGTTACTAAATAGCTTATGTCCCTTAACTCAGCTCTACCATGACCAAATCTCTTGGGTCTATGTCTCAAAAAGATCAACGAAGTGAAAAAGGTGCTACAAATACAAAAATATTTATGATAACTCTTTTTTGAGCTTGCAAAAAACTGGAGACTAAGCTGAACTGAGAGAGGGTGAATAAGTCATGGTATATGATGTGATAGAATACTATTGTATTCTATGAAATGAGGAAATAGAAGATTTCGAAAAAGACATGGAAAGGCTTATATGAACTGGTCCAGAGCAAAGCAAGCAGAGCCAGAACAATTTATCCTATAAAATCAGTATTATAAAAATGAGAAAATCTGAGGACATTTATGAACTGATGAAGAATGACATAATGGGAGCCAAGAGAATGATTTATGTAATAGCACGAACACTGTAAAGACAAATATCTTTGAAAATTCTAAGGACTATAATCAATACAATGTTCATTCATGTTTCCAGAGGACTGATGATGAAACATGCTAGCTATGATAGATTTGATGGGTTGAGGGTACAGAACAAGAAAAATATAATATATATATATACACATAAATATGTATTTGTTGTATACATATATGTATATGTATATTATGCCTGTATATTATATACCACCATAGAGGAAATTTCTTTTATTCAACTATGCATATTTATTACAAGGATGTTTTGTTCTATTTTAATAGGATGGGAGGTGGGAGGGAGAAAAATATATTTCTCTTCATTTGAAAAATAGATTGGGCTGCTACAGATATGGAATGCTGCATGAAATTTCACATGAGGCTACTGTATTATTAGTTTTGCTTAATAGTTTTATTTTGTTACAATAGATATCTTGTGGAGTTGGATTATAATGACATTTGTAAATGTTTTTAATGTAGAAACAAGGCACATTAATAAAATGTTCCTAGAAAAAGTGAAATAAATGAATTGGATTTGATTTCTGTGGTACCTTCTAGCTTGGACATCCTATGGTTCTAAACATTGTAGAGTCATTATCCCCTATGAATTATTTAAAAAGTATATATCTACTATATGCCCAACTTTAGTCTCAGTCAGGAACCGTGGGGGACACAAAAGAAGTATAGTCCTTTTCCCTCAAGAAGTTTAAAGTTTAGTTGAGAAAACAAGACTAACACACATGAGATAATGGAAAACTGAACAAAATCTTATATTTATGCAACAAAGACATCTGGTAATATAGACATGCTATAGAGAAGAACAGCAAAGACTAGAAGATTAATGGGGGTAACTAGTTGGTGCAGTGGATAGAGTATTGGCCCTGGAGACAGAAAAACTGATTTTCCCAAGTTCAAATCTGACCTCAGACACTTACTTAATAAGTGTCTCACTTACTGGGTGACCTTGGGTGAGTCACTTAACCCTGTTTGCCTCAGTTTCCTCATTTGTAAAATGAGATAGAAAAAGGAAATGGCAAATCACTCTAGTATCTTTGCCAAGAAAAACCCAAATGGGGTCACAAAGAGTCAGACATGACTGAAAAATGACTAAACAAAAGCAAAGAGGAATGATAAGAACTGAAATTTAGGTAGTACTTTAAAAGTACTTTACATACATTCTCTCACTTGGGCCATACAATAATCCTGCAATGGAGGGATTCCAGTTATTGGTATCCTCATTTTACAGATCAAAAAAAATGAGATTCAGAATTTAAGTGACTTTCTTACAGTAGTACAGTTAGGAAGTATTGGAGACAGGATTTAAAACCAGATCTCCCTGGGTCCAAGTCTAGCCCTCTAGACATCACCATGCCATCCTATAGAAGTAGACTTAGTGGTGAAATGGGGATGTGAGCCAGGGCCTAAAAGGATCATTAAGATTTAGCTAAGTGTTGAGAAAGTATGACATGATTTCATTATGTATGAGTTAAATCAATCTGACATGTTCCTCTAGAGTTCTAGTTAAATTTGTAGTACCATATGTCTAAAGTCTTAAGGGGGCTGCAACTACATGGCATTTACAGATTTAGTAGCACAGATTGCCTCCCCCTTGTCCTGTACCTTGTCACCTTTGCACCCTGTTATTTTCATTGTTCAATAGTTTAATTGTGTCAGATTCTTTGTGACCCTGAGGACCAGAGCATAGCAGTGCTGTCCATGGTGTTTTCTTGGCAAAGATTCTGAAGTGGTTTGCCATTTCCTTCTCCAGTGGATTAACTCAAACAGAGGGTAAGTGACTTACCCAGAATTACATAGCTAGTAAGTGTCTGAGGTCAGATTTAAACTCCAATTTTCCTGACTCCAGGCCCAGCTTTCTATCCACCAAAATACCTAGCTGCCTCTACACTCCCTCAGCCTATTTTTCCTCGGTTGAATGAAACAAGTAGAAGGAAAAGAAAATATCCTTTCTTACAGTATTAAAACATTATTAACACTTTATAGGGTGTGTTTAAGGAATACAAGTACCTCTGGTGCAAGGGCTGCTGAGCTCTTTCAGTGCTACTTTCAACTTTTGGTGCCCACTTGATTCACCCAACTCCCACCTGGGTCTCCAAGAAGCTGTAGCATGTGCAGTAGCCTCACTTGGTAAAATGCTTCGGCAGACAGCCAAACCAGGTTGAGGGTAACTGAGGGGTAGCCAACCCTTCTGTAAGTTAGGGGGGTGTCTACCCCAAGCATGTGAAGACTTCCCCAGTGGACTGGGGAAGCGGATAACAATAATTTATTCAAATGGCCATGGAGATATCTGAAACCCTTGAAGATACCAAGGTTATTCACTGCATCCTGAGCCATCAACAGTTGTCTTAACTTTGTCTTGCCACTAGACTTCAATGATTTGGGAAGAGATAAGGAGGTCAATGATTTCTTGCAACTCTGCCTCACTTAAATCCAATTTATGCATGAATCAAAATACATCACCCATACCATTTCCCCATTTTTACCTACCTCAAAGTCCTGTGGGACAGACAAGTGATGAAGCAACAGGTATGGATACAGTGGGAGCTGTATCCAAAACCCTGCACATAGGCAGTCTAGCCATAGGGTCATTGTTTTACTTCCACATCATGGAAGACACTGTGCTCTGAGTGAAGCAGAATTGTAGTAGTTCAAATAAAGGGTGAGATGGGCTAACTTAGAGACATCTTCATTCCAAATGTTTATGTGGATTATTTGTACCTGTCCTATGTGAATTCATATTGGTCTGATCAGCAACAGTTGGATACATTGTACCTTACCTCCAAGGTAGTAATGTCATTTGGGTCCTCTTCAAGAATGAAGGACAACAATCAATACTCTATATAATTCCATAAATAGGACTTAGAGCTAGAAAAATGATAGAAATCATAGAATCCCCCCTTGTTTTACATATAAGGAAGTAAAGGTCCAGAGAAGTGAAGAATTTTATCCAAAAATAAAATCCCAACCCCCCCCCAAACAAAACAAATATAAAAAAGAATTTTATCTGAAAAAACCCCCAAACAAAACAAAACAAAAGAATTTTATCCAAAGTAAGAGAGTGAGACTATTGCTACATAAAGAGTCATTCATCCACAAAGTTGGGTTTTAAAAATAGGATGTATCTATTTCTGGAATGAGGTGAAGAACTGAAGGATAAATGACATTTTTACCAGAGAAAATCAACCTGAAATTTTGATCAGCATCCCAGATATCTTGGTTGAAAATGGGATCCTTGCTGCAGTTTGCCCAGAAGAGTTCTCTATGATACAACAGAACTGTAAGCTTCCCATTCTTATTTTCTACACCATTAATAAAATACAAACTTGGGGCAGCTAGGTGGTACACTGGATAGAGCACCAACCCTGGAGTTGGGAGGACCTGAGTTCAATACTGGCCTCAGACACTTGACATGCTTACTAGCTGTGTGATCTTGCAAGTCATTTAACCCCAATTGCCTCACCTTCCCCCTTCCAAAAAAGCCAAACAAACAAAAAATCCCCCCAAAATAAAATACATTGTTTTATTTTTTTTTTTGTTTTTTTTTTTTGTTTTTTTGGAGGGCAATTGGGGTTAAGTAACTTGCCCAAGGTTACACGTCTAAGTTTTTGTTTGTGTGTGTGTTAAGTGTCTGAGGCCAGATCTGAACTCAGGTCCTTCTGACTCCAGGGCCGGCGCTCTACTCACTGCACCACCTAGCCGCCCCATGCTTTATTTTTTATTTTGTCCAGATCTATGATTTCATGATTGTTGGGAACTCCCAGTAAGGAATCTCTATCTACAAATGCAAATTTGAATACTTTTGCTACTTATAATGTTAGAGAATTTCTGAAAAGTTAAGTGATTTGCCCAAGGTCACACATTCAGTCTCAGAGACAGGCCTTGGACTAGATCTTCCTGACTCTGAGACTGGCTTTCTATCCATTGTGCAACATTGTCTTACTAGTGCCATGGCTCATCAAGTATCTTTCTATGTTTATTTTCCAACACATCCTGAAGGAATGGGTTCATGATCCATGCATTCTTAATTAATCCATATCTTGAAGGTCTCCTTTTGTTCATCTCTAAACGCCTCTCAGCTTTGCTTCCAGACCTAGCTTATCTTGCATTGTTACTACATTTGGCATTCTCAGCTTTATAATTATCATTCTAGCACAGACATTCATTGTGTTGCCCTTTTAACTTGCAAAATTTTCACACAACCATATTTAGCTCATTCATGCCATGTACAACTCACTCTAACCCATTTTAGCTCATTTCTTGTGGGTCATTGGAAGAAGATCCAACTGGATCAATAATATGAAATGCTAGAAGATGTAGTTACATAATTGTGTTCTTTAATCAAAAAATGCCCTTATTCCTACTGAAACTTTTTTTTTAATTTAAAATTTCTTGGGGGCAAGGATTGTGCATATCTTCCATGCCCAGCATCTCCTCTGTTATTGTTCAGTCTAGTCTGACTCTTCTATGACCCTATTTAGAGTTTTCTTGGCAAATATACTGCAGTGGTTTGCCATTGCCTTCTCCAACTCATTTTACAGATGAGGAAACTGAGGCAAACAGGGCTAAGTGACTTACTTAGGTACAGCAATATTTTAAAAACAAGAGACAGACACATATTCCAGAGTTGGAAGGGACCTCAAAGGTTATCTAGTGTAATTTAGCTAGCAGGTATTCTTTCTGCAACTTCCTCCAGTGGTTACCTAGTCCCTATTTGAAGACCTCCATTGATGTAGAACCCACTGTCTGCTAGAACAGCCCATTTCACTTTGGAGAAATTCTTGTTATTAGTCACATTTTCCTTACATTGGTTAATATCGACCCTTCTGGAGCTCCCCACCATTGCTTCTCTGGGGTTAAACAAATTTCAATCCTTCTTCCTTGTAGCAATTTTTTCAATATTCAAAGATGGTCATAACATTTCCTTTTTGTCTTCTTTTCTTCAAACTAAACACCTCTGGCTCCTTTAGCTGATTATACCTCCTCACATGGTTTTAATCTCACTATCTTGATCCGGGTATTCTCCATTTTCTCAGCTTCTTTCCAAAAATGTGGTGCCAGAGTTGAACATTACTACAGAGGTGATCTGAGCAGGGTACAGGGCAGCAATCCTTGTTATGGATACTCAAATGGATCCACGAGCCCTTTGGTTTGGGTGTACCTTCCAAGGAAAAAAGACAACTCATTTATGCCTTCTCATCCTATGCAACTCCTTTCCCAAAAGTTAGCTCAGGAAAGGGCCTTTTTCACTTTCTCCTGATACCTCAAGGGTGCCAGTGGAGTGCCTAGCTATCTACCTATGATCCCTTGCCCTTGCCACATTACTAGCCCATCTTCTTTTCCCATCTTACATTTCCCTGGTGACATCTTTTACTCCTGTCTACAGGTTTTCAATGGTTGTCCATTGGTACTGGCTCATACCTACCATTTACCTTTCCATTGCCTTATGCATGATATTCCCTTTTGATTCTTCAGTGATCATTATGTTCTCTATTTTGCTGCCATATAGTAACATTGGAAGGATATTGGGATTTAAAAAGATGGAACTTTATTTCTAGGAGAAGTTTGGATCATTAAAGGAGTTTTGCAATTTCTTAAAAGCAGCCCATCCTGCTCTCTTACTCCTAACCAACCCTGTGCCCAACTTGTCCATTTTTATTGTTCACTCCAGATTTACAAGTTGATGAGTAAGCTGTAGAGGTTGTCTATAGAAATGCACGTTATGATCGGGCTAATAAATATGGTCCTCCACAGAGTTCTACTCCTATTACTCACTGGCATGGAGAGGATGCTGGGTTCTTATACCACTGGAGCATAAGCTCTGGAATGATCAATAATCTATGCTTCTATTAATGAAACTTAAGGTTTTGATAGTGGCATCATTTATGTTAACCTACATGATTTGGCAGGTCTAGATAGGGGTCAAAATTAAAATAGGCTAAATTTCTTTGGGCTGCAGATAGGTTAGACTAGAGACAGACAATGGTTGGTTGCTGTGGGTTACATGACAAGCAGGAGAGAGTGCACAGTGGCAACCCTACATTTTTCTGAGCCATCCAATATCCCTTGGCAGGCTTCAAGCAGCCCATGGGCTATATGTTGTGCAGGCCTGATCTATGTGGAGGCCATCTAAGTTCTTATGAGCATGCTCTAAACCCTCATTATAATAGCTTTTTGGATGTCATATCATGTTATTGACCATTACTATTGAGCTTGCTTTTGCCTAAATCTTTTTCCTATACTTATTCTCTAGCCACATTGTTCCCATCTTGTACTTATGCATTCATTTGGGGAGGGATTTAAGCATATACATTTACATTTACCCCTACTGACTTTCATTTTATTCAATTAAACATCTTTTAGTTTGTAGAAATCATTTTTGATCCTAACTCCATCTACCACTTACCCATGTTCAGCTTCATGTCATCTGAAAATACGATCAGCATGCCAACTATGCATTCATTCACATCTTTGGAAAAAATAGTCGAACAATACAGGGTGAGGGTAGATACCTAAGACACTTCTCTAAAGAACTACTTTTAGTTTACATCAATCCATTAATCTCTTTTGGTCTGATCATTCATCCAGGGTTGTGTGTTCTGAACTAGGCTATCATCAAGCCCACACTTGTCTGTCTTGTCTACAAGGAAAGTATTAGCAACTTTGTTATTTGCATTGCTAGTATCTAGGCATGGTGTGTCTCTGAACTATAGGAAACCCATTCCTTCAAAATATATGCCCATTCTACCCTTCCTTATATATTTTGAACTTTAAGAGGCAAGGTAGCATAGTGGGAAAAAATACAAGCCTCAGAGGGAGAAAACCTAGACTCTAGTCCTGGTTCCCATACTGCCAAACTCTGTATCTATCTATAAGAAAACTGACTCATAGTACATCTCTGTAGCCAAAGGTGGGGAGAATATCAGGAAAGAGGGGTGATTGTTCCTGTCAAATCTTACTGAGACATCAAAGAACATGAGGACTGAAAAAAAGGAATTAAATCCAGTGACTTGGAGGTGATTTTCTACCTTCTGAGACCAATTTTAGTAAAATGGTAAGAAAGCCAAACTGCAACAATTGAGGAATAAACAGATAGGCAGTTTTAAGCATAGGAGATTGTGTAATAGCACCAGGGTGCCGTATCTCATCATATCACATCATATCACATCACATCACATCACATCACATCACATCACATCACATCACATCACATCACATCACATCATATCATATCCTATCCTATCATACCATATATCACATCACATCACATTTATAGAGCAGTTTACTTGGCATAGAATATTTGAAAGGAATAATAGTAAGACTGGTAAATGACAAATTCAATTTGAAAAGTAATTTTCAGCTTTTACTAAAACTCTAAGTATAAAGATTCACACTTTGAAAATACTATATATATATATATATATATATATATATACATATATATATATATATATATATAATGTATTCACGATTTTCTCATATCACAAATCCAGAGGGAAAAGAGATCTTAGAGGTCATCTAAATTAATGAACTTGTTTTGAAGATGAGAAAACTTGAGGCCTGAAGAGCTTTAGTGATTTGCCCAAGAACAGATGGTAGAAGAAATGTGATTTGAATTCAGGTCCTCCCTCTAACTATTATTTATTATCTAGCTATTATATCTTTTAGATTCTATTGGAATGGAAGACTATATATAATTGACTGTTAATAAACACTTCTGGAATTTCATTGCATTCTGTAGCCCTTACCTTACTTAACTCTCATTTAGTCATGAAGAATCATCTCATAATCTAGAAACCTGAAAGATTAATTCCTCCTCAAAAATTTGAATTCTCATTTGACTGAAAATGTACCTCTTTTGGCATCTTAAGAGTAAGTTGTTTTCTTTTTTTTTTTAAATTGGGGGCCGGGTATAAAGTGGTTGCTACAAAATGTACCAACTCCCTAGTTCTGAAAGAGAGAGAGAATACTTTCCAGTCCAGGACGTCCTTTTCCCATTTCTCAGGGCCCTCACCAAGTTCATTTGTGGATTGGTTACTCCTCACTATGCTGTACTAGCTTTGATTGCTGAGGGGTCTTTGATGGCTCCTCTGATCTTTCAAAGTTCACAAAACCCAAACCTGATTCACTTCGATGATTCACTCACTGATTCACTCACCTAAGCTCAGCAAAGAGTAAACACAACAGAAAAAAGAAGAAACAGTGTGCCATGTATTTAAGGATATGTGGTGGTATTGGAGGAGCAACTCCCCCATCTGGCTGCTGAAAGCGTTTCTTTTTCCTCCAAAGCTATCAGGAAGAGAGTTCATTCATTTAAACCTTTTGTTTGCACTTTCTCGTGCAAGTTAAGATATCACCCTCATGATGTCATCGTTCCTTTTCAAGAAATGAAGGATAAACAATAACTGCAGTTCTGGTTGAGCTGCAAATTAAAATTCTTTTTCATCATTGCATAGTAAGCCAAAAAGAAATAGTCAGAGAATACCTTCATATGCTCTGAAGTGAGGAGGAAGAGGGACCTTCTGTCACACATTTCTTGAAGTAGGATTACCAAGCTTCCACGTAGATATTGTGCATATGTTAAAGACCAGAGACTGGGCTTTTATTGGTCAGTCTCTCCTTGCCCACCCCCTTCCTTCCATTGCACTATTTTCCCTCTCATATAGCATATGATATCATAATTTTCTCAGTGTGTTTCTGCAGATTCCTTACTCCCAAATTTTCCAATTCCCAAATTTTTAGGTTCTCTGCTAGACCTACTTATCATTTACCTATGTGGCTCCCACCATTCCAAATACTCTCAGCCTTGTAGATTCTGGTGCAGACCCACTGGGGTACTCAAGTAGTTTTGTCTTGGACTCTGGGAGCTTTCCAAATATTCCCACTAAAACATCTTTTTAGAAAATTTTGCAAAGTATAATCACATTAAGAATTGCATGTAAGAAAATTACACAATGTAATTCTGGTAAGAAACTATCATATGCATCACAAGCAAAAAGATCAGCAGAGAATCAAATTTGCTCTAACAGCAGGGGCTTTATAGTCAAGAGACTTTTTATAATGTGATTTCCCAATAGGGACTTGCAGCTTGTGCTGAAGTAAGTCTCTAGAGAGGAATTTTCATCTGACCATTAAGTGTTTTAAAGATCTAATAAGTTTGATTGAATAACAAGTTTTAGACTTAAAGTGTCATAAAATAAGCAATTACTCCTATAATTATATAAACTACATTTTAAAAAGACTGTAATACAGAAGGGAAAAAAAAAGTCCCATCAATCACATACATTCTGAATAGCTGTCTCTAGAGAATAATAATAGGAACTATTACAACAGGCACATTGATTTGATTTAGTGGACTCCTAATGATGCGTTAATGCTCTTGGGAATACTGATGTATTTGCTAGGGGAGGGGTTGGGGAGTTCCTTGCTCTTCATCAGCGTGTGGAAGAATTTTTTACTCTTGTTAAGTAGTTCCAGTCTTGTCCAACTCTTTATAACAGCATTCAGGGTTTTCTTGGCAAAGATATTTCAGTGGTTTGCCATTTCCTTCTCCAGATCATTTTACAGATGAGGAACTGAGGCAAACAGGGTTAAGTGACTACCTAGGGTCACACAGCTAGTAGGGTCAGAGGTTAGTTTTGAACTCAGATCCTCCTGACTCCAGAGCTGGAGTTTTATCCATTGCACCACCTAGCGGCTTTTAATTAATAAAGACCTCAATTCTTTTATGATTAAAAAAGAAAGAGAAATTGAGTCATATATAGGGCAGAGAAAACATGGCGGTTTCTCAAGGTATTGACATTTAGAAGGTATTAAACTTTTAAATAATGATTCTAAAAGATTGTGCACATTTAAAGTTTGTTGCATATTTGGACAGCGCTCTCTCTCATTCATCAGTATAGAAGCCAGTTAGCCAGAATAATTAAACTCAGAAGATACCAGATGGTGAGCTTCCCACCTATATTTTTTTTACCCAGTCACATAACAAGTAAGCTTCTCCCTGACCCAATCCTCATACTACTCCTTGCCAGGCTGTGGCTTTTCCAGTAGCTGTCTTGGGTCTTAGTGTTCCTTCTCATAGGGTCAATATCAGGGTATTCCTCCTTTCTAGTTGATTTTGGGAATTTTTGGAGCTGCTTAACCTTGGTGTCAGGATAGCTAATTCTGACTGGGAGGGACTGAGATTGTGGAGAAAGGGTTGAAGAGTTAGGGGAAAGGTACATTTCTAGGGGAAGAATGGCATAGTGAACAGTGCTGGACTTGGATTCAAGAGAATGCTTTAAATCTGAGTTCTCAATCTTACCAGCCATTTGACCATAATCTTTGAAGCTCTCTTATTTTAAGTTGTTGTCTGGCTCTTTCTGAGACCATTTTTAGGTTTTGAATGATTTGCCATTTTCCCCCTCCACCTCATTTTATGGATGAGGAAACTGAGGCAAACAGGACGAAGGGACTTACCCAGGATCATATAGCTGGTAGGTGTCTGAGGCTAGATTTAGGTCCTCCTAATTCCAAGACTAAGATTCTATCCACTGTGCCACCCAGCTGCCATATGTAAAAGAGGGAATAATATCTACAACTATATGACTCATGATTTTTGTGAGTAAAGTACCTCTACCTTATAAAAATATGAAGCGACCCTAATATTTTTATTGCTGTATTAGCTACACTTGATTCTACTTTCCTTATTTCTGGAGCTGCCCCTTGACTATCTACCCTAGCAAGAATAATAACTTTTTTCCCTATTCTCAAAGTGAAGAGAAGAGGGCCACTTAGGACTAGCTTTCAGCAGGGAGCCAACAAGCATACAGGTAGAGATATACAGGTAAATGGTTAACAACTGGCTCTCCAAAAGAAAAGAAATGTACGCAGGAAACATTTTCAAGTTAAATCTGTATTATTTACATTTTTTCCATCACTTCTTAAAATATAGACAATCAACAAAATACTAAATCAAGCTCTTATTTGTAGCATTTGTTGATTTCCTAGATGTAAATGCTCACATTGAAAATTTAACAATTGGGTCCTGAGAGTGGAGCTAGTATCAGCTGGTTCCAGAACACTCTTCAACAGAAGTATCCTTTGATATGAGTGACTAACTAGGAGGCAGGTAGATGGCTCAGTGGATAAAGTGCTGGGCCTGGAGTCAGGAAGACCTGAATTCAAATTTGACCTCAGGTACTTAAGGGGAAATAACCCTGTTTGGCTTAATCCACTGGAGAAGGAAATGACAAACCACTTTAGTATCTTTGTCAAGTAAACTACATGGACAGTATGGTTCACAGAAAGAATCAGACATGATTGAACACCAATCCAACATTTTCTTTTTATAAGTAAAGTAATTGAGACCCAGTATGGTTATAGGATTTGCTCATGGTCATGTAGGCAGTAAGTGGCATTGCTGGCATTTGAATCTGGGTTTTCTGATTCCAAATTCATCACTCCTTCACATATCAGAATTAGCAGTATATAGCAGAAAAGACACTGGGATTTAGAGTTAAAGGTCCCAGGTTTGAATCATGCCACTATTTATTTGCTTTGTGACTTTGGACAAGTTACCCAACTTCTCTGGGCCCATCTCAGTTTTCTTATATGAAAAATAGGTGGTGGAGGTGAGAAGATTAGACTCATCTAGGTTTCCTTTTAATTTGAATTTTATGTTTATTGTTTTCCTAATTTTTTATTCTGTGATATACTTTGAATTTTGAGGGATGAATATGACTTTTGTCTAGATAATGAAACATATTTATATACACACAGAACCATATTCATTCAAGTTTTTTTTTTTTCTGTCCTCCTTCCATTACTGTTACTATTGCCCCTATAATGCCTTTCCTGGAATTCTCCACTGGGTAAAAATTGGGTGAAAAGAAAGAAAAACTTCAGGAAATCAGTTAGTCAAGTCAATAAGCATTTAATAAGTAATTGTCCTGTGTTGGCCACTGTGTTAAGCACTAGCCGTACAAAAAAAGATAAAAAAAATAGCACTTGTCCTCAAGAAGCTTACATTTTCATAAGGGAGACAATATGTAAACAAGTAGGTACATACAAAATACATGTGGATGATAATCCCTCAGGCAAAGTCACTAGGATGAGATACTGAGGAAAATCAGGAAAGGTAGAGGGTAGATTTTGAGAGTAGCTAGGGAAGCTCACAAGCAGACATGAGGAAGCTTTCATAGTAGGCATGCAGGAAAGTGCAAAGGAAATAGAGTGACTATTGAAGGAACTGTAAGTAGACAATTTAGCTAGCATGTAGAATATGTACTGGGGAGCCTAGTGCAAGAAGACTTGAAGGGTAGGAAGAATACCATTTATGAAGAGCTTCTAGTGGCCCAAAGATGACTTTATATTGAGTCCTGGAGTTAAAAGGGAGCCACAGGTACTCACTGAGAAGAGGAATGACATAGACCTGCATTTCAGAAAAATCATTCTGGCAGCCAAGTGAAGAATGGATTGGAATAGGGAGAGACTTGAGGCAGGGAGATCTTTTAGAAATATATTGCAATGGCCCAGATGTGCTATAGATTTGATTGTAGTGCTTTATAATATCCCAACAAATTTCTGAAGGCAGCCACTACTAGTGAAATGTGAAATAATGGCTCAAAAAGGGAACCTTAGAGGTATTCAGCATAGTACAAATGAAAGGGAAAATAGCTCAGAGGGAATAATATATCATCATCAGAAATTATTTTTTGAACTAAATATTATCCTCCAAAGGCATTTAAAAAGTTTTAGATATCTCAAAGAAAGGTAATATGTTAAACTCTGAACAACTAACACCTTTATTGCTATTGTTTTTAGTTGTATCCGACTCTTTGTGATCCCATTTGGGGTTTGTTGGCAAAGATAGTGGAATGGTTTGCCATTTCCTTCTCCAGCTCATGGGTGAAGAAATTGAGGCAATTAGGGTTGAATGACTTACTGTGGGTCACACAACTAATAAGTTCTGAGGCTGGATTTGAACTCATAAAGATGAATCATCCTGTCTCCTAGCCTAACACTTTATCCACTTCACCACCTAGCTGCCTGAAAACCTGCCTCCTAGTGTAAGGGATGACAACAGATAGACTGTGGACCTTGAAGTCAGGAAGATCTGAGTTTCAATCTTGCCTTTAACAGTTGTGTGGTGCTAGGTAAATCACATAACTTCTGCCTACCTCAATTTCCTCATCTATAAAATGGAGTTAATAAATAGCACCTGTCTCACAAGGTTATATGAGGATAAGATGAAATAATATTTGCAGAGAACTCTGCAAACCTAAACACCATGTAAGAACTAGCTATTTTCATCACATGCTGTTTGGTTTCAAATTATCAAAAACAGTAAGAGATCTGTCTCCTTGCAGAACTCACATGATAAAATAATGGGGTCATCTGTCTGGGAATTTGGATTTATTGGGTAGAAGTTGAATTACATATATTCCTTTTAAAGGGCAACAGACCCAGCTGAAGTAATGCAAAGGGAGAGAAAAATAGAGACTTGGCATTCTGGAGAGCTAGAGAGATAGATTAGCTTGCTAAAAGTTGAGTCAGTTGGGGCATATAGTATGGAGAGTAAGTAAAAGAGAAATGTTAAAGAGTTGTCATCATTCTAGAACATTCTTGAGTAGAAGCTCAGTAATGAGATAGGGCTGACCCTTTATTTGAGTGGTACACAGGTAAGTGGGGAGTCTCAGTATTTGAGTTTTATCATCTTTCTGTTTTTAGCAGTAAATGTATCTTAATGTGGGGGTGGTTTCTTTTGGGTCAATGTGAAGTAGGAGAGGAGAAAATAATCTTTATTGAAAATGAGGCAAATATATCTTATTTGGAGATTTTCTTGAAGTAAGCACCAAGTGGGGTCAAATTAGTTGACCAAATTTGTGATAAGTTTAAGAAATATTATGTGTGACAATTAGTCATTGCTGAGTCTAAAGGAATTTTGCTAAGGAAGGGGGTCAGGTACTTGTTGCACCTAGAATAACTTCCTAAATCATTGGCAACCATGGTATTATTAGTCTTTACCTGGGAAAGTAGGATATCTTTTGGGAGACTGTCCTATCTAACCATGGAGGTTTACTTTTCATTCTTCTTAGCTTTGCAGATGAGGATCAAGACTACCATTCAAATGGATTCAGTCCAGTTGAAAATGTGAATATCTACTGTTTATGGGACTTAAAATTAGGGACACAAAGAAGTATCTCATGTGCATCACCTTCAAAGGACTTAAAATACAATTGTGGAGACAGGACATACATATAAAATGATAAATAACAACATAATGTAGTACATACTAATTGTCAAGTGAGTAACAGACTGTAGGTGCTACAAGTATTCAAAACTGAAGGAGTATGTTATGGTGGGGGAGATTCCTTTTTGGAATAATTGCTGAGGTCCTTACCATCTCTCAAACTCGGTGATTCAGTGTGTACCAGCAACCACACTGGCTTACCCAGGAAGGCTGCTAGCACAAATTCTTAGATCTGCTTTACTAGGAAAGATAGCTATTTAAGGGGTCAATGATCTTTTTTGATCACATTCACTAGTTCAGGGGAAAAGCCAGAACCCTGAACTTCAGAGAAAATACAAATAGAGAAATAAAGACCAACAGACAGGGCTTTGACTTCTTGAATCAAAGCAATATTGCTATACACTTTACATACATCCATAGATCGAGAGATCCTTTACATCTGAGCAGTTGGGGAACTCTGAACGTATAACCACTCAGAATCTCAACAATTCCACAACCAGGGAATCACAAGATCCTTCTCATAAGAGAATCCCCAAAGCAAAATACCAACACAGAGTACACACACACACACACACACACACACACACACACACACACACACACACACACACACGTACGTATATTTCTCAGAGCCAGAAGACATCAGAACTCATGACTCAGTGCCTAATTAGAAGTTAGCAAAAGGTGTGAAGGTGTGAAAGACTTCCTATAAGCAAGCCTCCCCTAAGTAAGCTTCCCTGATTGTGATCCACATGAAGCCTATTAATAGGGGGTGATCTTAAATCCCATTAACATTACCGGGTGCCCCATATTTGTACTCCAATATCACATTTTGGATGTATTTTTTTTTAAGAAATGTGAATGGCTCCAAGGCTACAAAACAAAGGTATGAAAAGCAAAAAGACTAGACCAACTAGTTATAGACAAGGTCTGTATTGGAGTCAGTATAATTTTGAACCTTGAGGGATTGATTCTCAAGATAATTGGAAGATAAAAAGTGAGAGGAAAAAATTCTAGACTTTATTATTGCTAAGAAATGGGGAACTGAAAAAATTATCAACAGTTACTGATCTATAGGTCTATTTTTCCATCTATTTGGGTTTTAAGTGAATACACACTCTTTAAGTTCATCATGGAGAATGATATTAGTAATATTATTAGTTAACCATTTTTTTTTCTATTTTAAGGTTCTCAAGGCACTTTACATATATCAACTCATTTTATCTTCTTTTATCCTATTGCTGTGGAATGTAGGTGCCATTATCATCCCCATTTTACAGATGAGGAAACTGATGCTTATCTCCCCCATTGTCCATGCCAGCCACTTCAAAATGATCATTCCAGTACCCTTCGCTCCATTCCATACCCCATCACTTGGGGTCTACAACCACCATTGCTTGTTTATTCTTCATTTTACAAGGACTGCATGATTTTTTCCTTTTTTGCTGGTACATGTGAATCTATATCATTATTCCTTGGGGGCAGAATTAGTTTTATACTCTATGGGAAAAGCATTATATTTATCTAAATTAATTTTAATCTAATTTTCAGTTCCAGATTCTCTCCCTTCCTCTACCCTCCCCCAACCATTGAGAAGGCAAGAAATACAAAATCCATTACAAATATGAAGTCATGCAAAACAAATTTCCTCATTAGCCATGTTCTACCTCCCAGAAAGAAAGAGAATGAGCAAGAAAAAAATATATACTTCAATCAGCTACATGTCATCTATAAAGTGGAAAATTGGAGTTGATGACCATTCAGGTTTCTTATTATTAATTATGTATTCTTTTTAATTATTAATATGTATTCTTTTTTATAACTACAAAAACTCACTGGTCCTTCCCTTCTTACTTTGTGTCTCAATCTCCCCACCTTCAATTTCCTGAAACAATTTAGGATTTCTCTCTGTTTCTTCTGAATATTTCTGTCTCTTCCCTTTGAAATATGTTTTTAGTCAAGGAACTCTTCATTATCCTTTATAAGCTGCAAATTAGGTATGCATCCCTCTACTTCTTGTACTTTCTTTTCTAACATGGACCACAAGTGGCATTATACACATACATAATTGTTGGCAGAAGCAGAAACTCAAGCACATTGTGTTCTTTTCAGGTTATTGCAAAATCCCCCTTGCTGTCCATACTTGTAAATGATGTCCCTCTCTTTCTTGTTTCCTTTGGTATTTAAATCTGATTTCCACTTACCTACTCAGTCTTTTTGTACATTCCTCCCTTTCCCAGCCCTCTTCAGTAGTTCTTGTTCTTCTTCATGCATCTCTCATCTTTGTGCCTTTGCACAAGTTGTATTCCATGTCCAGATTTCCCTGTCTTCCCACCTCCACCATTCAGAATCCTTGGTGGCCTTCAAAGATCAGCTTAAGCACCAGCTTCTCTAAGAGGCCTTTCCTGATCCCCTGGTCACTAATGCTTTCTCCCTGAAATTAACTTGTGGGTTGTTTTTGTATCTTTTATATATTGGTGCTTATTTAGGCACATATTTGTAAACTCCTACAGAATATATGCTCTTTAAAGTCAGGGATAATTTCATTTTTGTCTTTGTAATTCTAGCACTTACTATGATGCCTGGTATGGTAAGTGCACTAATTGATTTCTTGATGCTAAGTCAGCTAATGGGATGGCTAGGTGGTACGATGAATGGAATGCAGGGCCTGAAGTCAAGAAGACTCATCTTCCTGAGTTCGAATGTGGCCTCAGACACTTATTAGCTGTGTGATCCTGGGCAAGTCACTTAACCCTGTTTGACTCAATTTCCTCATCTGTAAAGTGAACTGGAGAAGGAAATGACAAATCACATCAGTATCTTTGCTTAGAAAACCCCAAATGGGGTCATGAAGCATCAAACACAATTGACAATGACTGAACAATAGTCTATCATGATGGGGAAACTGAGGAAAACAGGGTTAAATGACTTGCCCAGGGTTACACAGCTAGTGAGTTAGTCAACATCATTTATTAAGCACTTACTATGTACCAGGTACCATGCTCCCTGTGCTACATGTTTCAGATTCAAAGAAAGAACACAATTTCTGTCCTTAAGAAACTTACATTTGGGGTGGCTAGGTGGTGCAGTGAATAGAGAACTATTCCTGGAATCAGGAAGACCTGAGTTCAAATCCAGTATGAGACACTCAACACAAAAACTAGCCATGTGACCTTGGGCAAGTCACTTAACCCCAATTGCCCTTCCTTCCCCCTCCAAAAAGAAAAAAAAAGAAACTCACATTTAAATGGGAAAACTAATGAAAACAATAGTGTTATTAGTACTGACTCTAGTAGTTAACAGCATTACCATGTCAATTAGCATTAGTGGGGGCTCATTTGTGAGTAGCCCCTGAGCAACATATATTCACAGTGGAGCCTGTCTCAGGTAGCTGCTTTTGATCCATAATTATTAGATTTTTCCCAAAGCCCTAATGCAAACAGAAACTGCCCTCCATTGTTATATTTAATTACAAATCCACTTTCATTCAAGTCTTACTTTTTCCTACTATATATCCTTCTCAAGGATCATATTTCAGGGAGCCATTCAGTGTTTCCATTTTTTCCCCCTGACTCAATGTATTCTACCTCCAGTCACCCATGTATAGAATTTTCCCTTTGGAACCTGCTGCCCTCTGTAACATTGTTTCACCTATTACCTTTTAATGGGATCAATTGACCATAGTAGGCTTTGATGCTTGTATATAAAAACCAAAGAAATTTTAATTTTTAAATTTCAAACAAACAAGCAAACCCCCCCCAAAAAACAAAAACAAAAACAAAAAACTCCAAAAATTGTTTTCCATCGACATGGACATGGCATCTCTAAGAGAAAAGTTGCAATGAATATATTTTTCAGGGGCCTAGAAAGATTGGTTCACCTGTATTCCTTACCTATCTAATTTTATTAAGCAATCTAATTGTAAAAAGTGGAAATCTGATAAAAGTACATTTTCCACATCTGTTTTTTAAACTAGAAGCACATTCTTATAATATCCTATAATACTAACAACAACAAACAACATAGTTTGTGAGATTAATAATCATGGTTATGCAGCAGGCATACAAAGGCACCTTGTGATTAGCAACACATCTTGTCTATAATTACTTCATCCTACTCATTCCTTCCTCCCACCCTCCCAAACTGGATTTCAAGTGATTCTTACACAAAAATCAGACTATTGTAGAGCCCATTATGTGGGTTCATTAATCATTTCTTTAGTCTAACATCTCTAAGTCCTTGACGATAGTGATAAAGTAAGAATAAGGTTAAAGAAAATTCCACATAAATGGTTGTATAAAAGGCAGTAATAAACAACTAAATAAAATCCTGTCTTTCCTTTTGTTTCAGTAGATTGCTCTCTCCCTTTCCTTGTCTCTCTGTCTTTGTCCTTCTCATAATTTCCAGTGGCTCTTGATCTAGACTTTCAAAGAAGTGACTTTCCAAAATCTTCTAAAGAACCCATAACAAGAGGGGAAACTATTACTTTAGAAACAAGTATCTATTGAGACCAATATAGAAAGTAGGTAAGATGGTCTAATTATACCCTTGTGTTCTTGCCTAGAATAGTATGGTACTCTCTTCCTTTCTTCTCATGATATAGAGCTCTGGTCATTATTTTTCCATAAAGTCAAAGACTCTTTTTCAGAAAAATTAGTTGTTGTTTTTTTATTATGAACATAAACACCAAATAAAATGGTCATTTCCATTTACATTGCAGAACAGAAGGAGAGTACGTGAAACTGCAAATCTCTACTACATACAGCTGACTCTTCCTTTTAAGAGTTCAAAACACTTGTGTAACCTTTGAAGCTGATCTATTTGTTCATGATCACAGTAGCCTCCTCATGCACTTTGGGGTTACCTTGTCTATAGTTTTACCTAATGCAGAAATTCCCTCTATAGCATCAATGGCAGATGGTCCTACATTCATTAATGTATAATAAAGCATCCATTATCTTCTTTATAATTCAGTAATCTAACTGAAGGTCCCAGACTGAAGGTCTTACTCATTTTCCTTGCAGTTCCTCAGATTTGGTGGGTGTCCATTAAATGTTTGCGAATGCATAGGTTACACTGTCAAAAGATTACTGGGCAGGGGCGGCTAGGTGGTGCAGTGTAAGAGGGCTGCCCTGGAGTTAGGAGGACCCGGGATCAGTTCTGGCCTCAGAAAATGAGCACCCACACATACATACTGCCTGGCCCTGTAACCTTGAGCAAGTTACTTAACATTTGCTTTAAAAAAAAAAAAAGATTACTGGGAAAAGGTAAAATTGTGAGACCACAGGAGAAAAGGCAATAGTTAGATTTGGAATCTTAAATAAATAGGTATCTTTTTTTAAAGACACCATTCTACAGAGTAAGGACATAATGGTTTAGTCTAAGCAAGGACTGGTTCTGAGGGTAATTGGCTCTGTCCTAAACAAACAAATAAAAAAAGACACCCCTCCTTTTTTAGTGAAAACTTTTTTTTTGAATGTTAAAATTTTTAAAGTATGAAGAGATAGGGTTACTTTTGTGAATAGTGTGGGTGCCAATCAATTTACAATGGATGAAAAACTTTGGTATAGAGAATACAATAGAATATTATTATACATTAAGAAATGATGAAGGGGCAGCTAGGTGGCCCTGGAGTCAGAAGGACCTGAGTTCGAATCCGGCCTCAGACACTTAACGCATACAAACAAAAAACCTAGCCATGTGACCTTGGGCAAGTTACTTAACCCCAATTGCCCTCCAAAAAAAAAAAAAAGCAAGAAATGATGAAATGTGTTGATGGAAACAGTGAAAAAATAGAATGATTTTAATAAATAAATAGATTGCTAAAAAGCAGTTAAACTCTAAGTACCATAATCGTCAGTAATTGTCCAGGAACACAGCTAACAAAATATCACAGCAGATAAGGAAGAGACATTTAGGGCAGAATATCATAGGTGTTGTCAGACAAGGTCATTCTATTAGATATTCTCATTTAACTGGTTTACTTTGTTATAAAGAAAGCAGGTGGATGAGTGGTATTTCCAGAAATTACTATGATATACAAACAAAAGGCAGCAGTAAAATTTATTTTTGAGAGAGGCAGGAGAAACACAAAGAAAGAGAGACAGAGAGGCCTAAGAACAGCAGTGGGGTGACAAGAAAGCCAATGATGATTGAAAGACCCTTCCCAAGAAAGCAATTGCTGATGGCAGAAAGTTCCATTTCATGGAAATTAAATTTCAAGAGAGTATTTAATACAGAATATAAGTGAGACCACATACTAAGAACCATTGTTTTCTCAGCTTAGTCAGCACAAAACAAATCTATATGACATCATTGAAGCAATGTGCTGTAAAATTGGATCCTTGTTGAGTTGACTACCTCTGTTTCCACACACAGATTCTAAGTGTATTTTTGAGAATCTTCGATAGTTAATTATTTATTAATATCTCCTGGACCATTTTGGGCAAGTAGTGAGACTTTTGTGTAAGCTAGCTGAATTACTTCGAAAAGAATTTCTCTAAGGGATGACGCATTGATCTATGGAAAGAATGATGAGTATTTGTTCTGTGCCTGGAAATCTAAGAAGGGATCCAAGCCTAACATTCAGTGAAACATTGCTTTTTTTTAAAGTATTGAAATGGGGAGTTTAACTTCTAGAAAAAGATCATTGTTCTTTGAAGTGAATAGAACTAGGAGAACAATTTATAAATAACAGCAACATTGCAAAAACAAACTACATTGAAAGACTTAAGAACTCTGATTAACTCAATAGTCAACCATGATTTCAGAGAACTCATGATGAAATATGCTACTTACCCCCTGGTAGAGAGTTGCTGGACTCAGACATATATTTTTGACATATTTTAAGATATATTTTTGGATGTTGCAAAAGTGGGAATTTGTTTTGCTTCACTATGCATATTTGTTATGAATTTTTTCTTTCTCTCTCTTTTTTTTTTTTTTGACAGAGCAGGGAATAGGGCAGAAGTAGGTTGTTGTTAATTAAAAAAACATTTTTAAAAGAATCACTGTAAATAATCACAAGCAGGTAGTGAGTCTGATCTTCCTACAACTTTATTGTGTCTCTTCTCATTCCTGTTTTGCCTACTCTTCCCCTCCTGGGCTGCTGAATTTCTATTTATCCTTTAAAGTTTAATTCAGAAGCCAAGACAATTTGATAATGTCCTTCCCTTCAGCGCTCACAGGGCATTTTGTTTTGTAACTTTTGAGTGTATCACCAAGTAAGTTATTATTGCTGTCCATATATGTGGATATGCCCCTAAATAAGCTGCAAGGTCTATATGACCTGAGAATATGTCTTATTTACTCACAACTTTGCATCTCTCCTAGTGTCTAGCAGAGAATTCTGCTAAGGAAACATTTAGATTTGTCATGAAATTCTTACTCCCTAAACCTCTGAAAACGGGCCTCATTTTAATTCTTTTACAAATATTTTGAATGGTTAGATTTTGCAAAAAATTTATAGCCTTTTGGGGGAACTTCACATGTCTTGAAAAAAAAGTGTTGCTAATTTGTTTCAAGGACAATGCATGTTTTACTCTGAATAAGGTGTATATTAGATTCCTGATGAGATAAACCTGTGTGATATCACAGAATCAGACAGACCTTAAATATTCCACTGGAGACTTTTCATCATATCTTTAGGTTGCTGGATAAAGAATAAATGTTATATCAGAAATACAACCTGGGGGGTATCTGAATGGCCTTATCATCAGAGACCCAGCCCTTACTGGATGTCTGACTGTCTACCACTAAGAATTCTATGAAGAGTATCAGCAGCACACAAGCCTCTGAAGGAAGGCAAACATTATAACTCCTCCCTGGTTGTCTTCTCCCTTCTCTCCAGGCAGAATACTGGGCACAATAGTCAGAGACATGTGCAAATCAGAAGAATAAGAGGAAACTTTTAAAAAAGCATCTATTTTAAAAAATACATCTATCTTTCTGATTCCTGCAAGGTTATGTGGTTCTGAATCACTGCACAAACAACCAAATCTTCCTAAAGGTGACAAAGTTGTGACCAACATATAATCTCTATGAGCAATAGTCTAAATGGCTATTCTTTTTTCCTTAAATATTCAGGTAATGCCAGTTCCACATACTGCATGGTGCATTTGCAGGTATTTTGCCTGATTTCCTTAGGGCTCCTCTAATTACAAAATACACATCAGATTAATCATCATGTCCATTTCTGCCTTTTGAACTAAGCGTGGCTGGTGGAAGACTGGCCCCTTCCCCCAACTTTCCCTCCCTGAAGCCATGGTGACCCAGAGACCAACATGGAGAGCTAAAAAGCAGAGGCCACCTTAAAGACTTTTTTTACAGGGCTTTTCTCAATAATGTCTCCCTCATCAGCTTATGGTCTAATGAGGAAGACATCATAAAAACCACTGTGTACTAATGAGGTATATACAAGTTGGAAATAATAACTAGTGGGAAAGCACTAGTATTAAGGAAGATCAAGAAAGACTATTTGTACAAGGTGTGATTTTAGCTGGGATTTGAGGAACCATTGTGACTTGCTTGGTTCCAAAAGATGGAGCCTATGGAGAAAATTGATAAGAAATAAAGAGTCAGTGAGGCACAGGGGGAGGAGTGCTAAATTTGAAGGCAGAGATTTGAATTAGAATTTACTTTTTTTTTCTTTTCATGAGATGCAGACAAATCAGTCTTTTCTTTTAATATTTAGGTATTTTATTTTTCCCCAATTACATGTAAAAACAATTTTAACATTAGTTTTTAAAACTGTGAGTTCCAAATTCTCTCCTTCCCTCCCTCCCCACTCCCCTCATTGAGAAGGCAAACAGTTTGATATAGGTTATACATGGGTAGTCATTCAAAATACATTTCCATATTAGTCATGTTGTAAAAGAAAACATAGATTAAAAAATAAAACCTCAAGAAAAATAAAGTAAAAAAAGTGTGCCTTCATCTGTATTCAGACACCATCAGTTCTTTCTCTGGGGATGGATAACACTTTTTATCCTAAGTCCTTCAGAGTTGTCTTGGATTGTTGTATTGCTAAGGATAGCTAAGTTATTCTCAGCTAATTATATTACAATATTGTTTTTTTTTTTTGTATTTTATTTATTTATTTATTTATTTATTTTAAACAAATGCTTTATTAACTTCTGTTTTACATCATTCATTTCTGCCAGATTTTGAGTTACAATCATTTTCCCCCATTATTCCCCTACCCAACCTCCCAGAATAGTAGTCCCACAAGATATCGCTTCCTCCAATCTGCTCTCTCCCATACCTTCTCCCATACCCCCTTCGACTTTTCCATTAGAGGAAGGTGAATCTTTGTGTCCCAATGCCTGCACATCTTATCTCCCTATTACAAGAAAAAGAGTATTAATAATAGTATTTATATATATTTGGAACATTTAATGTTACGACCTCGAATTTCAGATCCATTTCCTTCCTCCCTTGTCACCCATTCCCTCTTGGGAGATAAGTAATTCAGTATATGTTGTACATGTCTAGCTATGCAAAACATTATCATAGTAGATATATTGTACAAGGCTGCTTATAATTCCCTCCCACTCATCCCACCCCCCACCTGGTCCATTCCCTACATGATCCTGTCCCTCTTCTATAGTGGGTACTTCCAACCTCCCCTCACCCCAAGGATGCCCTCCCATCCATCATCCCTCCTCTCATCCCCCTTCCCCCTATCCTGCTGCAGGTTGAGATATCCCATTTAGTATGTATGTCATTTTCTCCCTGAACCAAATTCAATGTGAATGTGGTTTTGCCTTTTTAGCCTTCCTTATTCTCCCCCTCCTTTGCAACCACTTCCCCTTGCTTCTTCTACATGGGATAGTTTACCCTACCCTATCTCTCCCCATCTCCTCTTGCTACTTTCCTCTCTCACCTCATAATTTCATCCCTTGAGTATTCTCCCTTCCCAACAAATTCAACCTATGCCCTCTATCCATATATAACTGTAACCATATACACACACATTCACATATGTATTCATATGACCACACCCCCTTCTTCCATTATTTTCATAGTGAGAAAGATATCATCAGTCACAGTTATTGCTTTTCCATATAGGAATGTAAATAGTTCAACTTTGATAAGTTCCTTTTGATTTCTTTTCCCTGATTACCTTCTCAGGCATCTCTTCCTTCTTGTGTCTGGATGTCAAATTTTCTATTCAGTTCTGGTTTTTTCCTCAAGAATGCTTGAAAGTCCTCTATTCCACTGAATGACCATATTTTCCCCTGAAACAAAATACTCAGTTTTGCTGGGTAGGTGACCCTTGGGTTCATTCCCAGTTCTTTTGCCCTCTGGAATATCATATTCCATGCCCTTCGATCCCTCAGTGTAGAAGCTGCCAGGTCCTGGGCTATTCTGATTGTGTTTCCACAATATTGAAATTGTTTCTTCCTGGCTGCTTGTAGTATTTTCTCCTTGATCTGGGGATTCTGGAACCTGGCTATAATATTCCTGGGAGTTTTCTTTTTGGGATCTTTTTCAGGAGGTGATCTGTGGATTCTTTCAACCTCTATTTTGCCCTCTGGATCTAAAACATCAGGGCAGTTTTCCTTGAGAATTTCTTGAAGGGTGATTTCTAGGTTCTTTCTTTGATCATGGCTTTCACGTAGTCCAATAATTTTTAAATTGTCTCTCCTGGATCTATTTTCCAGGTCAGTGGTTTTTCCCATGAGATATTTCACATTGCCTTCTAATCTTTCATTTGTTTGGATCTGCTTAACAGCATCTTGATTTCTCATAAAGTCATTAGCTTCCATTTGCTCCAGTCTAACTCTGAAGGAATGAATCTCCTCAGTGAACTTTTGAGATTCTTTTTCCATCTGGCAAATTCGACTTTTTAAGGCATTCTTCTCCTCATTGCCCTTTTGGGCCTCCTTTACCATTTGAGTTAGTCTATTTTTTAAGGTGTTGTTTTCCTCAGTCAGGCTGTTGACCCTCATTTCATACTTTTCCTGCATCCTTCTCATTTCTCTTTCCAATTTTTCCTCCACTTCTCTTATTTGATTTTTAAAGTCCTTCTTAAGGTCCTCTATGGCCTGCAACCCGCTCATGGTTTCCCCTGGGGCTTTTGGAGCAGGACTTCTGACCTCACAGTCCTTTTCCTGCTCTATGCCCCTAAAATAGGAGTCTAGGGTTGCATTTTTCTGTTTCCTTTGCCTTGGCATGTTGCCACTAAATTACTTGACTTTTGGGCTTGTTGCCACACTATGGCTTTAAGGCCAGATAGAGGAATTTTCGTCCCGAACGTGTGGGGGGCAACTTCCGTTTCTGGCAAGCTGTAAACCCACCCACGACTTCCACCCTAGATCACAATCCAGATCCAGGGAGGTTAAAGCAAGAGCGATTACCCCCCAAGACTGATCGCTGGATCTCCCTACAAATTTGCAGGCTGGGAGCGGGAGCTGCCTCTGAAAACTACAAAATGGCATTTGTCCTCAGTGGCTTCTAGCCCCCAGGGGAGGGAGCCGACGCATTCCCTAATACCAGTCCCAAAGTCCATAGGACACTAACCTCTTACTTTGTCCTAGGCAAGTCTATGTTGATAATTCTGGAGTCGCCACAGCTCCTGGTGTTCTGGGGTTCCTCCAGCTGGCTGCTGGCCCTGCCGCCCTGGGGCTAAAACCTCGGCTCATGCGGACCTGGGCTCGGCTCGGCTCCTGCGCTCTGCGCGCTGCACGCTGCCAGGTCCCAGACCACTGTGCTGGTCCTTCCTGCAGGGCTGCTGGGCTGTCCTCAGCGGGAGTTTAGCTTCTTTGTGTCATTCTGTGGGTGCTGGGGCTCCAGAAGTTGTTCAGAGTCCCCTTTTACATCGTTTGGGGGGAATGTGGGGGCAGAGTGGCTTGGATGAGCTGTTTCTACTCCGCCATCTTGGCTCCGCCCCCTACAATATTGTTACTTGGTACACAGTACATTTCACTTAGCATCAGCTCTTGTGAATCTTTCCAGGTTTTTCTGAGAGCACATCATTTCTCCTATTATAATCTATTTCATCTACTATTTCACAATAGTATTCCATCACAATCACATAGCACAATTTGTTCAGCCGTTCCCCAGTTGATGGACTTCTCAGTTTCTAATTCTTTGACACCAGAAAAGAGATGTAATAAATATTTTTGTACATATAAGTCCTTTTCCTTTTTGTTTTTTATCTCCTCTGGGATACATATCTAGTAGTAGTGGTGCTATGTCAAAGGGTATCTGTGGTTTTGTAGCCCTTCAAGCATAGTTCCAAATTATTCTAAAGAATGGTTGAATCAGTTCACAACTCCACCAACAGTGCATTAATTTCTCATTTCCTTCTCATTCCCTCCAACATTTGTCATTTTCCTTTTCTGTCTTATTAACCAATCTAGTAGCTCTAATCAATAGTGATTTAGAATTTTTTTTTTCAAAACGCTATTTCATCTGAAAATTTCATATCTTTTGATCATTTATCAATTGGGGAATGGCTATTATTTCTATAAATTTGACTCAGTTCTCTATATATTTGAGAAATGAGGTCTTTATCAGAGAAAAGTACTTCAAAAATGTTTTCATAGTTATAATTGCTAAATGTGTTTCCCTCCATCCTATTCCCCACCTCTTTATTCTATTCTCTCTCTCCTTTCACCCTGTCACCCCTCAAAAGTTTTTTGCTTTTGACTATCACCTCCCTCAATTTGCTCTCCATTCTATAACCCTCCCTTCTTTTATTCCCTTCTCCTTCCACTTCCACATAGGGTAAGATATATTTCTATACCCAATTAAGTGTGTGTGTTATTCTGTCTTTGAACCAATGCTGATGAGGGTAAAGTTCACTTGCTCCTCCCCAATCTTTCCTTCCATTGTAAAAAAGTTTTATTGTCTTTTTTTATGTGAAACAATTTATCCCATTCTCCCATTCCTTTTCTCCCAGTGCATTCCTCTTTCTCACCCCTTGATTTTATTTTTTAGATAACATCCCTTCATATTTGACTCATGCCTGTGCCCTTTGCCTATATATGCTCCTTTTCACTGCCCTAACAATGAGAAAAATTTTTATGAGTTGTAAGTATCATCTTCCCATGTAGGAATGTAAATAGTGTAACCTTATTAAATCCCTTGTGATTTTCTTTTCCTGTTTACCTTTTTATGTTCAAATCTTGTATTTGAAAGTCAAATTTTCCATTCAGTTTTGGTCTTTTCAACTTGAAACTCCTTTGAATGTCCATTTTTACTCTGAAGGATTATACTCAGTTTTGCTGGGTGGGTGATTCTTGGTTATACTCCTAGCTTATTTGCTATCCAGAATATCATATACCAAACCCTCCAATCTTTTAAAGTAGAAGTTGCTAAATCTTGTGTTATCCTGACTGTGTCTCCCAGATACTTAAATTGTTTCTTTTTGGTTGCTTGCAGTATTTTCTCCTTGACCTGGGAACTCTGGAATTCAGCTGGAATATTCCTACCAGTTTTCATTTTGGGATCTCTTTCAAGAGGTGATTGGTAGATTCTTTTGACTTCTATTTCACCCTCTGGTTCTAGAATATCAGGGCAGTTTTCCTTGATAATTTCTTAAAAGATGGTGTCTAGGCTTTTTTATTTTTTATCGTGGCTTTCAGATAATCTAATAAATTTTAAATTCTCTCTCCCAGATCTATTTTTTCAGGTCAGTTGTTTTTCCAATGAGATATTTCACACTCTCTTTTATTTTTCCATTCTTTTGGTTTTGTTTGTTTCTCGACATCTCACAAAGTCATTAGCTTCCATTTGCTTTATTCTAATTTTTAAGGAATTATTTTCCGCAGTGAGTTTTGTGCCTCTTTTTTTTTTTTGACCAGTTCTATTTTTTTCTTTTTTGCTTTTTGGAGGGCAATTGGGATTAAGTAACTTGCCCAAGGTTACATGGCTAGGTTTTGTGTGTGTGTGTGTGTGTGTGTGTGTGTGTGTGTGTGTGTGTGTGTGTGTGTGTGTAAGTGTCTGAGGCTGGATCCAAACTCAGGTCCTTCTGACTCCAGAGCTAGCGCTCTACTCACTGTGCCACCTAGCCACCCCTGACCAGTTCTATTTTTTAAGGAGTGTTTTTCTTAGATGAATTTTTGTGCTTCTTTTTCCATTCAGTCAATTTTGCTTTTCAAGGCATTCTTCTCCTCACTGGCTTTTTGTATCATTTTTTTACCATTTGGCCTATTCTGTTTTTCAAGGTATTATTTTCTTCAGGTTGTTTTGTTTCTCCTTTACTAAGCTGTTGACTCTTTTTTCATGATTTTCTTGTATTACTTTCATTTTTCTTCCCAATTATTCTTCTACCTTTCTTACTTGATTTTTAAAATCCTTTTTGAACGCTTCCATGGCCTGAGACAAATCCATATTTTTCTTTGAGGCTTTGGATGTAGGAGTTTTGACTTTGTTATCTTCTTCTGAGAATGTGTTTTGATCTTTCTTATTACCATTTTCCCAGTCTATTTATTGACTTTTAACTCTTCATTAAAGTGGGCTCTGCTTCCTGGGTGGAGAATATGCTGTCCCAAGCTTCAAGGGTTTTGTGCAGCTGTTTTCAGAGATACTTCTAGGGACCTGTAAGTTTTCACTTCTTCCAATTTGTTATAGTCAAAGGAGAGGTGTTTATTACTCTCCTGGATAATACTCTGGTCTGTGAGCACTCTTTTCTGCCCCAGAATTGTAACAAGGGTCCCTGCTCCCCTGTAGCCAAAAGCTCTGGTATGCTCCTCCTTGCCCTGGGACTAACACCCAGGACTGTGACCCAGATCTGTGTATGGGAAAAGTAACAGACTCCTGGAACCAGTGCCAGCAAAGAGATACCTTTAATCTCCTTCTGATTGGGTTTGTTCAATCCCCTTGCTGTTTGTGGGCTGAGAGCCCTGGAAGCAGCTGTTGCTACTGCTGATTCAGTGGCTCCCAAGACCTGCTCCTGGTTTGCTGGGGCTGGGGCTGGGGCTGTGCTGGTGAGGCCTGCACTGGACTGTGCTCCACTCTCACCCAGGTGCAAAAGTTTCCTGTCAACCTTCTAAGTTATCTTTGGCTGGAAAATTCACCCTCTCCTTTTGTGGGTTCTGCCACTCCAATAATGGTTTTATGGCATAAGTTAAAGGTGTTCCAAGAGTTTTGGGGGAGAACTCAGGGGAGTCACTGTCTTTTCTCCACCATCTTGGCTCTACCTCCCTAGAATCTACTTTAGCTGGTAGTTGGTGGCATCATGGATACACCATTGAGTATGGAATCAGAAAGATAATGAAATTGTTGTTGTTCAATCATTTTAGTTGTGTCTGACTCTTCATGACTTCATTTGGGCTTTTCTTGTCAAACATGCTGGAGTGGTTTGCTGTTTTCTTTTCTAGTTCATTTTACTGATGAGGAAACTGAGGCAAACAAGGTTAAGTAGGTCACACAGCTAGTAAGGGTCTGAGACTGGATTTGAACTGAGGAAGATGAGTCTTCCTGACTTTGGGCCTGACACTCTATCCACTGTGCCACCTAGCTGCCCCAAGATCATGAAAATCCCAGTTCAAATATAATCACTTGCTAGCTATGTAACCCTGAACAATTTGATTAACTTTCTTTGCCCAATTTTCCTCAACTATAAACTGAGGATAATAAGAACACTTACTTCAAAGGTTAGTTGAGAGGCTCAAACAAGATAATATTTGTAAAAATGCTTAGTGCAGTTCCTGGCACATAGGTACTATATAAATGCTTATTCTTTCTCCTTCCCCTAGTTAGTACATATGTCACCTTGGGTAAGGCACTTACACTTTCTTGGCCTTCATTTTTCATCTATAAAATAAAGGGGAAGGACTAGATAACTGATGAGATCCCTTCCAACTCTGAATCTATGATGACTTTTCTTCAAGAGAAGGGCTGATCTATTCCATTATCTTCTCATGTTCTATCTGCCTCTTCAATCTGTTGAGAGACATTTGTTTAAGGTTACTTGGAGTTCAGGTAGCTGTATAGTTAAACTATTTTCGGAGGTCCTTTTAACTTTTTAATGCAGTCATCCTATTACTAAGACTATGAGATTTTGTTCCAATTTATCTGCATATCAAATATGTCTGTGACTTAGCAACTGAGCTTTAAAAAAATGCTGGTAAAAGTGAATATTGTTAAAAATTGAGCCCCCCAAATCTGATAAGATAAAAATAGATTTTATACAGATCAACTTATTACTATCCAGTAAAGCAATTGATCAATACATATGGATGAAGCCATATATGGAAGGTTTTAATTCACTGTTGAAAGCTAGAGATTCCAAGAATTCCTTGGCAAAAAGGGATTCCAGGTGTTCCAGAGGTCGGCATAAACCTGTTCAAAAGCATGGATATGGAAGATAGACTGTTGTGTGTGAAGCCCATTTGTCTGGACCACAGAGTACGCGAAGAGGAGAATGGGAAGAGAAGCTGGAACCAGATTGTGAAATGTCAAACAGACAAGATTGTATTTCATTCCAGAGGCAATAGGGAGCTCCTAGAGCTTCTTGAGGAGTGATATGGCCCAGTCTGTGGTTTAGGAATATCACTTTGGCAACTATATGGAGTATGGATTGGAGAGGAGAGACGCTAGAGGTAAGGGGACCAATTAACATAATATGTCAATAGTCCAAAAGAGAGGAGATGAGGACATGAATTAGGGTGATACTTGTGTGAATTAGGAGAAGGGGGCAGATTCAAAAGATGTTGGGATGGTAGAAATGACAAAATTTGGCAATCAGTTGACTGGGGTAAGGTAGGGAAGTACTTCTAGACCTCTGACCTTATTGAGATCTTTTTGGTTGCTCCAAAGGAATCTATGCAATTCAGTGAGATCCAGCCCCATTTCTCCTTGACAGAACTGGGTAAGTACTAGGGAGGAGGATAATATCTAAATAATAGGGAGAAAGTTGGTGCTAGCTTCCCCCTGAGGGGCAGAGTTCAACTCAATAATGGGGCAGATAGGATTCAAAGTAACAGAATCACTTTCCTCTTTGGATGGTGAACTGTGTACCTATTTTTACTTATGAAAACTTCTCTATTGTAGAAACTTTTGGATTCAGGCATTGAAGGACATGGGAGTTTGGGGCTTTGAGTCTGGTACAACAGAAAGGGGGAGACCCTAGTCAATCCTGTAACCATCCTGTGGCTCTGGATTCAATAAATTATCACCTTCCTTATTCATGTCCAATTATTCAGAAGACTTAGCCACAACAGGAAAATATTGGGAAACATTAACCCTATACCATACCAGCTCTCCTCATCTCTGATGGTGCTAGGAGTACAACAGCTGACCCTGAACAACCTACCTTCAATCAGCCTGCCAATCAACTTCAGTTCTGATTATTACCTTCAGAATTGCAGTGTGTTGATCCTTGTGGGTGCCAATCACCATCCTCTACTACCAGCTGAACTTGTATTCTCTAACCACTGTTTTGTTCGTGTATTCAATGCCAAGGAAGCTGATGTATTGTTCCCACAACTTGATATAAGATGTTGATGGCATGGCTGTCCCCTGAGTCACAGAGTCTTAAGGAATGTCAGATGATCAATATCTGAAAGAATTTTGTCCATCCATTCACATCACCCTCAGAGGCATCAGAGTTTTTTGTTTTTAATAACTCTACCATAACTAATTAACCCTTAATAAAATAATCTTCTATGATTGGTATCCTTTGCTGCCTGCCTATCTTAGACAATTGGGCTAGATCAGTTGGGCATTTGTTTCAGTTTTCTTGACATTGACTTGTGAATGACTTTCAACTTAATATGCAGTCACTTTTTGTAGTGGATAGAGCACTGGCCTTGGAGTCAATAAGTACTGAGTTCAAAGGCTCATGATGGGAAATGCTATCCACATCTAGAGAAAGAACTATGGAGTCTGAATGCAGATGGAAACAGACCATTTGCTCTCTGTTTGATTGTTTTGTTTTTTCTTTCTTGTGGCTCCTCCCATTGGTTCTAATTCTTTACAACATGGCTAATCAAAATTTGTTTAATATGAATGTATATGTAGAATCTGTATCAGATTGCACATCATTTGGGGAGGGGGAGAAAATTTGAAACTCAGTCTTATGGAAGTGAATGATGAAAACTAAAAATAATTTAATTAATTTTTAAAAATAGAAAAAAATAATCTCTGAGGGGGAAAATCATAAAAAAAAGTCCCAGGTTCAAATTGTGATGAAGGTACTTATTAGCTATATGTCCATGAGCCAGTCACTTAATCTCTTGGAGCTTCAATTTCATCATCTGTAAAGCAAGAGGGATGAACCTGATGACTTATAAGTTGACTTACATCTCTCAAAGATCATATAATATTAGAATACAGGTAAGACAGTAGTAGTGCTATATGATGCCATTTGGCCTTAGTGATATACCTAACACTTTTAGTAGTTCAAGGACATCATTTTTCAATGTCTAGACATTGACAACTTCCTAACTCTATAGACGTGCACAATATTGATACAAACTATACTGTCTCAACTCAGAAATCACCACTTATATTCCAAGCTGAAAAAAATAGAAGTTGAGTCAGAAAAGATTGGAGTTATTGGGAGACATTATGGGCTAGAAGGTATAGGGCTAGAACCCAGAAAGATAGAAGCTATTCTGAAGGGTCAATGAATGGAAAGAGCACTGGATTTCTGAGTCAGAGGAACTGAGTTCAAACTCCAACCTTGCTAACTACTACCTGTATAGCCTTGGGCAAGTTTCTCAAAGCCTCAGTTTCCTCATTTGAAAAAATAAGGTGGTGGACTAGTTATCTAAAGTGTCTTTCAGCTGTTAGTCCTATGATCCTATTCCTGGGCAGTTCTATAACCACTAAAGATCTGCATAAAGATTATAACTGAATCAGAAGAGCTGATGAGATCAATGAGATGGTAGGTTCTTCAGCCCTTTTACCCTTTCCATGATTCCTTCCCAGTTTAGAACTGTATGACTTTGACCATTAATCAGAAAAATCTAATTCTGTTTGAATCATCCTATAATGGGCCACCAGCTTAACATCTGCCAAGATGTCACAGTGAGATCCTCTAGGAATTATTCTTTGGGAATCCCATGTCCTGTTTCAATCTATAATCCTCTTATCCCTCTTCTCCAATGCTACCACATTACATTGCAGTGTGCCCAGATGCAGCACCGCCAATTATCCTCAGTTGGATTTGACAACTTTTGCTATTTCCCACACCTTTATGGACATTCTAGATATTATCTTAGATAATAGTTACAACGCTACTTTGGCTAAGAGTTATAGCTCTAGCAATTAGGTGGCAAACTAGGATTTTCACCTTATGGAAGTTTATGCAGGGGTATGGTAGAACTAGGAGGCAGCTAGGTGGCTTAGTGGATAGAACACTAAGCCTGGAGTCAGGAAGACCTGAGTTCAAATTTGTCCTCATACACTTACTAGTTGTGTGACCTTGGGCAAATCACTTAATCCACTGGAGAAGGAAATGGCAAACTACTCCAGTATCTTTGTCAAGAATACTTCAAGGACAGTATTGGTTCTGAGAGGGTCATGAAGAATTGGACAAGACTGAATGAACAACAACAAAAAAAAAAACTGGTTGAAATAGAGTTGCCTTTGGAGTAAGTAGACCTGGATTTGAATCCTGATTCTGCTAAAAACCACCTTCAATGGTGAGCTCACTTCAATGGGTGTTAGTTTCCTCATCTGCAAAATGAAAGGATGAGAAAAAGGAGGGAAAAAAACAATGATAATAAGAATATCCTTGAAAATTCAACAAAGGGTCAAGGAATAGGAGGGTAAGGTAGCAGGTAGAAGTGAAGCAGAGGAGTGAGAAGGGATACAGTAAATAGGGTGAGAAGGATCATGAGGAAGAATTGGAAGGAAGAAAATACACAAGTATTTGTAGCTTAGAATGTGAATGGGATGAATTTATCTATAAAACAGAACTGGATAGCAGATTAAAATTTTGAATTAAACAATATGTTGCTTTCAAGAAACACTATAAAAATGAGAGAGATACACACAAAGATAAAATAAAATGCAGGAGTAGAATTTATTATGTAAGAGAGTAGGGGCAATAATTATGATCTCAGATAAAATTAAAGTTAAAATAGATTTAGTCAAAAGAAAATAAACTATACTGTCAGTAATATTATTCAATATTGTTTTAGACCACTTAAAATAATCAGACAGTATAAAATACCTGAGCATATAACTGCAAAACAGGCTAAGGAACTATATGAACATAAAAATAAAATACTTTCTATACAAATAAAGTCAGCTCTAAATAATTGAAGTAATATTATTGTTCATGGGTAGGTAAAGTCAATATAATTTTTAAAATGACAATTTTACTTAACTAATCCATTTATTCAATGTCATTCCAATTAAATTACTAAAAAAAAATATCTTACTGAGTTAGAAAAAAATAGCCAACTTCATTTGGAAGAACAAAAGGTCAGGAACTTCAAAGAAACCAGAGGAAAAAAAGATGTAAAAGAAGTAGATTCAGTAGTATCAGACCTAAAATTATATTATAAGGTGAGAGCAATGGTGAAGTGTAAAATGGATAATTTTGATTACCTTAAAGTAAACTTTTCTTCTATAAATAAAACCTATGTGGCCAAGAATAGAAGAAATACAGAAAACTGGGGGGAAAAAGCCTTACATAGACAATTTCTTAGATTGGATGTGATTTGGTTGGAATACTGCTGTGGTGTAGAAAATGATGAGCTGATTGATTTAGAAAAACATGGAAAGACTTGGATCTATGAAGGAAGGTGCTATATCTACCTTCAGAAAAACAGATATCAAGTAGAAATAAGCATAGTATGATCTTACATATATGTGTATGAGTATATTTGCGTAAATTTATAGATATTTATGTATATATGTATATTTATAGATATTTATTTATCCATACACATATGTGCATATAAAAGCTACAATTGTAGCTTTCTTTAGGGTGAGAGGAGGGAGAGGAAAATGAAGTAAAAAGTGCACAGTGGACAACAAAAGAAAACCTACAAATTAGCAAAGAAAAGCCGGGCAGCTTTGAAAACACTGTCATTGTCTAGGTTTTCTTGAAACGCAGATTTATTGTTTTATATTGAATCCTCTGTTATATTCTGCTGTGTTCATAGTAATGGATTTTTTTTTCTTTTCTCATTTTGTATTTAAGTTTAGAATAAATTTTAAAATGTACAAAAATAATAAGCATGTGTAAACAATAAAAAATGAAAATCCAACAAAGAAACTGTATTGCACTAGAGTATTACCACAGATAATACTATCAGAGATAAAAACCAGGGCCAGCTAGGGAGTGCAATGGATAGATCACTGGGCCTGGTGTCAGGAAGACCTGAGTTCAAATGTGTTTCAGATAACACTTACTAGCTGTGTGACCCTGACAAGTCACTTTACTTCATTAACGTTTGTCTCCTCATTTATTAAAGTTGGATAACAATTGCACCTACCTTCCAGGGTTGTGAGGGTCAAATGAGAGAACAATTATCTAGTGTATAACAAGAACTACATGGTTATTTGCTATTACTAATATACCATAAAAATATAAGAACTTTCAAAATCAATGTCATCATACCATATTCTAAATACAATAAAAAGATTTCAAAAGAGACAAACAGTAGAAGAAATTTGAACCATGTTCGTAGGACAAGAATAAAATGTAGGGCATATCCACCCTCCTGTCTGCTACTTGAGCTACTGCAAGTAAGCTTAAATAGATATTTCTAAAGTGAGCCTGCTGCAGAAGACGAGCTCACATTGCAATGCTTTCCTTCTATTTCGAAAGCATTCATTTTATCCTATTGCATGATAACCTGGGGGACATTAACTATAAAGGAATAAAATCAAGAGAGTAACTTGTCCCAGGACCATTTCCCCCTTGAACTCTATTAGAAAAGATGAAAAGAAAGAAATGATAACAAAAATAATGGTAGTAAAATTATACTAATGATAATGCTATTTTAAAATTCTTTGCAAAGCTACTTTGCTCAATCCAAAAACCAATCTTTATACATTCACCAACCTTCTCCAAAGCCAGGGTTACATGCAAAAGTACAAATGGATGCGTACTGATCTTGTCTTGCAGCAAATGTTTTTTCCCACATCCAAGATACTCCATGTTGATGACCAGCAAATTATAAATTTCACCATTTATTGCTTTGGTGCAGTAACGGTTCCCTAGGGACCTGAAAAGTACCAATGCTACTTTGAAAGTTGCTTGAGTAAAACTCAGGGGAAAAAAAGAAATCACTGGGACCATAGGATTTAGTAATTATAAGCAGGTAAAAAAATGCCTCACCCTTGTAGCGGCAAGCACCCCAATATCCCCAGGGTGACTCCCAACACAGGTTCTTAGATCTGCTTTTCAAAAAGAAAGCAACTCAAAATGGGTTAACAAGCTTACTTTAATCAAACAAACATACATTACCTAGTTCAGGGTAAAAGGTCAGCACCCCGAACTTCAGAGTTACAGAACTTACAGATCAAACAGACAGGCTTCCAAACTGTCCTACCATTATATCAATACCAAATCACAGTTACCAGAAAGGGAAGCATCAACATCTGGGTTTTCAAAGCCGGGGGGCTCTCAACAATGGCTTCCCAGAGTCTTATCTGGTCAAATCACACAACACT